>JAOWBW010001778.1:98036-201015 GCA_026119855.1 Campanula takesimana | reverse complement strand
TCAACCCCAATAAAGTCGCTTGCCCTTCACCCAACTTGGTAAAGGTGTCCTAGTCATTTTTCCAAGAAGACACGACTCACAAGTATCATATGACTCTAAGTCACATGAACCCAAAAGTCCGTCCCCATGGAGTTTTGAGATACGCTTCTCATTAATAGACCAAGACGGCAATGCCACAAATAAGTATGATTTACATCATTAGGTTTAGATTTCTTATTTACATGATAGACATTATTTTCATTCTTGACATCCAAGATATAAAGGCCATTAAATGAATTAGCAATACCATAAAGCACATCATTTAAATAAATAGAAAATTTCTTATTCTCAATAAGAAACTTAAAACATTCATTATCCAAAACAAGAAATTGAAATAATATTTCTGCTTAAATCCGGAACATAATAACAATTGTTCAAAACAAGAATTAATCCGGAAGGTAAAGTGACTTCATAAGTCCCTACGGCTAATGCAGCAACTCTTGCTCCATTCCCCACGCGTAGATCTACTCACCTTCTTTAAGCAGTCTCCTATTCTTTAGTCCCTGCACATTTAGACAAATGTGAGAACCACATCCGGTATCCAATACCCAAGAATCAGTGGTAGAAAGGAGAATATCTATCATATAGATACCTGAAGTCGACGCATTCCTTGCTGCTCTTTATTCTTTTGCTCTTCCAAGAAAGTCTTGCAATTACGTTTCCAATGACCAATTTCTTGACAATGGAAACAGATTGCATCCTTTTGTGAATCAGGTTTTGCCTCAGAAGCCTTGGCAACCTTTGCCTTGCTTATCTTGGTTTGACAACTTTTGCCTTACCCTTTCCTTTGGCACCAGCCTTCTTCCATCATGAACCAGGAGCACGGGAGAACCTTTCTCACAATTTTCATCTCTGCAGTTTTGAGCATCCCATGCAACTCAGAGAGATTCTTATCCATTCCATGCATGTTATAATTCATCACAAATGATTATAACTTTTAGGCAATGAATTAAGAATGAGATCCGTGGCTAGCTCCAATGGGATTGGATAGCCAAGTTTCTCAAGGTGCTCTACATAACCTTTCATTTTAAGAAAGTGAGGACTCACTTGTTGCCCTTCATTCATTTACAAGTAGTGAATGCAACAATGGTCTTGTACCTCTTGCCTAGCTTGCTCTTGAAACATGGTTCTCAACTCCACGCCTATCTCATAGGCTTCCAAATGTTCCAAACTTTGTTGGAGTTTTGAACACATAGCAGCAAGCATGAGACAACTTACATCTCTAGAATCATTACGATGTTCTTGTAATTGTCTCTTTCTACCCTAGGGGCAGTAGGCGGTGGTTCAGCGGGGAGAGGCCCATCGAGAATGTACAACTTATCTTCTTGCCTAAGAACGATTCTTATGCTCCGGATCCAATCCATAAAGTTAGTACCATTCTCTTCGAGCTTATCCTTCTCAAAGGATCGATCGCAACGACATTGATTGAGTGTTATTAGTCATTATCTACAAATATGCAAAATTTCCAAAATTTAATAAGTACCGTTTTCATTAAAGAGATAAATAATGTATTTTAAAACAAAATACTCCCACCAAATTATACAACCTTCTTTATACATCCAATGTATAGTATAATTTAAATGGGTTGAGATCCCGCTTTAATCTAATTTTGAGTACGCTTTGGCGCACCGCTCAGAATTAAATCAATTAGGTAGACAACTCTTGTCAATCATATCTCATATGACTCTCAGTTATTTTCATGAGACTCTTTAAGAATCCAATTTCAAAAAGCATGTTAAATCTCATCTTTGCCTTAAGCCCAAAACTGTTTTGACGCTTAATTAAGTCCAACCATTTTAAACGCATAGGAAACTCTTATTCACTCATCTTGCTTAAACATGAAATAAAATCGATGCACCTCGCTTGGCGAGCCCACATAAAATTACTCATGTATAAACAAGTTTTTTAATCATGGCATGGCAAAAAGACTTAAAACTTTCTTTGAAGGTTCATCACATATAGCATATAACACATTTATGAGCACATAATATAAACATGTTACACATCAAGTTTAGCCATTAAATTAATCTCCATTAATTTAAGCATGGTATTTATGTGTCATTAGTTTCTCTATAATTATGAGGATGAGACTATTTCAACTTTGGTTATTATTTCCAAATCAAGACAACAAGAAGTGCGGTCGAACTAAGCCATAGGCAACCACAATCCCGCACTAATTCAAGAAACCAAGAAAGTAGTCCATGTGGCCGAAACTAAGCAATAGATGGTCTCGATGAACGTAGGCCAATTGCATTCACAATTCCACATGGGTCTCCAAACTTTGAATCAAGAACTTTGTTTCTCAATTTTAGCAATTATGAACTCTTCATAATTCTAACTTCGTTTTATCTTTGAAACTTTGATTGCGATCAATTTGGGAAACACAATCTCGATGAACGCAGATTAGCCATCCAAAACTTGAACCAATCTAGGAATCACAAGACTAAAACAAATAGGAAAATCAAACCCCAAAATCCACACACAAACCAACTACCCAAAACCCATTCCAGATCAGCAAGTCTGGACTGGTTCTGTTACTGGTTTTGTTGAATCTTTCGAAAAATTCCAGATTCTGGTTTTCAACCAAAATCAGACAATCTGATCCTCATGTGCGGCCGCCCAAAACTCACTGTGCGGTCGCCCAAACATGTGCGGCCGCCCAAGTGATTTTGTGCGGTCGCCCAAACTGATCAGAATGTACAGAATTTTTGAAGTTCGAAAATTTTGTCTCAAAATCGTTTTTCCCCGATTATTAAAACTTTGATCCAATCAAAAATTAATAATCAACAATTCTGAATCCACCATAATTTATTTATTGCGATTGAATCGTGCGATTAAAGTTGCAAAACAATAAACCACATAAAATCACATAACACATAAACATCACATATTCCAATATTCATATCATGCAAGGCACATAAACAATTTATATACACATAACATGATCCAAGTATTGAATTAATCAACATGAACGGGGCTCTGATACCACTGTTGGGTTTCGATGTAACATGCGCAGCGGAATTTAGCATTTAAATTTTTAAGAAACCCAAAGCCATGGATCCGTTCATATGATTAAATCAAATACAACATAAGTATAAGGAATAACTAACCCTTGATGGCTATCAAATTCTCTTCGTCTTTGGTGGAGGTTTGAAGACTTGATCACGATCACAAAGCTTGAACACGAACTTTGAAGATGATGATTTTCACCCTCTAGCGGTATCCACACTTCGAACGAATATCAAAGGAGCTTCTTTGATCTTGGTTGCTAGACCAAATTGTGAAACACTTTTTCACAATCAAAAGAACTATATGGAATTTATTTTGTGTATTATTTTGTTCCTCAACCAAGAATGTCTTGGAACAAAATAAACCCTCTCTCAAACTCTTTGAGACTCACAAAATCATTGCCTAGAGTGCTGGCCGAATTTGGTCTTTTATACACAAGTATGACCTATTCCAAATAGGAAACTTGTGTCAAAATCCTTCCAAAATTCGTTTCCAAATCAATTAGGAATCTGCCACTCGACAGCACTGTGCGGCCGCCCAAAATCATCTGTGCGGTCGCACAACTATCTGAAGCAAAACTGGTACAAAACTGTCCTAATGTGCGGCCGCCCAGTCAATACTGTGCGTCGCCCACTCTTCAGAATGTCCAGAATTTCCAAAATTCCAATATAGTCCCTTTAAAGATTCGTTCTATTGTGTGTGACCCTCTAGGATTATACTAAGTTGGCAATGAGCTCAAACATGATCCCATAAGATATGATTAGGTTCTAGCAAACCGTCATACCTACCCAAATAGTATAACTAGATACAAGTTCGCATTCCTTTAGAATATGTCACAATCCCTTTGTCCACGATGTCATTGAACACAAGTCATGGTCAAACAGTCAACTTGTTTTGTTCAATACTTTCTCGATTCCGAATATGTTGATAATCCAAATGACATTGATCCAATCAATTCATCTGAGTCCGGCCGAACATTTCATCAACATCATTCCTACGAGTGGCCCAAGCTTGACATCTCTCCGAGGAGGGACAAATCCATTTAGCTTATTATTCTTCTCAACGGGATTCCGATTATGCCAATCATACCCTTTATAACTACTTGGTTAAAAGTAGCGTTTGAATATGTCAAACATAATGTTCATCAAGTGGAAGACTATAATAACTTCATGTCTAAGGATTCAAATGACATAACAAATATGAGATATATGTACGACATAGACCATGACATAAATATCATAGAGCGGGTCATGTCCAGTACCTTGTTCCAACAAGTACCCATAAATCTAACATGATCATCCCATGACCATTTAGCCTTTATACTAGTGCTTAACAAGTACTAGGGACGGGGATTATTATAAGTAAACATGAACAACAATAATAATCAAAACATCTCTTTATTGATATGAAATAAATGATAACAATTACAACGTTTATTAAACGTGCCTAGGGCACCACTACCAACAATCTCCCACTTGCCCTAGGCCCAATCTCCCATGTATCTAATACCCATGGACCTAACATGACCATCATGTTTAGCTTGTGGAAGTCCCTTTGTTAGCGGGTCCGCAACATTGTCATCAGTAGTACTCTGCATATATTTACGTCTCCCCTATCAACGATCTCTCGAATGATATGAAAACGTCTAAGTATGTGTTGGATTTCTGATGTGCTCTTGGTTCCTTTGCTTGAGCAATAGCACCATTATTATCGCAATAAGGTCTATTGGATTAGCAATGCTAGGAACCACTTCAAGTTCAGTTATGAACTTCTAATCCAAACAGCTTCTTTTGCAGCATCCGATGCAGCAATATACTCAGCTTCTGTTGTAGAATCAGCGGTTGTACTTTGCTTGGAACTCTTCCAGCTTACAGCTCCACCATTTAACATAAACACAAAAACCCGATTGCGATCGGCTATCATCTTGTCAGTTTGGAAGCTTGCATCCGTGTAAGCATTTACAACGAGATCATCTTCCATTCCTCCATAGACCAAAAACGAGTCTTTAGTTCTTCTCAAGTACTTAAGAATCGCTTTTACAGCTATCCAGTGATTTTCGCCAGGGTCGGATTGGTATCTACTTGTCATGCTCAAAGCATAAGATACATCCGGCCTAGTACAAATCATGGCATACATGGTGGACCCAATTGCCGAAGCATATGGAACATCATTCATTTTCTCACGCTCATCTTTTGTCTTAGGACATTGAGTCTTGCTTAGAGAAACTCCATGTAACACGGGCAAGGTTCCTCTCTTAGAATTTTCCATACGGAATCTTCTAATGACCTTGTCAATGTATGTACTTTGGCTTAAACCAAGTAGCCTCCTTGATCTATCTCTATAGATCTTAATGCCAAGAATATATGCGGCTTCACCCATATCTTTCATTGCGAAGCACTTTCCTAACAAAGTCTTCACAGACTGAAGTGTAGGAATGTCGTTTCCAATGAGCAATATGTCATCCACATTAAAATAAGGAATAGCACTATGCTCCCACTAATCTTCTTGTATACACAAGGCCCATCTTCGTTCTTGATGAAGCCAAACTCTTTGACCGATTCATCAAAACGGAGATTCCAACTCCTAGAAGCTTGCTTCAATCCATAGATGGATCTCTGCAATTTGCATACCTTAGAATCTTGTTCAAAACCTTCTGGTTGTGTCATATACACATCCTCTTGGAGTTTTCCATTCAGGAAAGCGGTTTTGACGTCCATCTGCCATATTTCATAGTCATGATATGCGGCAATGGCAAGCAAAATTCTTATAGACTTGATCATTGCTACGGGTGAAAAGGTCTCATCATAGTCAATACCATGAACTTGCCTATAACCCTTCGCTACAAGCCTAGCTTTGTAAGTATGCACCTTCCCATCCATGTCAGTCTTCTTCTTGAAGACCCATTTGCATCCTATGGTTTTTACACCTTCGGGCGCATCAATCAAATTCCAAACTTGATTGTCTTGCATGGATTGCAATTCGGATTCCATGGCTCCAAGCCACTTTCCGAATCAGGAGAAGACATCGCCTCTTGGTAGGTTGACGGTTCATCATTCTCAATGATTTCTACCTCATTACTATCCGTTACGAGAAATCCATATCTCTCGGGCTCGGATCGTAACCTACTAGATCTGCGAGTTGCTTGTGTACTTTGAACAGGTTCCACAACTCCTTGTGGTTCTTGTTCTTGCTCCACCATTGGTTCAATGTTATTTTCTGGGTCTCGAACTTCTTCAAGATTTATTTTACTCCCACTGATTTCTTTGGAGAGAAACTCTTTCTCTAGAAAGACACCAGTTCGGGCAACAAACACTTTGTTGTCATCTCGGTTGTAAAAGTAATATCCTTTAGTTTCCTTAGGATATCCCACGAAAATACATTTATCAGATTTGTGTGCAAGTTTGTCTGAGATAATTCTTTTGACAAAAACTTCACAACCCCAAATCTTCATGAAAGATAAACTGGGTTTCTTTCCACTCCACATCTCATATGGAGTCTTTTGAACCGATTTAGTTGGAACACGATTTAGTGTGAAAGCAGCGGTTTCTAGAGCGTAACCCCAAAAGGATATTGGAAGATCAACTTGACTCATCATTGATCGAACCATGTCTAACAAAGTCCGATTCCTCCTCTCGGACACACCATTCCATTGTGGTGTTCCGGGTGGAGTCAATTGTGAAACTATTCCACAATTCTTTAGATGATCATCAAATTCTTGACTTAAGTATTCACCACCACGATCTGATCGAAGTGCTTTAATACTTTTGCCAAGTTGTTTTTCTACTTCATTTTGAAATATTCTAAATATCTCAAATGCTTCACTCTTATGTTTCATTAGGTAAACATACCCAAATCTACTATAATCATCAGTGAAGGTTATGAAGTATTGAAATCCTCCCCTAGCATTGCTACTTAATGGTCCGCATACATCGGAATGTATCAACCCCAATAAGTCGCTTGCCCTTTCACCCAACTTGGTAAAAGGTGTCTTAGTCATTTTTCCAAGAAGACACGACTCACAAGTATCATATGACTCTAAGTCACATGAACCCAAAAGTCCGTCCCCATGGAGTTTTGAGATACGCTTCTCATTAATATGACCAAGACGGCAATGCCACAAATAAGTATGATTTACATCATTAGGTTTAGATTTCTTATTTACATGATAGACATTATTTTCATTCTTGACATCCAAGATATAAAGGCCATTAAATGAATTAGCAATACCATAAAGCACATCATTTAAATAAATAGAAAATTTCTTATTCTCAATAAGAAACTTAAAACCTTCATTATCCAAACAAGAAATTGAAATAATATTTCTGCTTAAATCCGGAACATAATAACAATTGTTCAAAACAAGAATTAATCCGGAAGGTAAAGTGACTTCATAAGTCCCTACGGCTAATGCAGCAACTCTTGCTCCATTCCCCACGCGTAGATCTACTTCACCTTCTTTAAGCAGTCTCCTATTCTTTAGTCCCTGCACATTTAGACAAATGTGAGAACCACATCCAGTATCCAATACCCAAGAATCAGTGGTAGAAAGGAGAATATCTATCATATAGATACCTGAAGTCGACGCAGCCTTGCTGCTCTTCTACTTCTTTTGCTCTTCCAAGAAAGTCTTGCAATTACGTTTCCAATGACCAATTTCTTGACAATGGAAACAGATTGCATCCTTTTGTGAATCAGGTTTTGCCTCAGAAGCCTTGGCAACCTTTGCCTTGCTTATCTTGGGTTTGACAACTTTTGCCTTACCCTTTCCTTTGGCACCAGCCTTCTTCCCATCATGAACCAGGAGCACGGGAGAACCTTTCTCCACAATTTTCATCTCTGCAGTTTTGAGCATCCCATGCAACTCAGAGAGATTCTTATCCATTCCATGCATGTTATAATTCATCACAAACTGATTATAACTTTTAGGCAATGAATTAAGAATGAGATCCGTGGCTAGCTCCAATGGGATTGGATAGCCAAGTTTCTCAAGGTGCTCTACATAACCTTTCATTTTAAGAAAGTGAGGACTCACTTGTTGCCCTTCATTCATTTTACAAGTAGTGAATGCAACAATGATCTTGTACCTCTCTTGCCTAGCTTGCTCTTGAAACATGGTTCTCAACTCCACGCCTATCTCATAGGCTTCCAAATGTTCCAAACTTTGTTGGAGTTTTGAACACATAGCAGCAAGCATGAGACAACTTACATCTCTAGAATCATTACGATGTTTCTTGTAATTGTCTCTTTCTACCCTAGGGGCAGTAGGCGGTGGTTCAGCGGGGAGAGGCCCATCGAGAATGTACAACTTATCTTCTTGCCTAAGAACGATTCTTATGCTCCGGATCCAATCCATAAAGTTAGTACCATTCTCTTCGAGCTTATCCTTCTCAAGGATCGATCGCAACGACATTGATTGAGTGTTATTAGTCATTATCTACAAATATGCAAAATTTCCAAAATTTAATAAGTACCGGTTTTTCATTAAAGAGATAAATAATGTATTTTAAAACAAAATACTCCCACCAAATTATACAACCTTCTTTATACATCCAATGTATAGTATAATTTAAATGGGTTGAGATCCCGCTTTAATCTAATTTTGAGTACGCTTTGGCGCACCGCTCAGAATTAAATCAATTAGGTAGACAACTCTTGTCAATCATATCTCATATGACTCTCAGTTATTTTCATGAGACTCTTTAAGAAATCAAATTTCAAAAAGCATGTTAAATCTCATCTTTGCCTTAAGCCCAAAACTGTTTTGACGCTTAATTAAGTCCAACCATTTTAAACGCATAGGAAACTCTTATTCACTCATCTTGCTTAAACATGAATAAAATCGATGCACCTCGCTTTGGCGAGCCCACATAAAATTACTCATGTATAAACAAGTGTTTTAATCATGGCATTGCAAAAGGACTTAAAACTTTCTTTGAAGGTTCATCACATATAGCATATAACACATTTATGAGCACATAATATAAACATGTTACACATCAAGTTTAGCCATTAAATTAATCTCCATTAATTTAAGCATGGTATTTATGTGTCATTAGTTTCTCTATAATTATGAGGATGAGACTATTTCAACTTTGGTTATTATTTCCAAATCAAGACAACAAGAAGTACGATCGAACTAAGCCATTAGGCAACCACAATCCCGCACTAATTCAAGAAACCAAGAAAGTAGTCCATGTGGCCGAAACTAAGCAATAGATGGTCTCGATGAACGTAGGCCAATTGCATTCACAATTCCACATGGGTCTCCAAACTTTGAATCAAGAACTTTGTTTCTCAATTTTAGCAATTATGAACTCTTCATAATTCTAACTTCGTTTTATCTTTGAAACTTTGATTGCGATCAATTTTGGGAAACACAATCTCGATGAACGCAGATTAGCCATCCAAAACTTGAACCAATCTAGGAATCACAAGACTAAAAAAAATAGGAAAATCAAACCCCAAAATCCACACACAAACAAACTACCCAAAACCCATTCCAGATCAGCAAGTCTGGACTGGTTCTGTTACTGGTTTTGTTGAATCTTTCGAAAAATTCCAGATTCTGGTTTTTCAACCAAAATCAGACAATCTGATCCTCATGTGCGGCCGCCCAAAACTCACTGTGCGGTCGCCCAAACATGTGCGGCCGCCCAAGTGATTTTGTGCGGTCGCCCAAACTGATCAGAATGTACAGAATTTTGAAGTTCGAAAATTTTGTCTCAAAATCGTTTTTCCCCGATTATTAAAACTTTGATCCAATCAAAAATTAATAATCAACAATTCTGAATCCACCATAATTTATTTATTGCGATTGAATCGTGCGATTAAAGTTGCAAAACAATAAACCACATAAAATCACATAACACATAAACATCACATATTCCAATATTCATATCATGCAAGGCACATAAACAATTTATATACACATAACATGATCCAAGTATTGAATTAATCAACATGAACGGGGCTCTGATACCACTGTTGGGTTTCGATGTAACATGCGCAGCGGAATTTAGCATTTAAATTTTTAAGAAACCCAAAGCCATGGATCCGTTCATATGATTAAATCAAATACAACATAAGTATAAAGGAATAAACTAACCCTTGATGGCTATCAAATTCTCTTGGTCTTTGGTGGAGGTTTGAAGACTTGATCACGATCACAAAGCTTGAACACGAACTTTGAAGATGATGATTTTCACCCTCTAGCGGTATCCACACTTCGAACGAATATCAAAGGAGCTTCTTTGATCTTGGTTGCTAGACCAAATTGTGAAACACTTTTTCACAATCAAAAGAACTATATGGAATTTATTTTGTGTATTATTTGTTCCTCAACCAAGAATGTCTTGGAACAAAATAAACCCTCTCTCAAACTCTTTGAGACTCACAAAATCATTGGCCTAGAGTGCTGGCCGAATTTGGTCTTTTATACACAAGTATGACCTATTCCAAATAGGAAACTTGTTTCAAAATCCTTCCAAAATTCGTTTCCAAATCAAATTAGGAATCTGCCACCCGACAGCACTGTGCGGCCGCCCAAAATCATCTGTGCGGTCGCACAACTATCTGAAGCAAAAATGGTACAAAACTGTCCTAAGTGTGCGGCCGCCCAGTCAATACTGTGCGGTCGCCCACTCTTCAGAATGTCCAGAATTTCCAAAATTCCAATATAGTCCCTTTTAAAGATTCGTTCTATTGTGTGTGACCCTCTAGGATTATACTAAGTTGGCAATGAGCTCAAACATGATCCCATAAGATATGATTAGGTTCTAGCAAACCGTCATACCTACCCAAATAGTATAACTAGATACAAGTTCGCATTCCTTTAGAATATGTCACAATCCCTTTGTCCACGATGTCATTGAACACAAGTCATGGTCAAACAGTCAACTTGTTTTGTTCAATACTTTCTCGATTCCGAATATGTTGATAATCCAAATGACATTGATCCAATCAATTCATCTGAGTCCGGCCGAACATTTCATCAACATCATTCCTACGAGTGGCCCAAGCTTGACATCTCTCCGAGGAGGGACAAATCCATTTAGCTTATTATTCTTCCCAACGGGATTCCGATTATGCCAATCATACCCTTTATAACTACTTGGTTAAAAGTAGCGTTTGAATATGTCAAACATAATGTTCATCAAGTGGAAGACTATAATAACTTCATGTCTAAGGATTCAAATGACATAACTAATATGAGATATATGTACGACATAGACCATGACATAAATCTCATAGAGCGGGTCATGTCCAGTACCTTATTCCAAACAAGTACCCATAAATCTAACATGATCATCCCATGACCATTTAGCCTTTATACTAGTGCTTAACAAGTACTAGGGACGGGGATTATTATAAGTAAACATGAACAACAATAATAATCAAAACATCTCTTTATTGATATGAAATAAATGATAACAATTACAACGTTTATTAAACGTGCCTAGGGCACCACTACCAACATCATTTAGGACTGCGCAGCAACCTGGTTGACTTGAATAGTATTGAGAGCCTGGAGAATTTGGCGTAGATCAGCGGAGGAAGATAGAGAGGAAGTAGATACTGTAGGAACGGAAGGAATAGCTTGAGCTGGAGGAGGAGAGACTTTGGGAGGAGAGTGCGTTGGAGAAGGTTGTTTGGGAGAGAGATGAATAGGATCAGCAGCAGGAGACCTATGCGTAGATGAGTGCGTGCTGCTGCTATCTGTATCAGTTGTGCGCACATCTCCTTCCTTTTCTCCTTCAGGAGGATCAACAGCAACTTGCTGCGCAGCATCATCGCCCTGCGCAAACTTGGTAACCTCATCCGCATCTTCATCTTCCAAGTCCAAATCATCATGAAGGACAGAGATACCAGGTTGAGTATTTCCAACCGGAATATTGAGGCGTTGGAAGGCACTTGATGATGGTTCAGGACAAGGAGGAGCCGCAGCTTTTGGCTGTCCTTTCGCAGTGCTGCGCACAACTTGTTTCTTGCGCGGAGTTCGAGGAGGATCTTCCTTAGCAGGTGCAGCAGCAGCGGTCTTGGCAGGCGTTCCGGTGACGGGAAAAGCTTCATCCATCCAATCATCACTATCTCCTGTACCCTGAGCAGGAGGGGCTGCAGCAGCCTTTGGATTTTGCTCCCCCTGCGCGGTATCATCCGCAGCATCAGCAGCAGTCTCATCCATTCGAGACTCGCTGTCTTCCTCAACCATAGCCGCCGCAGGTGGAAGTCTGGTAAATGCAGGCTTTTTCTTTGTTTTAGCAGGAGAGGGAGCAGGCGCAGGAGGATCTTTGCGCTTCTTTGAAGGTTTGGGAGCAGGGGGCGGTAAATCAGATCCAATTTTAATGCCAGCAGTTGATCTGACATTTGGGATTTCCTTCACCTTTTCTGGCGCAGGATCTGCAATACCTTTGCCTTTGCGCTTTGCCTGCGTAGCAGCAGTTTCAGGCTCAGTAGGCGCAGTGGCCTTCGAAGGCTGCGCGGCAGTGTTCTTTGTTTTGGGTTGACGGGCTTCATCATCATCATCACTATCAACCCAATCTTACTTGTCTGGGCTGGTGTCCTTGTTCCAGATCTTGCGATAATCATTGCGACCAATTTCATTTCGCAGGGAGTAGAGGTGAGAGATGGAATAGGTCTTGGTGCACGGAACTTTGAGATCAGGACGCTTCTGCACAAAGGTGCGCAGCTCAGAGACATTCATCAGAAACTTTGATAATAGCCTACAGTGAGTTTTGTACTTGGCTACTTTCTTGTCCATGCGCTTGTCATAGCTCTCCGATGCATCCCATAGCTCGTCAAAAAGAATAGAGGACCAGTCCAGAGCATTGCCATTATAAATCGCAGTACAATAAGCCCACTGCTTGGAAATGAACTTGCCCTTATTTCCATTTTTGCAGTTTACGGAGTCGCCAATAATGGTGCAAAGGTGATACATCACCTCACCAAATTCTTTGCGATCATGAACACTCCATTTCTTTACAAGAGAGGGTTCCCCAACCAGTTTCTGCGCAAGCTTGTTTTGTTTAACTTCAGAATAGGCTTCTGGCGCATCATCAACCTTAAATCCGCAAAGTTTTTTAAGTGACGCAGGAACAATGCGCACTGAATAATTCCGAACGACTGAGCGGCCAACATCAATCTTCTCGCGAGTCTGCTTGTGTGTTATGGTGACTCTTTCTGCATTCTCAAAGAACTCGTCTACAAGAGATGGGACATAGAAGTCCTGAGCTAGTGTGAAGAGAGGTAAGATGCCGGAAGAATCCATAAGATGAACAATCCTGCGTCCGACAGCATCTTTGTGTAGCGCAGCAAGATCTAGTTCCCAGCCTTGTAGGAAATAGAAAGAATTCTGCGCAAAATAAGAGAGTTTAGACAAGAATTACGCATGGAGAGAAGCGCATGCGCAGATACACGTATGCGCAGCATCTCCATGAGAAACAAAATGAAAAAGAGATGCGCAAAAACGCAAACACTAAGAGATATTAGGCGACCCAAATCAAGAAAAAAAAATAATAAGAACTTGATGAACACGGAATAATAAAATATGAACACGAAGAACACCAAGAACACTAAAAATCAAAGTTTGACCAAAAAGGACAAAAAGCATATCGAAATAACCGCATTTCAGAGACGAAAAACAACTAAGAAAACAGGATTTCCAAAAACAGATCATTTAGCCCAGAAATCGAGAATAACTGTTCGTCTGCCTCGGAGGTTTTTGAACAAAAAATTTTGCAGACAACAGATGAAAACAGTACTGATCGTGAAATAAAGTACATACAAAGGTAGATCAGAGAGAGACGAACTCAAAACAACAGACGATTTTAAAAATGATTAACAGATAAGAGAAAAATCGAAAAAGGGAGTTTTTAAGACCTCGAGTCATAACAATGGCGGATAAACAGAAAATGAGTTCAAGGTCCAGAAATTGTTACCATGTCGTCAATAGTTTTAGCTTCTGGAGGAGGAACCTCTTCAACAGGTTTATGGACCTCACCAACTGCCTTAGCTTTAGATTTTCGGGGAGCCATTTTAAAAGAAACTAGGGTTTTCGAAAAGGGAAGAGAGAGAAGAGTTTTGTAGAGATTGAGAGAAAAGTCAAGGAGAGAAGAAGAGGAAATGATTGGGAGGAGGAGAGTAGGTTGCAGAGGAGAGAAAAAAGATGGATTCGTGAAAGAGAGAGAGAGCAGGAAAGAGAGAAAAGGAGAAGAGTCAAAAGGATTTATACTGAAAAGGGAAAAAGGCGCATGACGTCAGCGAGGTGGTTTGGTGAAAGACGGCGAATTTGGTGAAAAATGCAGAGGCGCACGATAGCAAAGCGACGTGGCCGAATAGGGAACGCGCGTGCTCAGACCTGACGCGCGAGTGAGTGAGTAGGTCTAAGCAGGTCACAGTCATATCAACTCCCTCATAAATGTTGATCAGGAATTCTAACAGGTGCTATCATTAATGGCCGTTTGCATTTAATGATAATGGGACATGCGCAGGGGCAAAAGCGTAATTTCCCAAGAAATTTCAAAAATAAGGCGAGGGAAAATTTTAATTGCACAAGTATCCTTGTGAACTAAGCTTTGACTTTTCAGTCAGGGACCTAAGTGCAATTTCTAATAAATAGAAGACTTACCTGCGATCCACGAAGTGTGCGCATGTTAAGATCATGCGCAGAGCTGTAAATAGCGCAATAGAATCTTAAAATAGATTAACATTAGAGTCATGCGCAAATGGAGTTGCGCAGAAGCATGGATTATGACCTATGATGAATATTTTATCAAGCAAACACAAGATTATTAGTATTAACAAATCATATGGACAGGTTAGCTAAGTTCAAGCATACCCATTTCTCCTTTCAAGAATACAAATCTCTTTACGTCAAGAGCCTTTGTAAGGATATCAGCAATTTGATTATCTATGCCCACGTGCTCTAAATGAATGTTTCCTTTTTCCACGTGGTCCTTGAGAAAGTGATATTTGATGTTGATGTGCTTTGTCTTTGAATGCATGACAGGATTGTTGGAGACAGCTATGGTGGACATATTATCGCAAAATATTGGACAGTTTGCTTCATGAATTCCATAGTCCACCAATTGTTGCTTCATCCATAGGATTTGGCAGCAGCAGCTCCCAGCAGCAATGTATTCAGCTTCTGTAGTGGAGATGGACACCGCAGCTTGCTTCTTGCTTGCCCACGCAACAAGTCGATTTCCAAGGAAATGACAAGTTCCACTTGTGCTCTTCCTGTCAATAGTGCATGCTGCGTAATCTGCATCTGAATAACCTAGCAAATCGAAATTTGAATCTTTGGTGTACCAAAGTCCAAGGTTAACAGTTCCAGAAAGATAACGAATAATGCGTTTAACAGCAGTGTGAATACGTGTGTTCGAATTTGGGAATATTCATAGTAACATTAAAATTATGAGAGTCGCCACGCCGTTTTAGTTATAGCCAAAACATTGAGAAAAAGCATGTTTAATGGGTTCGGGGGTCAAATTACAACAAGAGAAGAATATTGGACGTTATCACTCCTATTGCCCGAATGATCGGTCTTTCTATCATGATGAATGTGTTAGTAGTGTGTTAGTGTTTGAGACCGGATCCGAAGATTGCCTACGTTCCTCTCAATGTGAGAAGCTCAGGTCAGCGTAGTTCGAGAGAAATTTAGAATAGGCAGAAGAATCGGGATCATGCATAATGAGGGGGAATTACCTAAAGATTAGGGTTTAGAAGTAGTTCCTAGATCATCCTCGGGTTGATGAACCCTCGATCATCATCGGCTATGAAATAACATGTAATTATGAAGATCGCAACCCTAAATATAGCATAAATAAGGTTTTAATCTATGAACACGATGAACATATGAAGAACATATATGAACATATGAATAAACATGCGAAGCATATGAAGAAACTATGAATAAACATGCAAGAACATGAATATTAAAGATCTACATTAGAAATAATGCAAGAACGTGAAGAAATAAGTTAGAAAACTTACCTATGTTGGCAAGAAATAAACCTTGATCTTCTTGGAGGTTTGAATGCTAATTAGAGAGCAAAATTGTGTTTAAGAATTCTCCAATTCGGATCCCCCTAAACCAATAGCATGAGATTGGTTTATATAGTAAACTGAGGGGAAGATCTGATGGTCCAGATCATCCGGGGCGGATGTGGCCGCGTGGCCAATATTGAGGGCGGCGGCGAAAGTGGCCGCGTGGCCAATATTGAGGGCGGCGGCGAAAGTGGCCGCGTGGCCATCGTTGCGCGCTGACTTGAAATTCAAGCTAGGGTTTTACTGTTCATACAAGGCAACCCTAAATGTCCATATTTAATGTTTTCTAGAACATTGAGCTATTTTTGGAATCCGGGACAAGTCTTTGCAAGGTTTCTAATTCCCATAAAGTCCTTGTATATTTGGGAAAGCCCTAATAAACTCATTTTCAGATCGGGTACTAACAGTAGCCCCTCGGCGACGCTTCTTGCAAGGCAATGGAGGGTCGATGATAAAAGAGGGATCCGTCTGAAACATGAGTTTCAACACAGATGAAAGGTAAGGGGATGGCTGGACCTTGACAGGCGACCTACGTATCCGCGGGGGAATCAAGCCAAACGTAGTTCAAATCTGATAGAAATTGGGAATGACTGTCCTCTGATGGGGAGCAACGTCTTCTGCTGGGGAAAATGCACCTGCTGGGGATGAGAGATGACCATGTTGGTCGGGTGGCTAGACCTTTTCAGGTTTCCTACGTATCCTCCGAGGAATCAAGCCGGTCGTAGTTCAGAGCGATTAGGGAAAAGCGAGCCATCGGACTTCTGCTAGGGATAATAAACCTACGGGCACTATCCTGTATGAAGAACGAACATTCGTTAGGAAATGAAGTCATTTGGGAAAAAAAAAGATTACCTTGTCTAAATAATCCCAAGATGGAATGGTAAACGCAATCAGGATCGCCAGGGCTTCTGCCGATTGTGCTAACGAAACGCCGAGGCTTCTGCCAACCACGATCGATCAAGGATACGTATGTCATAGAGGCGCCGAAGTCTCTACAATCATACGAATCCTAATAATAGGTGCTGGATCTCTCGCAAACAGAAACGCCGAGGCTTCTGCCAATCGCGATTGATCAAGGATACGTATGTCATAGAGGCGCCGAAGTCTCTACAACCGTACGAATCCTAATAATAGATGCTGGATCTCTCGCAAACAGAAACGCCGAGGCTTCTGCCAATCGCGATCGATCTAGGATGCGTATGTCATAGAGGCGCCAAAGTCTCTACAACCATACGAAGCCTAAGCAAATATTAGGAAATGCTAAAATAATAGATGCTGGATCTCTCTCAAACAGAAACGCCGAGGCTTTTGCCAATCGCGATCGATCTAGGATGCGTATGTCATAGAGGCGCCAAAGTCTCTACAACCATACGAATCCTAAGCAAATATTAGGAAATGCTAAAATAATAGATGTTGGATCTCTCGCAAACAGAAACGCCGAGGCTTCTGCCAATCACGATCGATCTAGGATGCGTATGTCATAGAGGCGCCAAAGTCTCTACAACCATACGAATCCTAAGCAAATATTAGGAAATGCTAAAATAATAGATGCTGGATCTCTCGCAAACAGAAACGCCCGGGCTTCTGCCAATCACGATCGATCTAGGATGCGTATGTCATAGAGGCGCCAAAGTCTACAACCATACGAATCCTAAGCAAATATTAGGAAATGCTAAAATAATAGATGCTGGATCTCTCGCAAACAAAAACGCCGAGGCTTTTGCCAATCGCGATCGATCTAGGATGCGTATGTCATAGAGGCGCCAAAGTCTCTACAATCATACGAATCTTAAGCAAATATTAGGAAATGCTAAAATAATAGATGCTGGATCTCTCGCAAACAGAAACGCCGAGGCTTTTGCCAATCACGATCGATCTAGGATGCGTATGTCATAGAGGCGCCTAAGTCTCTACAACCATACGAATCCTAAGCAAATATTAGGAAATGCTAAAATAATAGATGCTGGATTTCTCGCAAACAGAAACGCCGATGTTTCTACCAATCACGATCGATCTAGGATGCGTATGTCATAGAGGCGCCAAAGTCTCTACAACCATACGAATCCTAAGCAAATATTAGGAAATGCTAAAATAATAGATGCTGGATCTCTCGCAAACAGAAACGCCGAGGCTTCTGCCAATCACGATCGATCTAGGATGCGTATGTCATAGAGACGCCAAAGTCTCTACAACCATACGAATCCTAAGCAAATATTAGGAAATGGTAAAATAATAGATGCTGGATCTCTCGCAAACAGAAACGCCGAGCCACCTGCCAATGACGATTGATCAAGGATACGTATGTCATAGAGGCGCCAAAGTCTCTACAACCGTACGAATCCTAATAATAGAGGCTGGATCTTTCGCAAACAGAAACGCCGAGGCTTCTGCCAATCGCGATCGATCTAGGATGCGTATGTCATAGAGGCGCCAAAGTCTCTACAACCATACGAAGCCTAAGCAAATATTAGGAAATGCTAAAATAATAGATGTTGGATCTCTCGCAAACAGAAACGCCGAGGGTTTTGCCAATCGCGATCGATCTAGGATGCGTATGTCATAGAGGCGCCAAAGTCTCTACAATCATACGAATCCTAAGCAGATATTAGGAAATGATAAAATAATAGATGCTGGATCTCTCGCAAACAGAAACGCCGAGGCTTCTGCCAATCACGAATGATCTAGGATGTGTATGTCATAGAGGCGCCAAAGTCTCTACAACCATATGAATCCTAAGCAAATATTAGGAAATGCTAAAATAATAGATGCTGGATCTCTCGCAAACAGAAACGCCGAGGGTTGTGCCAATCGCGATCGATCTAGGATGCGTATGTCATAGAGGCGCCAAAGTCTCTACAATCATACGAATCCTAAGCAGATATTAGGAAATGCTAAAATAATAGATGCTGGATCTCTCGCAAACAGAAACGCCGAGGCTTCTGCCAATCACGAATGATCTAGGATGCGTATGTCATAAAGGCGCCAAAGTCTCTACAACCATACGAATCCTAAGCAAATATTAGGAAATGCTAAAATAATAGATGTTGGATCTCTCGCAAACAGAAACGCCGAGGCTTCTGCCAATCGCGATCGATCTAGGATGCGAATGTCATAGAGGTGCCAAAGTCTCTACAACCATATGAATCCTAAGCAAATATTAGGAAATGCTAAAATAATAGATGCTGGATCTCTCGCAAACAGAAACGCCGAGGCTTCTGCCAATCGCGATCGATCTAGGATGCGTATGTCATAGAGGCACCAAAGTCTCTACAACTATACGAATCCTAAGCAAATATTCGGTGAAGAATGGAAATTCTAAGAGGCTTCTCGTACCCAAAGATAACGAACATCAGTCAAAAATAGCGCTAAGGGCACCCAAAATTAATCAATGGGGAATGTACTAGGGGTAAAACTGAAATTTTGCATGTGGAGGCAAAGATGATGGATTGTTATGAAGTCGCAAATGGGATGAACTCTCGGGGAGTTACAAAGGTGATAGACTCTCGGGAAGTCACAAGGGTGATGGACTCTCGGGGAGTCACAAAGGTGATAGACTCTCGGGGAGTCACAAGGGACTCTTTGGTGAGTCACAAGGGCAAACGACCTTTAGGGAGACGCGAAGGAGATGGACTCTCGGGGAGTTGCTAAACATGATCTGGGTTTCGCTTATCCTAATTTAGGAGGGAATGAGGCTACGAGCCATTGAGACCAAGGTGTTAGGTAAGGGACATTTTTCTTGGTTGCCTAGAGGTAGGACCTAAGGCTTTTTAAGGAAAGGGAATAAGGAAGATGGTGATCTCCTAATCTTGAGATAGGGATGCCAAAGATGTCACGGCTTTTTGGGCTTTAGATTATGTCTTGGAGATAATGTGGGTTTCCTAGGCTTACAGGCTAGGGATTGGAGTTCATTTAAGCATGAGGAGAGTATTCTATCCTAGGCTTAGTGCTAGGGCTTGGAAAGGTTGAGGTTTGGGAACTTCCTAGATGTTAGGGTTTCGAACAAAGGTTTGGAAACTGGTGTTTAAGGACCATGACTCTCCTAGGTTTGGGACTAGGGTTTAGGAATTTCCTAGGTCTAGGAGGCTAGGGCTTGGAGTTATGGTAGGCTTAGAGGTAGCAAAGGCGTTGGCTTTTAGACATAAGGTTGGGAGCTGGAAAGGTTGTGACTTCCTAGGCTTGAGACCATGGACCGTTCGGAAGAGGGATTGCTTTCGTGGAAGGTCCACTAAGCTTGATGTTAGGGTTCACCATTTTCCGGGATTGGTGACTATGGCTTGGAAATGTTCGTGGTAACCTAGGCTTTAGGCTAGGTTTTAAGGCTAAGGACTGTAAACTTCCTATATTTTGAGACTAAGGTGAAGGAATTTCCTAGGTCTAGGACTAGGGTTTGAAGGGAATGTTGAATCCTAGGCTCGATAATAGAGTTTAGTGAGGATATAGTCTCCTAGGCCCTGCGGCTAGGGTTTAGAAAGAGTGCGACTACCTAGGCTTGAGGCTAGGGTTTGGAGCGAATGCGAGTACCTAGGCTCGAGGCTAGGGTTTAGAGCGAATGCGACTACCTAGGCTCGAGGCTAGGGTTTAGAGCGAATGCGGGTTGATTAAGTTTTAGATAGGGCATTGTATCCTAGGTTTTGGGTTAGGGTTCAATAAGACGGGGGATTAAGATTGTAAATTTCCTAGGTTTCGAGACTAGGGTTTCGGGAATTTGGAAATGATGTTGCATGCGGGGCTTTGGAAATTCCCTAGAACTTGGGCTAGGGTTAAAGAGG
Source organism: Campanula takesimana (assembly GCA_026119855.1). NCBI lineage: Eukaryota > Viridiplantae > Streptophyta > Magnoliopsida > Asterales > Campanulaceae > Campanula > Campanula takesimana. The sequence goes on along the minus strand of JAOWBW010001778.1, from coordinate 180,154 downwards.
ATGTTGTGGTTTCCTAGGCTTAAGGCTAGGGTTAGAGAGGATATGTGACTACCTAGGATCAAGGCTAGGGTTTAGGAAGGATGTAGCTATCTAGGATCAAGGCTAGGGTTTAAGAAGGATGTAACTTCCTAGGCTTTAGGCTAGGGTTTGGAAGGATGTAATTACCTGGGCTTGGGGTTAGGGTTATGAATAGAAGGTGACTACCTAGGCTTGAGGCTAGGGTTTGGAGAGAATGTGACTACCTAGGCTTGAGGCTAGGGTTTAGAGAGAAGGCGATTACCTAGGCTTGAGGCTAGGGTTTAGAGGGAATGCGATTACCTAGGTTTAAGGCTAGGCTTCGAATAGAAGGTGACTACCTAGGCTTAAGGCTAGGCTTCGGATAGAAGGTGACTACCTAGGCTTGAGGCTAGGGTTTAGAGAGAATGATATGACTACCTAGGCTTGAGGCTAGGGCTTAGAGAATGTGTTTACCTAGGTTTAAGGCTAGGGTTTGGAGACCGAAAGCATTTGAAGGTTTGTCTTGGTTTAGACCGAGCAAGTTTAAGGTCTAAGAGTGTTGCGGTTTGGGGCAAATGATTGATACCTCGTGGCTGGATAGGCTCGATAGATTAGACCTAGGCTAAAGTTCTAGGGTTTAGCTAGGGTAAGACTCAGACATGTGTTAAGGAGACCGGGTCCCAATGGAATGGTAGGCGTGAGATCTAGGAGATCGAAGGCTAGGCAGGGTAGCGTTGGGACATAAGGCTTTCAAGCGGGTAAGTCTTTTGTCCTAGAGAGATCGCGCTATGGATTAGAACCAAGCAGGCTTGAGGCCGGCCAAGGAGCAATGGATTGGGATTGGATGATCCTAGTACCTAATACGCATGTCGGGCTTGGATCCTAGAGTGTTTGAAAGTTTAGGCTAGGTGCGAACCATAGGTGCGGGAAATGGGTTTGGATATGTGACCATGTTGGCGCATAGGTATGGACTTGAGTCTCAAAGACTTTGCTCGAGTGCAATACGTACCTAACAGGATTGGATATGCTTAGGACTTAATTTTGTCTTAGAGGTCATGCGCGGGACCAACCTCATTTGGCAATTGTGAAGGTAGGTTAGGGATGGGACTAAGGACACGAGTCTTGACCGGATGGGTTTTGAGATCCCTATGGCATGGCGCGGTGCGCAGGAGATCCTATATACTTGAACAAGGTTTGAGATTTGGACTCGTTGGGGGAGCGATGTTTGAGATCCATGGAGTTCAAGGGTGTACCTTGTAGGTGGCGAGGTTTGGACTCGGCTTGGATTAAGTAGGTTAGAGTCCTTAAAGGGTCGAAGGTCAGACTAGGAAGTCTTTTGAGGCTAATGGGTGACACTAGGTTTAAGAGTGGCAGGGCCATGGTTTGGGTATGACAGTATGCGTAGATGGCATTGTTTTGGTTGGACCAAGCAGGCTTGGGAACTAAAGAGTTCTAAGGGTCGACATCTAAGGTTATAGACCTAGAGGGTAGACAGTTTTGTGATCTAAAGGGTTTAGGAGTTGAGACCTAAGGTGTGAATCGGATATGCTAGAGACCTATAAGGTAGGTGTTTGGCGGCCTTGCATGGACTTGGGATCTAAGGGATCGTTCAATAGGTTAGACTGGGTAGACCTAAGAGGTTGGACCTAAGAGGATAGGGGAGACATAGTCTGGACAAGGTAAGGATGAATATATATTGGTAGGTTTGGGATCTAAGAGATCAGGTAGACTCGAGACCAGTAGGTTCGGGACCTAATGGGTCATTCTAAGGATTTGGATTCGGTAGACTGGCTTAAGGCTTGAGGTTTTAGGTAAGACTGGTTTGAGGTTTTAGGAGTCCCGCTACTAACTTATGGAGGGTCGAGCTAAGGGGTTATGGTGTAACCTATGTAAGACTGACCGGGTAGGTGCGGGACCTAAGGTTTTGAATCAAGTCAGATTGGGACGTAAGGGTATCCTACTGTGTAGGAAATAGGGTGAAGGACCGAGTTGGTTCAATAATCACAAAGATGGGTCTCAGAGTGGACCGAGGAGGTTTATACAAATTTTCTGGAGACCGAGAGTGCGGGTTTATAAACAAAGTGTCGTGGGAGAGAAAACTTTTGAAAGTGCTATGACTTTATAAAGATGCTTTATAATTAATTACGATTCTAACCAATTCAAAGAGTTCGTCATGTGCCGAGCTTGGCGATGAAGGATGCCCTTCCTTGTTGAAGCTCCGGTGTTCTCCGAGAAAGCGCATAGTCGACCCATTTTGTTGGGGACGCTCTAGTTTGATGATCGGGTATCCTCCCTCCTTTGAGAGATCCTACGTCGAGCTTGATGATGAGGAGTCCTCTTCTTCTAAGTATGTGCTCGATGAAGCCCCGGAATTCTTTGACAAACCTTATGGTCGGTCCTTTATTGTTAGGGAAGCCCCAGTTGCGTAGAGCGGGGTATCCTACCTCTTTTAAGACGCACCCTTTTTTCTGCCTAGACCGCCCTTGCGGGTTTTCAATCCAGCGGGCATCTCTTTTGCGTCAATTTTTTTTTTTTTTTTTTTTTTTTTTAAGAATTCATTCAGTCGACTCCAAATAAGAAAAAGAATTGTATGAAAACTTGCAGGGGCATTTTGGGGAGAGTAAGAGAGAGAGAGATAGTACTCACATTTTGACTCTTTGGGCAACTGAGTGTATATATGTACAAAAGGGAGGAAGCCCCTGCTTGACAGAAAGTAAGTGTTTAGCTCTTTCCTAGATTGTAGAACGGAAGACTTGCCGAGACATTTGAAAATTGTTTTATTCAAGATTCTTATTTGATTGCTCGAGAATGGACCTCGTTGATTAGTTATGCATCTTATGATTATGTTTTAGACAAGTAGTCTCGAAATAATAAATGTTTTGATCAGTTGTGAGTGAAGAAGTCAGGAGTAGAAATATGGGGCAAGAGAGAAGAGAAGGAAAATTTGCTACGAGGTGGGTTGTGTTTGGCTTTGAGTGGTTGCCCGGTTGACGATGAAGTTGGGTTTTGAGTTTAGGGGTGTGAGGTTCATTTGAGGTGAGTTGTTCTGTGTAGCTCATTGCGGTGGATTACTCCTTTGTAGTTGTTGCAGTGGATTGCTCCATCGTAGTTGTCATGGGTTGCTGCCGTTTATCTACTTTGTAAGGAAAGAAAGGAAAATAGAACATTTGAGGTGAAAAGAAAATGGGACTTTTACTTTTCCATGGTGATAGCCCCTTCTATTTATCTTTTTTCCTTTTTATTTTATCTCTTTGTGCACACCCTTTTTTTGCCTAGGCCGCCCTTTCGGGTTTTCAACCTAGCGGGCTTCTTTTTGTGCAATGCTCTAACTTTTGCCTAGGTCGCCCTTTTGGGTTTCATCCTAGCGAGCCATATATATTTTTTTTTATATTTGTACATGAAACATTGGACGAGACAAGCCCCTAGTTTGCTTTCGCCTCTCTCGATTGCGAGGTAGCTTCCTTATAGTTCAAGCGGCCTTTTGCTGGCGGCGGGCATCCTAGCCCCTTTGATTTTCACCGGTAGAGCTCCATTGGATTATCACGTGCACCAATGAATGACTTCGTGCACTTGTCTTATATTTGCGATGGAATACGGACAGCCCCAGTGTAACGGCATGTAGTACTCATGATGGGAACAAACCAACCCTTTAAATTGTGGCAGCATGGATGTCTATTTGATGATGAGCAACTGCAGTCCATTTCTTTGTCACGACCTTATAAAAAGGGGTCTAATGGTGGGATGAGAGGCGTATGAGGATAGTGTATGGGAGAAGGTGTATATAGAGAGTGTACATGAAGTGTGTACAAGGGGTGAGTGTATAGAGAGAGTGTATGGGGTAGAATGTAGAGAGAAGGGAAAGTGATTCGTTCATCCCAATTGATCGAAGCATTTGTTATTTTGAGATTAATCGTTTACTTAGTTATGTGAATGGTTTGTGGGTCCATTTACCTTTTAATGAGTCGTCATTAATGAGTAAGATTAAGATTAATTCATCATATAAAGATATAGCAATCAAGCGAAAATGGTGAATAAGACAATTTTCATGAAATTGATATATGCAAGCTTATGTCTCAAGTCTAGAGAGAAAAGAAAACAAATAAAGACCTTTTTTATTGGAACTAAAAGATTTAAACTGACTAGTCCGGGGTGGACTTTTACTTAAAGAAACAAAAATCGTCCAAGGTGGACTTTTGACTAAGGACACTCTAGAACCTACGAAGACTGAATGACCCTTTTCTTTTCTTTTATTTAAAGGAGGTAGCCCCAATTTCCTCTTTTGTCCATGCCCATGTATTCCGTTGGCGGGTGATGGCTCCGCTGTCAATGAGGCTTTGAATCTTTTTCCTCAATTGGACGCAATCTTCGGTGTCATGCCCAATGTACTGGTGGTATTGGTAGTGTTTGGAGGGATCCAAGCATTGCTTCACCCTACTTGGTTCATAGTTGATCAAAGGAGACAACTTGCCGGCTTGAACTAGACTTTTAAAGAGTTTGGCTAACGGCATACCTAAGTCGTCGAATTCGCGCTCGTCCTTCCTTTCACGAACTGTCTTTGAGGGTGACTTAGGTACCGGCACCCCTTGTTGATGAGTAGTCATAGGAGGCATCCCGACGGGGACAGTCTGTGGTGGCCCGTACATTTGAGGAGCGTACGGGTGTTGACATTGAGCAAGAGGGAGAACTCGACTGAGGTAATCATAAACGCCACGAATGTCAGACAAATGGCGCCTCTCGATATCTCTTAGGGTCTTATGCATCTCCTTCCGAAAATGTGTTGCTTGCTCGTTGAGAATGGCCTTAAAGTGGATTGCTTGTTCATCGAGGATGGCTTCGAAGCGGGATGCTTGCTTACTGAGAGCAGTACCGGTGTAGAGGATTGTCTCAGGATCTTGGGTAGCAGCTCCAGTTGCAACTTCGATGTTCCTTGCAGCCGACATGATGCAGAACTCTATGTCATGAAAGAATTAGATTCGTATTTAATGATAAGGCATCGTTATAAAAATCATTTTTTGGAAAATAGTCGGTCTCCACATTTTTTGAAATGCGTTTTGGTAAAAAATTGAAAGTTTGACCGGGCCGAAGTTGCCTACGTTCCCCTTATCATGAGGGAGAGGTCCCACACAATAAGAGGCTCAGGTCGCCGTAGTTCGAATCAAGTTAGACTTTTAAAAAGAGGTGAGAGATGACCATAGGGGTCAAAAAGAGGGAGATGACTCGGTCCTTGGTCAAGCATGGGTGAGGAAGACCTATAGGAGTTGGTTTTGATTGAGTAGGGTATGGTTTGACCTAAGGTTTGACCTAAATTTGACCTAAGGTTTGACCTAAGGTTTGAGACAAGAAGTGGTTCAAGCTAGGATGCGACGATAATGGTGGGTTGACCTAGATGGGTAAAGGATAGGTCGACCTAAATGAGAAGGGTTGGATTGACCTATATGGTGAATGAATCAAGATAGCGAGTTGTAGCGGTTTGCCTATGGGATGATCTAAGCGGGATAGACATGGTTTGACCTAAGCGGGTCGAATGTGAGTTGGTTGACCTAAATGGTTGACCTATACGGGTTAAACATGGGTAGGCTGACCTATTCAGGTTGGTTGACCTAGGGAGATCGGTAGATAGATTCAAGACGGGCAAGTCAACTTAAGCGGGGCCAAGGATTGACCTAGATGGGTCAAAGGTAAAGGGGTAGTTTTAACCTAAGACGGACGAGTTGACCTAGATGGGTCGAGGATGGTGTGTGGACCTAAACGGGTCGAGACGGGTTGACCTAGGTTGGTATGGACAACGGTGGGTCAAATAATGACCTAGGTGGGTCAGGATGACGGTTTGACCTAAGCGGGTTAAGGTCAAAGGTAATTGGGTTCACCTATGGGACCAAAGATTGACCTAAGAGGTCAATAGCGGATAAGGTTGACCTCGGGGTCAAAGGTTGACTTAAGAATTCAAAAGGTGATTGGGTTGACTTAGGGAGTCAAAGGTTGACCTCAGAGGTCAAAGGTGGATAAGGTTGACCTAAGTGGTCAAAGGTTGACCTAAGAGATCGAGGGGTGATAAAGTTGACCTAAGGGGTCCAAGGTTTGGCCTATGGGGTCAAAGGCAGATGAGAATGACATATGGGGTCAAAGGTTGACCTACGAGGTCAAAGGCGGATGAGGTTGACCTAAGGGGTCAAAGGTTGACCTAAGAGGTCGAGGGGTGACCTAAGAGGTCGAAGGTGATAAGGCTGATCTAGGAGGTCAAGGGTTGACCTAAGAGGTCGGAGGTTGATAAAGTTGACCTAAGGGGTCAAGGGTAGACCTAAGAGGTCAAAAGTGGGTGAGGTTGACCTAGGGGGTCAAAGATTGACTTAAACGGATAAGATTGACCTAGGGGTCAAAGGTTGACTTAAACTGATAAGATTGACCTAGGGGGTCCAAGGTTGACCTAGGAGGTCAAAGGCGAATAAGGTTGACCTAGGAGGTCAAAGGTTGACCTAGGGGGTCAAAGGTTGGCTTAAGAGGTCAAAGGTAGATAAGGTTGACCCAGGGGGTCAAAGGTTGACCTAGGAGGTCAAAGGTAGATAAGATTGTCCTAAGAGGCCAAAGGATGGTGGGATTTTGACCAAAGCGGGTCGAGATGAAGGGTAGACCCAAATGGATCGCAATGATGGGTAGGTAACCTAGATAGGCCAAGATGAGGAATTTTGATAGATGGCCCAAGGGGTGAGCGATGGACCTTAGAGGTCGTCTAGATGCAATGCACATTTTATTTTGCGAAAAGTTTTGCATTTATTTACATCCTAAATGGTTGGTCTAAGGAGTGTCCTAATCTCTATGTGTGGGTTGACACGGGTAAGGTAAAAGGTTCCCACCGCTCGCGGAACGTACACGGTGAGTGGAGTAGACGAGTGACTCGAAAAGAGGGCGGCAGTAGCGCACAAATTCCTGCACATCGAATACTCCGGGTAATGGGGACCTGTGCAGTGCAGACACGGACTAGTGGTAGTGTGTGGCAAGAAGCTAATTCTTTTTAGGGAGAAAAGAGGGAAGCTTTGAATGTTTGAATGATGCAATGCAATGCAAGAGAGAGGGAAGAAGAATGTACAAGGGAACATAGCAAGGTTTTGTTTGACCCTAATACTAAGATGAAAATAACAAGGGTACAGAAATACAAGGTACAAGTATTAACATGGCGGGGTGCACGGGTGCATGTGTAAACATGGCAAGTATGTGAGGTGCATGTATAAACATGGCAAGTATGTGCATGTGTAAACATGGCAAGTGTGTGTAGGGTACATGTGTAAACATGGCAAGTGTGTGAGGTGCATGTGTAAACATGGCAAGTGTGTGTGAGGTGCACGTGTAAACATGGCAAGTGTGTGCATGTGTAAACATGGCAAGTGTGTGCATGTGTAAACATGGCAAGTGTGTGTATGTGTAAATATGGCAAGTGTGTGTAGGGTGCATGTGTAAACATGGCAGGTGTGTGTAGGGTGCATGTGTATACATGGCAGGTGTGTGTAGGGTGCATGTGTAAACATGGAAAGTGTGTGAGGTGCGTGTGTAAACATGGCAAGTGTGTGCATGTGTAAACATGGCAGGTGTGTGTGTGTGTAAACATGGCATGTGTGTGTGTAAACATGGCAGGTGTGTGCATGTGTAAACATGGCAGGTGTGTACATGTGTAAACATGGCAAGTGTGTGCATGTGTAAACATGGAAAGTGTGTGCATATGTAAATATGGCAAGTGTGTGTAGGGTGCATGTGTAAACATGGAAGGTGTGTGTAGGGTGCATGTGTATACATGGCAGGTGTGTGTAGGGTGCATGTGTAAACATGGAAAGTGTGTGAGGTGCGTGTGTAAATATGGCAAGTGTGTGCATGTCTAAACATGGCAGGTGTGTGTGTGTGTAAACATGGCATGTGTGTGTGTAAACATGGCAGGTGTGTGCATATGTAAACATGTCAGGTGTGTACATGTGTAAACATGGCAAGTGTGTGCATGTGTAAACATGGCAAGCATCATGATGTGACGAAAGTTAGACCCACTAAGTTTGAATAAGTTTCAAAGCAGTCCCCAGCAGAGTCGCCACTGTGAATACGTGTGTTCGAATTTGGGAATATTCATAGTAACATTAAAATTATGAGAGTCGCCACGCCGTTTTAGTTATAGCCAAAACATTGAGAAAAAGCATGTTTAATGGGTTCGGGGGTCAAATTACAACAAGAGAAGAATATTGGACGTTATCACTCCTATTGCCCGAATGATCGGTCTTTCTATCATGATGAATGTGTTAGTAGTGTGTTAGTGTTTGAGACCGGATCCGAAGATTGCCTACGTTCCTCTCAATGTGAGAAGCTCAGGTCAGCGTAGTTCGAGAGAAATTTAGAATAGGCAGAAGAATCGGGATCATGCATAATGAGGGGGGAATTACCTAAAGATTAGGGTTTAGAAGTAGTTCCTAGATCATCCTCGGGTTGATGAACCCTCGATCATCATCGGCTATGAAATAACATGTAATTATGAAGATCGCAACCCTAAATATAGCATAAATAAGGTTTTAATCTATGAACACGATGAACATATGAAGAACATATATGAACATATGAATAAACATGCGAAGCATATGAAGAAACTATGAATAAACATGCAAGAACATGAATATTAAAGATCTACATTAGAAATAATGCAAGAACGTGAAGAAATAAGTTAGAAAACTTACCTATGTTGGCAAGAAATAAACCTTGATCTTCTTGGAGGTTTGAATGCTAATTAGAGAGCAAAATTGTGTTTAAGAATTCTCCAATTCGGATCCCCCTAAGCCAATATTGAGGGCGGCGGCGAAAGTGGCCGCGTGGCCAATATTGTTGCGCGCTGACTTGAAATTCAAGCTAGGGTTTTACTATTCATACAAGGCAACCCTAAATGTCCATATTTAATGTTTTCTAGAACATTGAGCTATTTTTGGGAATCCGGGACAAGTCTTTGCAAGGTTTCTAATTCCCATAAAGTCCTTGTATATTTGGGAAAGCCCTAATAAACTCATTTTCAGATCGGGTACTAACAAGCAGTTAAGTGCGCTTCTCTAGGGTCCACTTGATAGCGCGCACAGACACAAACACTAAACATAATATCTGGCCTACTTGCAGTAAGATAAAGGAGAGAGCCAATCATACCTCGATATAAAGTTTGATCAACTTTCTTACCTTTCAAGTCTTTGTCAAGTTTGTTGCCCGTGGCCATTGGAGTGTCATATGCTTTAGCATTCTCAAGTCCAAATTTCTTGATTAAGTCCCTTGTGTACTTGGTTTGATTTATGAAGATACCATCATTCAATTGCTTGATTTGAAGCCCGAGGAAGAATGTGAGTTCTCCCATCATGCTCATTTCAAACTTTCTTTTCATGAGCTTCTCAAAGCGCTTACAAAGTAACTCATTAGTAGAACCAAATATAATATCATCGACATAAATTTGAACAAGCATAGAGTGATCATTATACTTAGCAATAAAAAGAGTTGTATCGATTTTACCACGCTTGAAGCCTTTCTCTAGTAGGAATTTGGATAGCGTATCGTACCATACTCTTGGAGCTTGCTTAAGTCCATACAAAGCTTTTTGAAGCTTGAAGACGTGATTTGGAAAGCTGCTATCTTCAAATCCAGGTGGTTGTGCTACGTAGACCGTCTCTTGGAGTTCACCGTTGAGAAATGCGCTCTTCACATCCATTTGATAAAGCTTGAATTTCTTGTGAGAGGCATAAGCTAAGAAAATTCTTATAGCTTCAAGTCTTGCTACAGGCGCAATGTTTCGTCGTAGTCGATTCCTTCCTCTTGCCTATAGCCTTGCGCAACCAACCTTGCTTTGTTTCTTATGATGCTTCCATTCTCATCCATCTTGTTTCTGAATACCCGTTTTATACCAATAACTCCTTGGTCATGAGGTCTGGGTACTAAGGTCCAAACCTTGCAGCGCTCAAATTGGTAAAGCTCTTCTTGCATAGCAGTAACCCAACTTGAATCATGGAGCGCTTCGTCAATCTTCTTTGGTTCGATTTGAGAGATAAAGGAGTGATATTCATCATCAAATTTTGATGCTCTCCTAGTACGAACCCCTACATTGAGATCACCAATGATGTTTGAAGTTGGATGATCTCTAACTTCACGAACCTCGGGAGGTAAGTTAGGTTGAGTGGTAGGAATACAAAGTTCTTCAATGGGTACTTCATTTGTTCCAGCATCAAGGTCATCAAAAGTGATTTGCTGAAGTGGAGAAACATCATGCGTAGGAGGAGGAGTTTGCGCATCAGGAGTAGTTACTTCTGGCGCAGCATCGGGTGTATGCGCATGCGATGGACTTGCTTGATTCTGGTTTTGATCTTCTTGATTAACATTCTGCGCAGGTACAGTTTGAGGCTGTGTACCTGTCTCAACATTCTCAGCAGAATCATCAGAATCATTTGGAGCCAAATGTGACTCAAGGAGAGAATGCTCATCAAAAGTAACATGTACAGATTCTACAATTACTATAGTAGTTCTATTAAAAACACGAAAAGCTTTAGAATGTTTGGCATACCCAACGAAAATACCTTCATCTGCTTTGGAGTCGAATTTACCTCTATGATCTTTGCCATTGTAGAGGATATAGCATTTGCAGCCAAAAATCTTGAAGAAAGCAATGTTGGGCGCTCTTCCTCTCTATAGCTCATAAGGAGTCTTGTTGTAGGCTTTGTTGATGAGGGATCTATTCTGAGTAAAGCAAGCAGTGTTGACAGCTTCTCCCCAGAAATACTTTGGAAGCTTAGCTTCTGCTATCATTGTTTTTCCAGCCTCAATCAACGTGCGATTCTTTCTTTCCACAACGCCATTTTGTTGAGGAACTCCAGCAGCAGAGAAATTGTGATCAATTCCATGGTAATCGCAGTATTGAGCAACACCGTTATTCTTGAATTCAGTTCCATTGTCTGATCTAACACTCACGATGTCGTCTTATTTTTGAGCTTGGAGCTTTCGAAATAGCGCAGTCAAGATATCATAGCAGTCATCTTTGGATATCATCATTTCGACCCATGTGTATCTTGAGTAGTCATCCACCACGACTAAAGTATATTTGTTTCCTCCAATGCTCGCAGTAGTGACCGGTCCAAACAAGTCCATGTGAAGTAGTTGTAAACATTTGGAAGTTGAGGAGGCAATCTTGCTAGAGAAAGATTGCTTAGGTTGTTTACCTAGCTGGCATGCTGCGCATTTTCTGTCATGATGGTCAGCTACTTTGGGAAGTCCTTTGACAAGATTTTACCTTCCTAGCTTATCCAAATACTTGAAGTTCAAATGACTTAAGAGCTTATGCCATAGCCAGCTGCTTTCACTTACATTCTTTGCTACAAAACAGAGATTAGTGATAGAATCTATAGCAGTAAGATCAATAATGTAAACATTAGTCTTACGAGTCCCTGTGAGCAAAGTTAGTCCGGATATGCCATCTTTGATGTAACAGTGCGTTGCAGTGAAGTGACATTCCAAACCTTTATCGCAGAATTGTGATATGGAGAGCAGGTTGTGCTTGAGACCTTCAACGAGCGCAACTTTCTCAATGCACACTTTATCTTTTCTGATTCTTCCATATCCAACTATGTGCCCTTTGTTGTTATCTCCAAAAGTTACAGAGGGACCTCTTCCTTCATGCACATCTTCAAGAGCGGTGACATCTCCAGTCATGTGTCTAGAACATCCACTGTCGAGGTACCATATATGCGCTTTAGCTTGTGAAGAGTGCGCAGTGAAGCAGGAGACCTGAAAGATAGACATTAAGAACGCAGGTCCCCTTTATTCTTGGGTCCTAGAGTTAGCAACTTTTGACAACCCACTTCTGTCTGACCTTAGGATTTTTACGTCCCTTGGCATTAGGAGCAAATCGCAAATCGCAAAACGCATTCTGCAGCCTTGTGACCTAAACCATCACACACAACACAATGATGAAAGCCACTTATAGATTGGGTTTTTACAAGCTCTTTACTTTTCTTTGGCTCAGCATTCTTTACTGGAGCAGATGAACTTGCTTTGACAAATATCATTTTCTGAGGTTTGGGTGCGCTTTTCTTAAGAATGCGCATCTGGCGTTGGGGCGCATGGCTTTCATGCGCGACCCTTTTGCGCAGATTTGACATTTGAAGTTGAAGCGCAACCATAGTCAGAATATGAGTTGTCATGCGCAGGTTCAACTTTAGCCTTACCCTTGGCTTTTCCAGTTTGCTTCTTTGGGTAGACATAATGGAAATTTTGTCTCAGGACTTTCTCCTGTCCTTTACCCATTGAAGCAGAATGCTTTGCTTTAGGAATTTCAATAGTTTGCTGTGGTGTAAATTCCTTTTCCTTTCCAGAGCAAACTGCGCATTTAAAGTTATCACTAATTGAGAACCCCAAGCCTTCCTTGTCTCCACTAGCTTTTTGGGATTCTAGAATTTGGTCCATAGTGACACGAGATTTGGTCCACTCATCAGTGATCTTTGTGAGATCAGCTACTTGAGCAGCCAATTCTTCGTTTCTTACTTTAAATAGCTCATTTTGATCTGTGAGAAAACGGTTATTTTCAGTAAGAGGAGTCATGCTCTTAATCTGCTCCTTAAGGAGGGTGATCTCAGATTTTAATAGAGTTTTCTCCGTCTTAAGCTGTGAAATTTCTCCAATTGATAAGTCCACTGCTTCTTTCATAGAGTTAAATTTCTTGATTACCTTTTCAGCTTGCTGAAAAATAGACTCGCGCTCAGCAGCAGAGTCATTCTTTTCTATTACAATGTCAGCAGGAATTTCAAGAGATTCTTTGCGTGGAGGCGCAGCTACAAATTTCTTTGATAGGTCTGCTCTGGCAAACAAGTACTTTCCATTCTGTCTGCTTGGAGTCAGATGTCCCATTTCCACCAGTTCTGTGATAGTGGACCTTTCTTCTTTGTCCTTGGCGCAGCCTTTGTGTCCGCATCGGGATCATTGTCTGAATCGCTATCAGCATCAGCATTGGCCATCAAGCAGAGCAGTCCATCCTCAGAGTCATCATCATCACTGTCTTCAGTGCCAGTCTCTATCCAAGTCTTCAGTTCCTTTTCTGCGCAGTCTGCTTCAGCAATCATTCCGCGCTGCCTTGATGATCTCTGCGCATTATTCCTCTTCATGTACTCATATTTTGGAGTGGGACATTTTGAAGCAAAATGACCGGGCTTTCTGCAGTTGTAGCAGACTAACTCTTCATCTTTCTTTGAGTCTCTGCCACGAGAGAATTTAGCAGGTGGTTTGCTAGAGGATCCAGGTTTAGAGAATTTCCTGAATTTTTGGAATCGCTTAACGAACATAGCGAAATCATCATCATCCATTTCAAGTAAAGAAGAAGTAGAGACTTTATCTGAGGTTTGAGCAGGCGCAGGTTCCTTTTACGCAACATAGGAAACAAGCTTTCCTTTGCCTTCAGTTTCGTCGATTCGATCAAGCTTTAGCTCATACACTTTTAAGTTAGCGTATAAGCTGCGCAGAGGCCAAGTATCTAGAAATCCAGAATCTTCCAGATGACTTGCTTTGTGCACATATCTGGAACCTAGCGCATCTAAGAATTGAGAATTGACTTCTTTATTAGTGAAAGTAGTTCCAAGAAATTTACAAGAGTTTACAACAGCACAGAAGCGATCATATGTTTGTCTCAAGGTTTCACCATCTTTTCTCATGAAGCAGTTGAATTTTCTTTGCACCACAAATCTTTTGTTTTCCTTGCTTACTTTGTCTCCATTCACATATCCTTCAATAGTATCCCATAGTTCCTTTGCAGTTCCACCGCTTACAATTTGATTGTGCGTGGAGAGGTCTAGAGTGCTAAGAATGATGTTCCTTGCTCTTCCATCATAGCCAACCCATTTCTTTTCTTCATCGGTCCATTCCTCCTTGTTCTTCTTGATGGTAGGGTTTTCCTTATTTGTAGCATCATCAGGATTAGCCTTCATTGGAATGTAGAGTCCTTCAAGAACGATGTCGTGGATGATCTCGTCGATAGAAGAAAAATGAGTGAGCATGCAGTGCTTCCAGATTTCGAAGTGATATTCATTCAGCACTGGGACATGTGAATAGTTAGCCATTGCCCAAGATTTTGAAGCCATCTTGAATCGGCACCCAAGCTGTTAAGCTTGAAAAACAAAACAAGTTTTATGAAGGTGTTTGCTCTGATACCACTTGTTGGTCCCAAAGGGGCAACAAGGGTATGAAAAATGCTAGAGGGGGGGGGTGAATAGCGTTTTAAAATTCTTTTCAAACCCTTTTGCAAATCAATGGCTTATGCGCACAGTTCTCAAATAAGCTAAGTATAGCGCGCAGTGAGAGTGTGAAATGCACAGCGGAAGTTTAAGCAGCAGCTGCGCAGGAAAAAGCTGCGCAAGGATAAAAACGCACGCGCTAAGTTTTGGCTTAAAGAGTTGGATAAAATGTTCTATGGCAATAAGCAATAACAAACACAGCAGCAATAGTAGCAATCTGATAAGATCAAACAAAGCAGTAATTCAGAAATGATTAAGCAGAAAGTAAATAGCGAGATTAAAGAACAAGCTATTTGGAGAGGTTCGATCAATGAAAGATCTACGTCCTCTACCAAGATGGTTAGTCTTGGATTTTCTAATGGAGATCTTATTATATGACAGAGTTACAAGATACAACAATGAAACACAATTATCTCAAAGATCTATAATCTATGAAGAACAAATCCTAGACTAAACCGGTGTATCTCAAGAAGAAAGATATAAATGATCAAAGCTTCAAGAGGTGTGTGTGTGTTCAGAAATTCTGGGCTCTATGAATCTATGAGATGAAGAGCACGAAGAATTCTGGTGAGTTAAGGCTTAGGATCTGGGCAGGAGTTTGAAGGTATGGAGGTTTGAAGGTTGATCTTGAATCTGTGAATAGTAAGCAGCAATCTTCAGAACTTCAAGGATATTAGAAAGCACAAACTCTAGCCGCTTGGAAATGAAGATGAGCTGGCTATTTATAGCTGAGATCTTGAATATAGCCGTTGGAGCTCTGAGCAAGGACGATGAGCTGGCACGATATGATTGGTGCGCAGCTGTCCTTTATAGCCGTTGGGGCTCTGATCAAAGATGATGACCTGGCACAATATGATTGGTGCGCAGGTTTATAGAGGCGTTGGAGACTGAGTATGAAGACCAAATTCAAAAGCTTCTTTCTAGAAGGTTGACAGCTGTCTTCATTTGAAATATATCTCTTGAGCGCATCTCCACCGTTGGATCTGCTAAGTATGCTTGTTTTGTCGTTTCTGCACACCTCAGCACTTTTAAAAGCGTACATCTTCAAAGCGTTTTCCAAGTTAGGTGATCTGAATGAATCAAAAGCTGAGCAAGATAGAATGCTGCGCAGGAGAGACCTGCGCAGTGGTGTACTGCGCAGATTAGTCCTGCGCAGATATCTAAGCCTATACTATAAAATGGACTAAGCTAAAAATTGAAGTTATAAAACTTCTTACATAGGGTCCTAAAGTCCATAAAATATTAATAGGTGATGGTATCAATCAATTCTAACAAAAATAGGAGGGTTAAGAAGTAAGCATACCCAACAGGTTGAGTACTTTTATTGAAGAAATCCCAAAGGAAAGGTCTAGGCAAGGAGTAAGTAAAAAGTCTAAAATGATGATTTTTCCAAGTCTTTCTCCAATGATGGATTGGAGGTGTTTTTATAGTTGAAAAGTGACTGTTTTTGGAGCCAAACGGAGTCTCCAAGAAATCTTTCCCGGGCAAAATCATGTATAATGAGCAAGGGAGAGATTCTTGGGCAGAATCTGTAACTGACACGCCCCAGAAGCGCGCGCATCCCACCTAGGCGGTGGAAGGCGAGCGCGTCTGGCCTCAAGGGGCGGAGGCGCGCGACTCTGAGAAGCGATTTTTGACAGAATGGACTAGAAAGTTAGAACTGTTATTCAGTTTAGTCCCGGGACTTAATGGAGTCCGTCTGGAACTTAACCAAAGTAACAGAAACTAACAGGAAACACTTAAAAGAGGGAGAAACACAAAATCAAGTGTGTAATCGGGGTGAGCGGTCCAATGTGGGGTGTCTACAGAGCCCCTCGGCGGCGTGGATTGCGAATCAAACGCGCCGACGAAAGACAGACATCCGCCTAGGACATCACCAAGAAAAGGAAAAGACTCGATAAAAGCAGGAATTTGAAATTGCGGAGGATAGAGGTGCGCTCCCTGTGTGAGCGGCTTTGAGAGATAAGGGTGCGCTCCCTGTGTGAGCGGCTTTGCCAATAGCGGGATCCGTTTGCTGGAAGCGGGATCTGTTTGCTGGAAGCGGGATCTGTTTGCTGATAGCGAGATCCGTTTGCTGGAAGCGGGACCCGGAGGACCGTCTGCTGGAAGCGGGACCCGGAGGACCGTTTACTGGAGTGCGGGACCCGGAGGACCGTTTGCTGGAGTCCGGGACCCGGAAGACCGTTTGCTGAAGTGCAGGACCCGGAGGACCGTTTGCTTAAGTGGAGGATTGTTTGTTGAGGTGCGGGACCCGGAGGACCGTTTGCTGAAGTGCGGGACCCGGAGGACCGTTTGCTGAAGTGCGGGACCCGGGGGACCATTTACTGAAGTGCGGGACCCGGAGGACCTTTTGCTTTGAATGGATGATGAAGCAGTGATTCCAGGGATCATCCCAGACCAAGCTGTTGTCGTGAGTCGTTCTTTGACTGTTTGACTTTGACTTTTGACGGGGTGCGGGCATAGTTGACTGCGGAGTGCTTTGTGCTGGGGATGAGTTGTAAAAACTGATCTTTTGAGAAAATAAAAGACGCCCTACTTTGAATGGGAGTTTCTATCTTATTCCAGTTTTTAGACATGCCTTAAGGGCGGACCAAATTAATGTGTGCCCAGCTGGGTGTTTGCTGTCGTCGTTTTGAGCTTCTCTTGTTGGTGGGATTGATCTTTTCTGTAGATAGAAAGCGTTTGAACGTGCCTGGGCTTCTTTCTTGAACTGACAAGGGCTATTTCTGGAGCCTTCTTATACCTAGGACGCGGGCGCTTCCTCTCTTGGATACGGGACGCGCGCGCCTTGTAGACCGGTGTCGGGAGGCGCGCGCCTCTGAGAGGCGAAATTCAGGGCCTGATATTTGCTGGCCAAAAGATCCTCCAACAGCTATAATATCAGCTTCTGGTCGATAATTCGATTCCAACAGCCATTTTCTGTCATTTTTGAACACCATTCTATTACCCAATCTTGCTTATAACCTTCTTTCCCATGGCCTCCAACCTTTTTAGTCTTGATGCCGAGGTTGTCAAGAGTTACGAGAAGGATTTGTCGACCTTCGTGTATTCTTTTAAGACTCATCCCAAAAATGCCTTCATCAAAGATTTCGGGCTTCGAATTCTCTTCACTTTGCGGACATTGAAGCCGGATTGGGACTTGTTGAAGGCTGCTGCAGCCTTTTGGGATTGTGATAGCCATACATTCAACTTTTCAGCTAATGAAATGGTGCCGACCGTTGATGATTTTGGGGCCATTTTGGGTATGCCTTTGGCCGGTCGGATTGCCGTCCCCAAGTATTACCGCGGTGTTGTTGATTCTTGGGTTGACATTCTGAATCTCCCTGTCGGAGAAGTGAAGAAGATGATGCACGGGACCGTTGTTGACATAACTGAGCTTCCGATGTTCTTCAGTTTGCATATGGAAGATGTCGCGGTTCAGTCCTTTAAGAGAAATGCCATGGCTGTCTGCCTTTTCAGCGAGGTTTTGTTTGTCACTCCTCTGGGTACTGCGGATGCGCAGTTGGCTGAGATAGTGTTGCAGGCGAAAGGACAGCGATTTAGCATAGTTCCGCTTATTGTAGGAGAGACCTTGCATGGTTTGGACGAGTTGCACCGTATAGGCGAGATGCGACGAGGAAGCCCCTTGCTTTTGACCATATGGCTTCGGGAGCATTTCAGGCTTTATGCGTTGGATGGCGACCTTTCTCCTTTTGCTGTTCATAGGCATCGGTTACTGATTAGAGTTTCGACCGAAGAGGGTTGGAGGAGATTTTTTGCTTCTCGCCTTACAACTGATGTTGAGTGGTGTCCTTGGGGTCTTCGCCCTTTTGTGGAGTGGACCTTTGGTTTCTAGCATGTGGTTTTACCCGGATTGAGGGACTCTTCGTTTTATCAGCCAGAACGGGTTTTGAGACAGTTCGGTCGTCAGCAAATAATTCCTTTTCCGAGGAATGGGGTACTTCGTCCAGTTTCTTATATGGGCCCGGACTTCTCGAATGAGCTTCAGTTGGCTTGGGGAGATGATCGTGACCGTTGGGTTTCCGCTCCATTGCACCGGGGCAGCATTTTTCTTCCCGAGAGTTACTTGGATCATTTGCTTGGTACCGTCTACCGTGACATTACTTGGGTAGATGCTCTTCGGGCGGAGTTGCTAGGAAGGGGTTTTAAGCCCAGCAGTGTTTTGAGGTACAAGGAAGCTGCTGCTGATGTGAACAACATTCTGACCGACCCTTTCGGTACTCCCTTGGATGACTTTTATGCTCGGAGGCGTTCGGTTGCGCAGAAGATATCAGTCCGCATCAGTGTCCCTAGGCCTCCCAAGAAGAGTAGGATTGATGGTCGTTCGGGTGGTCCTTCAAAGGCCAAGAGAAAATTAGATTTTTCTTAGTACCCCCAAGAGATTGTAATTAAAATAGACCACTTGTTAGGATTTAATGTTTTAAGTCTTTTAGTAGCTCAAAATTTTCTTTGTAATGATAATAATGATTTAGTGGATGAATAAAAATTGCATCTCGTTAATTTGAAATGATTTGGGTATTTGTTTATGTTTTAGACCGCACCCGAAGGTTGCCTACATTCCTCCAGTGTAGAGGCTCAGGTCTCCGTAGTTCAAACAAACGAAGACCATTTTTTTTTGTGTGCACCCTGTTTTTTGCCTAGACCGCCCTTTCGGGTTTTCAATCTAGCGGACTTCTTTTTTGCACGTGCTCTAATTTTTGCCTAGGCCACCCTTGCGGGTTTTCAATAGAGCTTTTTTTTTTTTTTTTTTTTTTTAATGGTCTTCGTTTATTAGACGTAAAACCTCTTCAATTTGTCGAGGTTGACTTCCTTTGGCAGTTGATCTCCGTCTAAGTCCATGAGTCGGACTGCACCGCCGCTTAGTATCTTCTTGACTACGTACGGACCGATCCATCGGGGTCCCCATTTTCCAAGGGGGTTCATGGCATTAGGAGGGTGTTGTCTTAGGACCAAATCTCCCACACTGATGTTTCGGGGCTTCACCTTTTTGTTGAAAGCCCTAGACATTCTTTGTTGATAGGCCCTCGTACGTTTGATTGCCCTTAGCCTTTTCTCGTCGAGTAGGGCTAGCTGTTCATATCGACTTTGCATCCAATAGACTTCATTGACTTGGTTCTCGAGGAGGACCCGCAGTGACGGAACTTCGAGCTCTATTGGTAGAACAGCTTCGGAACCATATACTAGTGCATAAGGAGTTTCTCCAGTCGCTCTCCGTATTGACGTGCGGTAGCCCCATAATGCTAGAGGTAACTTTTCGGGCCAATCCCTTCCAGTGGAAGCCATTTTCTTCACAATGGTCTCGATTGTCTTATTAGCTGCCTCGACCGCGCCGTTTTCCTGAGGGCGGTATAGAGATGACTTGTGCTTAGTAATCTTGTATTTTACCAGGAGTGCGTCCATCTCTTTCTCGAAGTGAGACCCGTTGTCTGAGATGATCTCATGAGGAACGCCGTACCGGCACATGTTGTGGGTTTTTACGAATTCGGCCACTTTCTTGGCGTTGAGAACTCGGTAAGCCTGTGCTTCGACCCATTTTGTAAAATAGTCCACGGCTACTAGGACGAAAGATTGTCCATTGCTTCCAGTAGGGTGAACTTTGCCGATGATGTCTATGCCCCAACAAGAGAAAGGCCAAGGCGTGGTCATATTGTAAAGCTGTGAGGGTGGAGCGTGCTGTAGATTGGCATGGAATTGGCATTTGGCGCACCTCATGACTTTCTCGATGCAGTCCTTTTCCATGGTACTCCAATAATAACCCATGCGGAGTATCTTCTTGGCCAACATAAACCCGTTCATGTGAGGCCCACATTCACCTTCGTGGATCTCATGCATTATTTCTTGAGCTTCGGTCTCATTTGCACATAGGAGATTGATCCCTTCATGGTGCCTTTTGTAGACTCTGTCCCCAATCAGTACATATCGGGAGGCTAGTCTTTGCAATGCCATTTGAGACTTCTTATTGCTGTTCTCGGGATAGGTACCACCCTTAAGGAAATTCATGATGTCTGCGTACCACAGGGAGTTTGTTTTGACCTCGTTGATCGCAATACTCATGCAGTATGCCGGACTGTTTTGTCGGGAAATTTTGAAGGGCTTCACCATTTTACCCTCAGGCATTTCGACCAGTGAAGCGATGGTGGCTAGTGCATCAGCAAAACGGTTCTTGTCCCTTGGCAGGTAATTGAAGATGATTTCTTGAAATTGTTCAACCAACTCCTCGAGATGTTGACCATACCGTTGCAGGGTTGAGTCTTGAATCTTCCATTTTCTGGATGTCTGGTTGATGATGAGCAAGGAATCACCGAATACTTCTAAACTTGTGACATTTCTCTCGAGGGCTGCTTCGAACCCCGCTATGCAAGCTTCGTACTCAGCGGTGTTGTTAGTGGCTTCAAATTCGAGGCGGATGGCAATTGGAGTATACATGTCCTTTGGATCAACAAGTAACATCCCTATGCCATACCCATGCTTAATGGCTGCGCCATCGAAAAAAAGTTGCCACTTATTTTCCTCTGTTGTAGCGCAAATTAAATGCTCGTCGGGGAACTGTATATCTTCCCCCTTCACTTCGTCACACGCAAATTCAGCAAGCTGATCACTGAATACTTTCCCCCTGATGGATTTGAGTGTGACGTAAGTGATATCGTAGCCGGCGAGCATGAAATACCATTTGGCTATTCTTGTTGACATGAAAGGCTTCTCGAAGATGTAGCGGAGCGGGTCCACTTTTGCTACCAACTTGATTGGGAAGGCCTCCATGTAATGCTTGAGCTTTTGAGTAACCCAAACCAATGCAGCACAAGACTTCTCTAAGACAGAGTAGTTCTTTTCAGCTCCTTGAAACCGTCGACTGACAAAGTAGATGGCATTCTCTTTTGTGGAGTCTCGCTGTTCTTGTGCTAACATAGCCCCTAGGGCTTCATCATTGACAGTGAGATAGAGCAAGAGAGGCTTCTCTTCGTGTGGTGGAACCAAAACTGGAGGGCATGTCAAGTAATGCTTCACTTGGTCGAAGGCTTCTTGGCACGCATCGGTCCATTCTAGAGCCACATTCTTTTTTAGTAGCTTGAAGATTGGCTCACACATGGAAGTGAGTTGGTGCACAAACCGACTGATGTATTGGAGTCTGCCCATGAAACCTTTGATTTCTTTCTATGTCTTTGGGGGAGGCATGTCAATGATTGCCTTGATCTTGGAGGGATCGGCTTCAATTCCTCTTTCAGTGACCATGTAACCTAAAACCTTCCCTCTGATGACCCCAAAAGTGCGCTTTGCGGGATTGAGTCTCATGTTGTGTTGTCGAAGCCTTTCAAAGAACTTGTGAAGGTCGATCGAATGTTGACCGTTGGTTCCCTTTGAATGGATGATCATGTCGTCTACATAGACCTCGATCTCTTTATGAATCATATCGTGGAATAGATCCGTAACAGCCCTCTGGTAGGTAGCCCCAGCGTTCCTTAGTCCGAACGGCATGATTGTGTAGCAGAAGGTCCCCCACGGAGTTGTGAAAGCTGTCTTGTGTTGATCCTCTTCGGACATGAGAATCTGATTGTAACCGGCAAAACCATCCACGAATGAGCGGACTTCATAGTTGGCAGTTGAATCGACGAGCATGTCGATGTTTGGTAGTGGAAAATCATCTTTCGGGGAAGCTTTGTTCAAATCCCGGAAGTCCACACAAACTCGAACCTTGCCGTTTGCTTTTCTGACTGTCATAATGTTGACTAGCCAAGTTGGATACTCAATGACTTTGATGAAACCCACACTGAGGAGCTTTTCAATCTCTTCTTTGACTTGTAGAGACCATTCTGGCTTGATCTTTCTGAGCTTCTGCTTTACTGGCTTGGCTTCCTCTCTGATCGGAATTCTGTGCTCTGCGACCTTTCTGTCCAAACCCGGCATGTCTTTGTATGACCATGCGAATACATCCACAAATTCTCTGAGCAGTGCAGTCAATCTGTCTTTGTCTTCCCCCTTGAAGCAGCTGCCAATCTTCGTTTCTTTCGGCTCTTCATCGGTACCCAGATTAACAGTATGCAATCCTTCATCAGCCCCTGGACCATTTTCACCACGACAACGAACCTGTTGAGCTAGTTCATTTAGGTATGTTATGTTTTCGTGGTCTATTTCATCATAATTTGAATCGTTATTAACTTGTTCATTAAGTTCGTTATTAGTTAATTCATCATTTATGATGTTTTCAATCTCGGGGTACTCAGAAATATCGAATTTTTCATTAGCAAAGAAAGGAAACACACGCTCGGCTATTGCCTCCGTATCCTCTTGGGTGAGGGCATTAGAAACACTCTCGGACTCGAAATTAAGTGTGAGCCGCTCTTCCTTTGTTGATGTGCGGGGTATGCAACCCATTTCTCGGATCAAGAAATCCTCGGATACTATGGGCCCCTTCGTTGAATACCAGTTGTTGATTGGCTCGGAGCTTGGCTGAATCTTGCTAATAGATGGACTCTCCATTTTTGTGCTGTCGGAGATGGCATTGACTTGACAATCGTCCATGATGGCAAATTCTTCGAACATGGAGGCTAGATCGGATAGTTCTTCCCCCACGGTAATCTCTACCTCGGATTCTATAGTAAATTTCTTGCCCCACCACTCTCGGGGTGACATTGGAGTAGGTTCTTTTTCTAGTGCTGGTATTTCACAGTCGGTGAAGACCTCGAGACCGGGCTTTCTGACGCCCTTGTCGTTAACCCACGGTTCGGGGAATATCATGTACAGAACATCTTCCCCTTGGCGAACAAAATAACCGTTTAGTGTATTGCGGTAAGGCCTCAAGTTGGGGATTTCATATCGTCGACCTTCTTTTCGATCTTGGGTCCTTTGATTCTTGACTGCTTGCTCGTACTTCAAGTCATCCTTGGTAGGCTCGTATCCCAGACCAAACTTGTCTTTGACAAAAGGAACTTCCACAGGGTGTAATATCCCTTGTTGATGTTTCCCTAGGCCGAGACCGGGAAAGTGATTCATGTTCCTCATTATGCGGAGGACTTTAGGATTGCTGGGGACCCACTGTCTGTTTCCCCCTTCTTTGTCAATGGTGTTGACGCCGGAGAGAGTGGCATCTTCTATCCCGTGTTGGACTTGGTGAACGGGTTGTCCCCCATTTCTGTGGATGGTGACATTTTCAGCCATGATAGTGACTATCTCATCCCCGTTTCTGATCTTGACGCATTGATGGAGAGTGGAAGGCACCGCGTTGGAACTGTGGATCCAAGGTCGGCCCAGAAGTAAGTTGAATGAAGCAGGGACATCAAGTACTTGGAATGGGACGGACATGATCATGTTTCCAAATTCGATATCAACTTCTAACATTCCCATGATTGTACGGGCAGTGCTGTCGTACCCTCTAATGACTTGTGCGGAGGGTTGTAAATCGGAGCTTTTGAGCCCCAGTATGCCCATGACTCGACTAGGCATTAAGTTGAGTGCAGAGCCACCGTCTACTAGAACCCTTGAGATGGGTCTCCCCCTTGCCCTTACTTTGAGGTAGATGGCTTCATTGTGTTCGGACCCAAATGGCGGGAGGTCCATGTCGGCAAAAGTGATGACATTGCCGAAGTGAATGTGACCTATCATTGCTGTGAGGTCCTCGGGTGTCGTGTCGGGAGAGACTGATGTGTCATCCAAGTTCTTGATGACGAGGTCTCGGTGTTTCTTTGATGATGCAATACAGTCCCAGATGGATATGTTGGCTTGCGTTGTAACGACCCCGAAATCCGTTATTATTTATTTTATATTTTATATATATTTTATATTTTGAGAAATTTAATTTAAAATCATATGTGCATTTTATGTGTTGCATCATCTTATATGAATTTGCACATCTTATATGATTATTTGTGTTAGTTAAAATGTTAGTAGTAAAGTTTATTAGGGGAGTTAAAGTGTTAATGGAACTATAAGGGCTCTATTGAAAGTGTAGTTGAGGGGTTTAGGTGTTAAGAAGGGAAGTGGAGGGACTTAAATGAAAAATTTGAAATTAGCAAAACCCATCCTTGTCAACCCTCCCTCTCCTGCGTTTCCTTTTCATACTCATTTACCAAACATCCTAAAATTTGCTAAACCTCCATTGTTGTTGAAGAAAGAAGTAAAGGTAGGGTTTCTTCATTTTTTATTTTCCTTCTTTTTAATTACTACTCCTTTTTCAAATCTAATTATATATAAATGTTCAGGGTGTTGAATAGATTTTATCTACCGATAAATATTATTTTTCTTGACACTTTTTCCGGAAAATAGGTAAGTTACTAATCCCCCTTTAAATGTTAAAATGGTCATAAGTATGCTTTATATGCTTTCTATGTGATAAAACAATGTTTTGGTATGTTTTATTTATACTTGTAAAGTTGGGACAAAGGGAGTAGTATGAAATTGGTTCTTGTTGGTGTTAGTATTGTTCTTAGGCTGGGTTTTAGCCTTTGTGTAAGTTGTAGATGTAAGTGTTGCAAGTATTGGTGATTTTGGGTTGTGAAATGTAAGGAGTGAACTTTGGTTAAGTTTTGGTCTGCCAGGTGATGTCGGCGGCCGCCCAAAAATGGGCGTGCGGCCGCACATCTATCTGAAGGGTTTTCTTCTTGGAACAGAGCATTTTGGGCGGCCGCACAGCCCTGTTTGGGCGACCGCCCAGTTATCTGAAAAAGTTTAGAGTTTTCAAACTAAGGGGTTTAGAGGTCAATCTTGGTCTAGTTTTTGGGTAGTGTCCTAAAGTAGTTAGATGATTGTTATGGATCACTAAAGTGGTAGAATTGGTTCCTTTGTGGACACAATTGTTGTGAAATGTGAGTAATGGATTTAGTGCACATTGTTGAACACTTTGTAATGTGTTGAATGGTTCATCTTCTTGATGTGTTTGGCATGGTTCCCTACATTGGAATCATTGTCCCTGATTGGTGTTTAAGCAAGTATTTCTATTAGGTGCTTGCGTGTAAAGTCCAGCTGGTACTTTTGTGTGTGTTGGGCAGTGATAGGGATTATAATGGTCTCCCGAGCCAAGTACATTATAAGGCTCCTATCATTGGTTTCCCATTTTTAACCCCCTTCCTTGGGCCAAAGGTTGGGCACTTTGGGTTATGACTTTGTGTCATTTTCCCCGTTGTTGTTGTTGTTGTTGTTGTTGTTGTTTGGTTCCGGAACCCGTTTCAGCTCTTCGATGCTGCTCAGTTGATGCCTCTCAGATGGCTATGGTTTGGTTTGAGAACCTTGGCTCAGTATCCACGTATGAGTGTTTATTTCCGCTTTATGTGTTGCATGATGAGTTGGTCGTTATTTCCAACCGGTATGGGACGGTTGGCGATAGGGAGCCTCTCATTTTATGTGCTATATGATCAGTTGTGGCATTGTTCCTTTATGTGTACCATATTAGCATGTAATGTAGTTGCATTTTAGTAACTTACTGAGATTTATTCTCACCCTTTATTTGTTTACCGTTTTAGATAAGAAGGAGCCCAGGGGATAGTTCACACACACAGGGAGGACGTCGAGGAGATCTTTGGGTAAGACATTTTGGGAAATGTGGTGTAAGTAAAGGATACATTATGTAAATGTAATACCTTTTGGGTAGTATACCAGTGACTTGGTTTGTATCATCTCTTTTAGTAGATGTTCGTGTTTCTAATTAAGTAAGTAAAGTTAGTAGTTGTAGCCATGTGGCTTAGTACTTGTTTGTGAAAGGTTGTTTTGTGACTTGAAGTCGTGTTTTAGTATCGAGTTGGTGGTGTGAACCTTTTTATAGAAAGTATATTTCGAAAAATTTTCTTAAAAATGTTTTATGACGTCTTCCGTGCGTGTCCCGGACGTGGGGCCAAGTAGGACCACGGGTCGGGGCGCGACATGCGTCTTCTTGAGTTGTGTTAACAAAGGATCTTCGGGTATGTCGCGTGCTTGCGATATTTGAGAAGAGGTGCTGGTTGCTGCAGTATTGGGAGGGATTGTGCTCATTGTTACTCGACCACTGCGAGTAGGCACGTTCACGGTCCCTTGTAGCTTCTTCTTCCTATTCTCTAAGACTTCCCTCATAATCTCATCATAAGTCACAACATAACAAGAATTATCAAGTTTATTCCTATCATCGGAGCCCTCATTCACAATTGGGATAGAATGAGTGGTTCCTTCAAACTCTCCTACCTATATTACATTGACACCACCCTCATTAGGGATTATGAATTCCTTCTTTTCTATGAGGTCTTGGATGGTGTTGCGGATGGAGAAGCAATCCTCGGTGAGGTGGCCGGTGCATTGATGGTAGTCACACCATTTGTGGTGAGCATGATTGGCACGGAGCGGTTGTGGTTGCTTGTACCCTTGAAGAGGGGTGATTTGTCCCTTGGCCTTTAGAGCTTCATAGGCCTCGGTGATGGTCATGCCGTTGAGAGGAGTGTAGACGCGGTCGTTTTGGAACCGCTTGCCTTGTGGTGGGGGAACCTTCTTGTAATTCCCCTTGTCAGTAGTAACGGCATTGACAGAAGCCTCTTTGTTTGAACTAAAGGCGGCCTTGTATCAGTAGGTAGGAGTGGCCTTTTTAATCTCCTTGAGCAAGTCATCCATGCGTACCCCCGCCTCATACATTTGGGAGAAGTCGGAGTAGCAAGCCCCACTTAGGTGGGTGCGGAGATCAATCTTGAGACATTTGAGAAAGATGTCCATTTGCTCTTTTGTGTTTGGCCTTTCAACAATTTCAGAGAGCTTGTCATTCCATCTCCTTGTGAAGTCAATGAAGGACTCGTTGTCTCTTTGAGTGGTATTCTCGAGCTCTTTCCTTGTGGACCGGTGAGTGGTGTTGCCTTGATATTGATTCTTGAATGCAAGCATAGCGGCATCCCAATCAAGACGGACAGTGAGCGGGAGAGTTGCATACCAATCCTTGGCCGCCCCCTCGAGGGTGAGAGGAAAGCATTGAGCCATAACTTTTGGGGAGACCTTCTTCGGAACCATAGCCCAAATGTAAGTCTCGATGTGGGCCATCGGGCATGAGTAGCCCTTAAACTTGCTAATGTCGGGCATCTTGAATTTTTCGGGAAGAGCGGCCATCGTGCTCATGAGGATGGATGACTGATAAAGGCTTGTGTTGGAGCCTTTTCCCATGTTGAGGCCGTCAAATTTCTGATCAATGTAGGCCATGATGGAATCGACCATTTTGGGGTCGTTGTTGTCAGTGCTAGGTCCCCCCACTTTTTTGGTACGGGCACTGACATACGGGCTTTCAAACAAACCCTTGGTCCACTCGGATTCCTCGTTGTCATTAACCCCCTTGTTCTTGGAGAGTTTGAGGAGCTTGGCTTTCAGTTGGTCAACCTCGGCCTCGTGGGCCTCCCTTTGACTGTCGACATGAGCTTGCCACAAGGCTTCATTGGTTTGAGCCTCGTTGTTGAGAGTGGTGATTTGTTGTTGGAGTGTTTGAACCATGGCAGAAAGCTGTTCGAGAGTCATGGCGTTGTTGGTGTTGGAGTCGCCGGCCATTGATGATGTAGAAGCTGTTGGAGTGATCGGTTCACGGACAACCCTGTTAGATGAATCTCTGTAGATGCGGAGAGTACCAATCGGACCTATAATTGGAGAAATAGCCCTTGAGAACACACAGTTGGGCACACGACTCGAACCACATAAGAAAAAAGACTCTTTTTTTTTTTGTTTTATAAGTCGGAGGGAATGGGTCCCTTTTGGGGTTTCTAAGAAAATAATGGAATCGTCACACTAGTATATAGACCATCTCGCGGTCCCATATACTCATCGGATTCCATCACGTTTGTGAATCCTACATGTGTCGGGATTAAACTAAAATAATGTAGTAAAGCATACATGCGGGGACGGATTTTTATTTTCGTCCAAAATAACCACTTTTGGGGACGGATTTTTATTGCGTCCGTTTCAACAAGTTGGCATGTATGATTTGAAGACATTAGTTTAGGGAAATCTCGGTACATGGAAACCGACTTGAGTCACGGAGTGTTAGACCCTAACTAGAATTGTGTGGTTTGTGCTCGACTTGAATATGAGGCTTAAAGGTCACCCCCGGCATGTAGTCATGAACTACGCCACGGGCTGAGGTTTACCGCTTCGAAAGAGACAAGGTCGAGTGGAGCTTGAAACTTTCTAGGACGGGCCTCGACGGGTTTGGGGTTGGACTTGTGTGACTCGATAGTGAGCAGTTCATAGGAGTAATGTGCACGTAGTGTGAGGTCTATCACGTGACCAAATTTTTTTTATTTTTTTATTTTTTTTTTGAAAAGAAAAGATAAGAACACATAAGCACGTAAATTACAACTCCCGAATCACCCGTGTGACCGGTAAATAAAACATAAAAATAAACAGTCCAAGGGTTCAATTCTGTTCTGATGCAGGCAACTGTGCCCACACCCCACTATTCTGTTCAGTCACTGAAACCTGTTCTTGCCCTGGAAATTGACCCAGAAGCGCGCGCCTCGGGCTAGTGTTGTGGGAAGCGCGCGACTGACGCATAGAAACTGGGAGGCGCCCGCTTCTGGGCTCACCTGTCAGATCCTCAGAAACTTATGGACTCAGGGGATTGCTCTGGTCCTGGTTGTGTGATGGAACCCCTGCAATGTTTGTTAGCACGAAATAATAGGAAGAATAGGAAGAACACATGGAAGGCAGGCGATTCTGGAATTTGACTCGGGACGCGCGCGCTTTGGACCATAAAGGTCCGAGGTGCGCGCTTCCCATGTCAATTTCCAGAATACCCAGAAAAGTGAATTATGAACAGAAACAGAAGTTTAACCCTCAAGCAGTCCCCAGCAGAGTCGCCACTGTAGATACCCCGGGGGAACCACGGCTTGGCTAGAGCGCGTGAATTAACCTAGGATGTCTAATTGTGTTTTAGAGTCGCCACCCACGTTTTTGAGGAACGTAAGAAAACCTAATGTTTATGAGCCTAAGTTTGATTTACGAAAACAGAGATTCTTTGAGATGAGGGGTTCGGGGGTTAGGTTACGAAATGGGAAGTACTTAAACACCCATTTCGCCCGAGCAAAGTCGGTCTTGTTTGTTCATAATTCACTTTCTAAGATAAATGTGTTCTTCCTATTAAAATGATGATAAAAAGGGGTTTTAGAGTTTGAAATATAGGGAGATGACTCCTAGGCCAATTCAATGTAATGAAAGGACCGTTGGTGTCATGTCCCAAATGGTTTTGGGTGATTGCACATTTGATTGAAGAAGAAGAAGAAGAAGAAGAAGAAGAAGAAGAAGAAGAAGAAGAAGAAGAAGAAGAAGAAGAAGAAGAAGAAGAAGAAGAAGAAGAAAAGTGCTTAAAACATTTACCTATAGTATCCTTCAAAAGGAGAACCTCTTGTAAAGCCTTGAAGAAGAGGTTGAGTACTTTTGTTGAAGAAATCCCAAAGGAAAGGTCTAGGCAAGGAGTAAGTAAAAAGTCTAAAATGATGATTTTTCCAAGTCTTTCTCCAATGATGGATTGGAGGGGTTTTTATAGTTGAAAAGTGACTGTTTTTGGAGCCAAACGGAGTCTCCAGGAAATCTTTCCCGGGCAAAATCATGTATAATGAGCAAGGGAGAGATTCTTGGGCAGAATCTGTAACTGACACGCCCCAGAAGCGCGCGCATCCCACCTAGGCGGCGGAAGGCGCGCGCGTCTGGCCTCAAGGGGCGGAGGCGCGCGACTCTGAGAAGCGATTTTTGACAGAATGGACTAGAAAGTTAGAACTGTTATTCAGTTTAGTCCCGGGACTTAACGGAGTCCGTCTGGAACTTAACCAATGTAACAGAAACTAACAGGAAACACTTAAAAGAGGGAGAAACACAAAATCAAGTGTGCAATCGGGGTGAGCGGTCCAAGGCGGGGTGTCTACAGTTCTTACTTGTTGATTTGCGTTCATTATTATCTGCTATCTCTTGGGTCTGATTTACTAACAAGTGGCACCAGAGCTTGGTTAGTTGAGAAAGATCAGGGCATTCCTCTGCAGAAGAAGAGATGGATTCCGGGATGGACCAGAAGATTAACAAGTCTGACGGGAATAACAGATTTATTTTATGGTAGAAGATTGTGCAGAAAACGTGCAGATCGCGTGCAGAAAACGTGCATTGCACGTGCAGTCCGCGTGTAGTTTTCGTGCATTGCACGTGCAACGCACGTGTGCAGTCCGCGTGCAGGTTCCGTGCAGAAATCTTTGTGTCTAGGTTGGGCACATTTGGTATTGTATTCTGTTGCCTCTGACATATTTGAATTTGGAATTTTCCTGGTTATTCTGAAACTCTTCATTGTAGAGGATCGAGAATCAATAAATCTGAGAGCGGTCACTGATTACTCATCAGTGCTAGCAATAGAAAATCTGGTAGATCTGAATCCAAAAATTCATCTGTTGTTCGTTGGTGATCCAAGAACGCATCTGGAACATTCCGGTGTCTGATATCTACATCTAAAGACAGAGATCTGAAGCTAGGGTTTTGTGATCAAAATTTAGCTATCTCATATAATCTGAAGATCTAACATCTGGTGTAGTCTATTCTAGTGATCTAGAAGTAGATACAAAATCTGTGTTACCCGAGGCAATAATCTGGTTAGATTTCAGAGTTGTACACCTAACTCCGCATCTGAAGAATTCTGAGTCGGCTGCTGCGGCGGCAAGCAGTGACAATATGGATGAGGATTGTGATTATGCCCTAGTGACTAAAAAATAAGCGTGCAAGGAAGTTGCATGGGTTCTAGATTCAGAAGCGTCTTATCACATGTGTTCGTGTAAGGAGCAGTTTGCATCATACGAGCAGAAGGATGGAGATCATATTTATATGGCTAATGGGTCTGTCTATGAGGTAGTTGGCATGGGCTCTGTAGAGGTGAGAACTTCGGGTGATAAAAATCTCACATTGAACGGGGTTAGACATGTTCCACAAGTAGTAAATAATCTGATATCGCTTAGTCGGTTGGACAATAAGGGATATAGTTTCAAAGGTGAAGGTGGAGTTTTGGAAGTCTATAAAGGTTCAAATGAAATTCTAAAGGGTGAGAGAAAATGTTCCTTGTATATCCTCCAAGGTTTTGAGATGGGTGAGGGTGTTGACAAGAAGGTGGAGCAGCGTTTTACTCTAGGCGGGAGTGAACTAGGCAAGACACGGTTAGAAGATCAACACACACCAATTTTATCTGTCATGGTTGGCAAGATCCAATGTCGACTGGATGGGCCACAACTGACTGACTGTTAGTTGCCCGTTAGGGCCATTCTAGGTGCCCGTAGGTGCACGTCTGGGTGTCCGGTTGGACACATGCATGCAGAATATCTGATTGTCCAGAGGACAAAGTTGTTTGTCTGGTGAGCCAAATTCTGAGTGTCTTGAAGATACATGGCGTACGAAAAATCTGGTTGTCCGGAGGACAAATCTAGTGTCTTTATCGAAAGACAGAATGACGCAAAGGTGGAAAATTTTGTTTCTGGTACGAGGGATGTGGCTCAAGGTGGATTCTATGTCAGCAGTTCGTGCATCTGAATTATTAGGGGAGATTCAAAGTCAAGGTGAAAATTGTTAGAGAAGAATGACTTTGAATAAGTCAAATTTGAGAAGAAATAGGAATGTAATTAAATCCTTTTAGGATTTAATGAAGGACTTCCTCTGTCTTCAGTTTTAGGTCTCTAGCCTATAAATACTAGTTGTAAATTAGTAGTCTCTGCGTGATCAAAGACATAGAGAGAGATCAATAATTATAGATCTAGGGTTTTGTATAGCTAGGAACTTTGTGATCAAAGTTCATGCAAACTTAGTGTTAGGATTCATTGTTAGTACACCCACTTAATTTAATTGATCCATGCCACGTGTCTTTTTATGGACTTTAGGACCGCATGTAATGAAGTTATACTTCAAATTTTAGACAAGTCCATTTCTAGATTTTTGTTTGTCTAGGCTGAGTATTTAGTTCGGTTTTCCTAGCGGTTTAGTTCTTAAAACTACATTCGTGCTATCTTAGGACCGCCAGCATGGAGTCGCTTATTTTTCATCAAACCACATTCTGTGGCTTTGATGAAACTGCTCTTCAGGTCTCTCTTGGAACCGCTGATGACAACTTGATGGAACCGCAATCATGTAACCACGTGCTTCAATTTCTTATGAAACCACTCATCAAGTTCATCCTTTGAACCGCTCGTATGCCTGGTGGAACCGCCGATCAGTTATTGAAGAATTCAAGAGAAGTCATTTATTCCTTAGACAAACATTTCCTTTTCAACCATAAAGGAATGTGATATGTCTTTTCAAAATAACTCTGAGTTATCTTGGAGTTTCTGCAAAGAATGTCGGTTTGTCTAGCAGTTCAAATTCTTTACCGTTAGTCCTTTCTCTGCAACAAAGGACAGTTGTCTGGTAGTGGTGCTACAACTACCTAGGACTACAAGACAAAACCAAGGACGAAAATGACAGCTCAACCAATGGGATTTCGATAGCAATTGTACCCTCAGATTTAATTCAAATCTTTGTCCAACGGTCACAAGGGTGCATTGCCTATAAATAGCCTTCATTCATCAACAATGAAGGTTGCTGAGCTTCAAGAGAAATATTCCCAAGTGTTCAAGTTTTCTTTGAAGATTGAAACCCAGATATTCAAACCTTCAAACATCTCCTTAGCAAACCCAGATTTCTTCATCAAGCTTCAAGCCATTCAACCATTCATTCCATACTCAGCCTTTACACCGAAAGTTATTCATTTGCTCAAACCATCATTTAGATACTTAGAGCATTTGATTTCTTTCCACACACACACCAGATTTATATAATCACATAGACTATATAATTTGAATACACCGGTTGTTTTAATAGTTTTATAGGTTACATTTATTGGTTAGAGTTTAGATTCATCTTGTAAAACCTCCTCCAATTAATACAAGTCTAGTAGCTATTACAAAATCCTAGATTAACCATCTAGGTAGAGGACGTAGTTCATTCAAGAACGAACCTCTTCAAATTGTGTGTTTGATCTTTACTTCCTGTCTTGTTATTTATATTTCTTGTTTGTGGTCTTAAACTGAATCCATATACGAAATGACTTGAAATATGAATTGTGTTTTTCTTTGATCTTTTAGTAGAACTTATCGGTTGCATCATAGTGTTTTCAACCCAAGTCAAACCGCCCAACTCTTTAACTATCCGTTTGGCCAAACCGCTAAAACTCCGTTGTGCATTTTATCAGTTCAGTTTAAGTGCTTTAAACCGCAGTTGATCAAACTGATAAGTACTCGGTTGATTTTCAAAGGTATTTTTGAAAAAGTTTTAAACCGCTATTCACCCCCCCTAGCGGTTCTATACCCTTGTTGCCCTCTGGGACCAACACATAGATTTGTGTGATCATTTTCTTGTAATTGTTTCTGTTGGTGTTGTATGCTCTAGGCACGTTATGTGAACGATTAATGTTATCTATTAATTATGTTTTAATAATGATATTGAATGTTTGATTATTATATCCTTTGCATGTTTATTATAATAATCCCCGTCCCTGATAATTATGATTAATTGTTAGTATAAGTTTGATAGATAATCGTATGATGATTATGGTGTATGGGATACAATTAAACTTATGGGTACTTATTGGAGAACAAATACTAGACTGATCCGTATGAGATTTATGTCATGGTCACAATGTCATAATTAAGTCTCATATGGTTATATCACTGGAATCTTTAAAACCTGAGATTATTACAGTCTTCCACTTGATGAACATTACGTTTGACATATTCAAACATTAACCCTAACCGGGTAGCTATAAAGAATATGATTGGCGTAATCGGAATCATGTAGGGAAGAGTAATAAGTCAACATGGGATTTGTTCATCGTCAAGAGAGATGTCAAGATTTGGCCACTCGATGAATGGTATTGATGAAATGCATGGCCGTGCTCAAATAATATTTGTAGTATCAATACATTTGGGATCGAGAAAGCATTGAACTATGTAAGTTGACCATTGACCATGGAGTACGTTCAATAGACATCGTGAATAAAGAGATTGTGATATGTTCTATAAAGGATTCACGAACTTTGACAAGTTATATTAATTGGGTAGTCATGATGGCTTGCTAGAGTTCGCTCATGATTTATGAGTACAAATGTGTTTGGACTCATTGCCAACTTAATATAATCCTATGTGGTCACACACAAAAGAACGAAATGTTTAAAGGTCTAAAATCAAGTTTCTGGTGGTGCTCGGCCGAGAACCTCAAAGGACTCGGCCGAGCA
Source organism: Campanula takesimana (assembly GCA_026119855.1). Lineage (NCBI taxonomy): Eukaryota > Viridiplantae > Streptophyta > Magnoliopsida > Asterales > Campanulaceae > Campanula > Campanula takesimana. Next base: position 145,690 of record JAOWBW010001778.1, on the reverse strand, counting down.
AGAGTTACAGAGGCTCGGTTAATTTTTGGAGCTGAGGCGCTCGGTCGAGCACCTCAAAGGACTCGACCGAGCAGGTCCTGTTCGGGCCAGATTTCTTGATTTCGTATTGTGATGGGATTTAACCTATTTCTCATAAAGGGTTTAGGTTTAATGAGTTTGAATACCTCTCTCAATACCCTAATCAGACATTATTGATACTTGATAAATTTGAGAGCCTCCAAGAGAGAAAAATATGTTCTTCTTCTTCCCAAGAACAAGAACAATATTTTCATATAGCTTTCATAATAGAAACGTGTTCTATTGGGTCTAGAAATCCGGATCAAGAAGAGTTCTTGAGATTCGTTCGCGTGTGGATAAACATAGAGGGCGTAGCTGTCAACTCCTCCAAGTTTGTGATCCAAGCTTTGAGGTCGTGTTCCTGCGTTCGTGATTCAAAGAAGCGCGAAGAACAAAGATTGAAGATCTGAAAATTTCAAACGCTTCAAGGGTTAGTATTCTTATATTCATTGTAGATGTATTTGTCATAATCATATGAATGGATCTATAGGCTTTGGGTTTCATAAAATTTAAATGCTTTATTCCGCTGCGCATGTTACTACGAAACCCAACAGTGGTATCAGAGCCCCGTTCATGTTGATTATTTCAATACATAATCATGTTGTATGTATATAAATTGTTTATGTGCCTAGCATGATTTGAATATTGGGATTATGATGTTTATGTGTTATATGAGTTTTATGTGGTTTATTGTTTTATAAACTTTAATCGCACTATTCAATCGCAATAAAAATTATGTTGGATTAAAAATTGTTTGGACTATTAAATTTTGATTTGATCTAAGTTTTGATAATCTAAAGATTCGTGAATAAATTGTTTATTCAAGGTTTTGATGTTCATGGTGATTTGATCATCATGAACACCAAATCTTAATTGAATCGGGTTAAACAATTTGAGACAAATTTTGAAACTTTAAAAATCTGATTTTTCGAAGGATCCGACCGGACCTAGTAGGTGACCCGGCCGGACCTTCGGGTCTGGTGCGGGTGCGGCTTTGGGGCGCGGGTGTGGATCTTGGGGTTTGAATTTCCTATTTGGTTTAGTCTGTTGAATTCTGAGAATGGTTCAAGGTTTGGAAGGCTAGCCTACGTTCTCGAGACTGTGTTTACCAAACTTGATAGCAATCAAAGATTCAAAGATAAAACGAAGTTAGAATTATGAAGAGTTCATAATTTATAAAATTGAGAAACAAAGTTCTTGATTCAAAGATTGGATATTCATGTGGAATTGTGAATGCAATTGGCATACGTTCATCGAGACCATCTATTGCTTAGTTTCGGCCACATGGACTACTTTCTTGGTTTCTTGAATTAGTGCGGAATTGTGGTTGCCTAATGGCTTAGTTCGGCCGCACTTCTTGTTGTCTTGATTTGGAGATGATAACCAAAGTTCAAATAGTCTCATCCTCATAATTATATAGAAACTAATGACACATAATATCATGCTTAAATTAATGGAGATTAATTTAATGACTAAACTTGATATGTAACATGTTTATCTTATGTGATCATAAATGTGTTATATGATATATGTTGTGAACCTTCTTTAAATTTAAGTTGTGTGCCAATCTATGATTAAAACACTTGTGAGTACGTGAGTAGTTTTATGCGGGCTCTGCCAAAGCGAGGTGCATTAATTCTATTCATTTATGAGAAAGATGAGGAAAGAGTGATTCCTATACGTTTAAAATGGTTTGACTTAATTAGGCTATCAAAAGACAAAGTTTTGGGCCTAAGCCACAAGATGAGATTAAAATATGTTAGACATATGATGTCTAAAATATCATAAAGGATCTAAGAGTCATATATGATATGATTGACAAGGAGTTGTCTACCTGATTAATTTAATTTTGAGCAGTATCGCCAAAGCGAACTTGAAATTAAATTAAAGTTGGATCTTAGCCCATTCAAATTATATGATACATTGGATGTATTTGAAGGTTATATAATTTAATGGGAGTATTTGTGAAATACTAATATTTATAATATCTTTAATTAAGTTGGTACTTATATGTGATTACATGTTTGCATAATTGTACAAAATGGCTCAAAATTCAAGTTCTTTATCATTGCGATCTATCCTTGAGAAGGAAAAGCTTCAAGAGAATGGAGCTAACTTCAAGGATTGGATCCGAAGCCTTAGAATTGTTCTAAGGCATGAATACAAGCTCTATATTCTTGATGAACCCGTTCCTGAGGAACCTGAATCATCTGCCCCTAAGGATGAGAGAAACGCCTACAAGAAGCACAAGAGTGATTCTCATGAGGTGGGTTGTCTCATGCTTGCTGCCATATGTTTTGAGCTTCAGAAGACTCTTGAACACTTGGAGGCATATGACCTTGCTGTTGAGTTGAAAGATATGTTTCAAGAACAGGCAAGGAAACAAAGGTTCGACACTATAGCTGCTCTGGTCTCATGCAAGATGAGCGAAGGGCAGGCTGTGGCCCTCATGTTCTGAAGATGAAGGCTCACTTTAAGCATCTAGAGAGACTTGGTCATCCCATTTATGTTGAGTTGGCCACCGATTTTATTCTTAATTCATTGCCCAAGTCAGTTCGTAATGAACTTCATGTTGGTGTTGGTTCCCTAGGCACATTTAATAAACGTTGTAATTGTTATCATTTATTCATATTAATAAAGAGATGTTTTGATTATTATTGTTTTTCATGTTTACTTATAATAATCTCCGTCCCTAGTACTTGTTTGGTATTAGTATAAAGGCTAAATGATCATGGGATGATCATGTTAGATTTATGGGTACTTGTTTGCTACTGGACATGACCCGCTTTATGAGATCTATATCATGGTCAATGTCATATATGTATCTCATATTAGTTATGTCATTTGAATCCTTAGACATGAAGTTATTATAGTCTTCCACTTGATGAACACTATGTTTGACATATTCAAACACTACCTTTAACCGGGTAGTTATAAAGGGTATGATTGGTATAATCGGATTCATGTAGGGAAGCATAATAAGCTGTGATGGATTTGTCCCTCTTCGGAGAGATGTCAAAGCTTGGGCCTCTCGTAGGAATGATGTTGATGAAAATGTTCGGCCGGACTCAAATGAATTGATTGGATCAATGTCATTTGTGTTGGGTTTTGAGCAAACATGCACAGCGGAATTAAAACCCAAAAGCCTAGATCCGATCACGATGATTAAATTAATACGAGGATGAATTTAGAACACTAACCGAGACGGAGCTTTAAAATTCTGCGATCTTCAATCTTTGTTCTTCGCGCTTCTTCGAATCACGAACGCAGGAACGACCGCAACACTTGGATCACGAACTTTGAAGGAGTTGATGCCAACGCCCTCTATGTTTATCCACACGCGAACGAATATCTAGAACGATTCTAGATCGGGATTGCTAGACCCATTAGAAAACACGCTTTTCTAATCTTTGAAGGCTATATGATTTTATTGGTGTTCTTGAGCTTTTGATTCTCAATCTAAACTCAAGAATATGTTTCTCAAACACGTGGAGGCTACCAATAATGATACAATATCAATCCATACTGATTAGGGTTAAGAGAGAGGTATTTAAACTCATTAGTCCTAAACCTTTTAGGAGAAATAGGTCAAAACCCGTCAAAACACGAAATCAGATTGTGGGCCCAAACAGGGCCTGCTCGGCCGAGTCTTATAAGGTGCTCGGCCGAGCACCTCTGTGTCAAAACTTTCTGTTTCTCATGCTCGGCCGAGTCCTTTGAGGTGCTCGGCCGAGCACCAGCAAAAAGTCATTTTTAGCCTTTTAAACAATTCGTTCTTTTGTGTGTGACCCCATAGGATTATATTAAGTTGGCAATGAGTCCAACCAAAGTCAAACTCATAAATCATGAGCGGACTCTAGCAAGCCATCATGACTACCCAATTAATATAACTTAAAGAAGTTCGTAATCCTTAATAGAATATATCACAATCCTTTTGTCTCACGATATCGTATTGAACATAAGTCATGGTCCATGTCAACTTATATTGTTCAATGCTTTCTCGATCTTGAGTAGATTGATAATGAGCAAATGGTATTGATCTCATCAATTCATTTGAGCGCGGCCACGCATTTCATCAATCTCACTCTACGAGAGGCCTAAGCAGATATCTCTCTTGAGAGAGAGGGGCAAATCCCATATTGACTTATTACCTTTCCCTACATGAATCCGATTATGCCAATCGTAGCCTTTATAACCACCCGGTTAGGAGTGACGTTTGAGTACGTCAAACATAATGTTCATCATGTGGAAGACTGTAATAATCTCAGGTCTAAGGATATCAATGATATAACTATTATGAGATTTAATTATGACATTTGACCATGACATAAATCTCATAGGTGGGTCATGTCCAGTACATGGTCACCAACATGTACCCATAAGCTTAATCTGTATCTAATACACATGATCATCACATGATCATCAATCAAACTTATACTAGTTCTTCATAAGTTCTAGGGACGGGGATTATTATAATAAACATGTAAAACATATTATAACCCAAGGTTGTTATCTCCAAAACAAATGATGTAACGTAAGGCCTTTCTCAAGGGCCTAGAGCATAATTCCAACAATCTCCCACTTGCACTAGGCCCAATCAACGTGTATCCAATACCAATTGAGCTAAGTTATGATCTCCATCATTTTGCAAGTGAGCACATGTAAGATGATTGTCTTTGTTATCATCATAAGGTATTTTGCATATTTTTGACACTTCCCATGTCAACGATTTCTCGTAGAGATGGAAACGTCTGAGCCCGTTTTTGGATCATAGATGAGCCCTTGGCACCTTAGCTTGTGCAATAACCGTTATTTCACAACAAGGTCCATTGGATTAGTATCACTATAAACTATTTCTAGTTTTACTAATAACATCTATATTCAAACAACTCTATTAGCTACAACTCTTGTAACTAAATACTCAATTTTATTCGTAGAATAAATTATAGTGTATTTGCTTGGAACTATTCCAACTAATAGCACTTATTTTAAACATATGTTTATACTGCGATTTAAATTACCCTTGTCGATGTGGAAGCATGTATCTATGTAACCATTTACTAGATCATCTCTCATTCCAACAACCATCAAGAATGCATCCTTAGTTCTTCTCAAGTACACAAGGATATTCTTGATCATTATCTAATGACTTTCACTAGGATACGATTAGTATGTTCTCATCATACTCCAAGTATACGAGTTATACCGTCTAAGTACATAATATGACATTCATGATAGATCCAATTGCCGAAGCATATGGAATCCTAATAATGTATTCTTGCTCATTAGTCTTCCACTAAGACTAAGTCTTGCCAAGAACACTGTCATTAGACAACTTCGCAAGTTCTTCTCCAAGAGTCTTGCATACTGAACAATTCAGTACATTGTCTCCATAAGTACTTTAACACAAACCAATCAACTTCCTAGATTAATATCAATAGATATTAATTTCAAGGATATAAGCGGCTTATTCCTAAGTCCTTTCATTAAGAAACTCTTTCAAATGAACTATATGTTAGACATATATTTAAGACTAGGAATTAGACTATGCTCCCACTAATTTCTTAGCAAACACAAGTCTCATTATTGATGAATTTCAAACGATTTGAACGCTCCATCAAAATGATTGTTTCAACTCCAAGAAGCTTGCTTCAATCCATCTCATGGATTTCCGCAACATACATACTTTATTAGAATTTCTAGACTATCAAAACCTTCAGGTTGTATCCAATACATCCTTAAGTGAGTTCCCGTTAAGAAACGCTGTTTTGATATCCATTTGTCAAATTTTATATTCCAAATATGAAGATATGACAATGAGAATTCTAATAACTTAAAGCATGACTTCAAGTGAGAAAGTTTTATCATAGTCGAAATATGAGTCAACCTTTTCACATTTAATCTTGCTTAATTAGTATGTTCCTTTGCTACCCATGTTAGTTTTCTCCAAGAAAACTTGATTCCATCATTTGGTTTTTACACCTTAGGTTAGAAAGATCAAGTTCCAAACTTGATTAATATACATGGATTGCCTTTTAGATTTTATGACTCCAGGCCATTAATCTAAAATGGAGCGGATATTGCATTTTGATAGGAAGTAAATATACCATTCTCAATGAACTTTACCTCTTATACTTTCTTTAATAAGAAATCCAATATTTCTCATTATAGATTGTATCCTATCATATATGCAATTAACTTGTGTAATTTGAACAAATTTCCACAACTCCTTGCGAAAGTTCATTCAACTTCCATCTAAGGTTCTATGTTATCTTCTAGGTCTCGAACCATTCGAGATATATTTTACTCCCACTGATTCTTTTGGAGATAAACAATTTACCTAGAAAAGTACCATTACAATCAAACAATTTGTTTCTTAGAAGTAAAATAATATCCTCAAGTTTCCTTGGGATATCCCATGAAATTACATTTATTAGATTTAAGTGTGAGCTTGTTCCAAACAAGTCTTTTCGCAAAAAGTCTCACCCTCTTAAATCTTTATGAAAGACAAACCAAGTTTTCTTTCATTCCATACCACATATGGTACCTTTGAACCTATTTTAATGGAACTCAAATTAGTGTAATTATAGCGGTTTCCAAAACATAACCCCAAAATAAATAATGGAAGATCAATTTGACTTTATCATCTAATGAACCATATCCAATAAGGTTCTACACCTCCACGTAGACACATCATTCTAAATGGTGTTCTCGGTGGAGTTAATTTGTGAAACAATTTCACAACCTAAAGATGATTGTCAAATTCTTGGTTCAATTATTCATTATCACGATCGAATCGGGATTTCTGAATAATTTTGCCAAGTTACCAAAATCCTCTTTTAGCATTGCTACTTAATGAACCATATACATCGACATGTATTAGGTCTAATAAGATATCAGCCTTTTACTACTCCTAGTAAAAGTTGTCTTAATCCAAGTAAATAAGATTTGCATAAATCATATGATTCAAAATCGTATGACTTTAAAACTCCGTCCCATGGAATTTTAGATACGCGTTTCTCATTTATTTGATCAAAACAATAATGCCTTGAGAATTTAATTATTTATGTTATAGTCTTATTTATTATTTTGTTCTTCAAGATTTAGGATATGAGATTTATTTATATGATTTAACAATACGATAAAGCAAATCATAATAAATAAAGCTCTTTCTTATTCCAAATAAGAAATAAATATCCTTCATTATCTTATAGCAAAATAATACTTTCTACTTAATGAGCAAAGCCACTTCATAAGTGTTCCACGAACAATGTTGCAACTCTTGCATCATTATCATTCGCAGATTAACTTTACCTTTTATAAATAGTCTTTCTTTTTATTAATTGTTGCACATTTATACAAATGTGGGATCCAATCCGGTATCCAATACCCAATGATTAAAATTAGAAAGATTAATTTTATAGCATAAATATCCTTTGTGGTTGTCTCACTACCATTCACTTTTTATTGATCATCCAAAATTTTGATTGCAATTTTAAATGGTCAATCAAATTGCCACATTACCAAATTGCATTATTCAGAGTCATAATTTTAGCCACAATTATTTCCTTTAGGTTTGACAACGTTTGTCTTACCTTTAGCTTTTAATCCTTCCTTTTAGGAAATCATAAAGTCAAAATCGAATTTTCGACTTAGGTCATCATCTTTCCGCATGATAGTTCAGATATTGAGAGCACAAACCAATGTCTCATCAATTCGACTAACTTCAGCAATCAAGAACAATTCAAGATTCTAATTTTAGTTTATCTGAATTCTTAATTGACATCACTTTTCAGGAAACTTGGTTTCGCAAACCAGCCGTCTGAAATTAGATTCAATCCCAGATTAATCTTGAACTTGACATTTAATTTCAGGAAACATGGTTTCTGAAACTAATCATCTGATAATTAAATTCAACTCAAAATATTTATCTTAGAAGCGGTAGATTTTAAATTTCCAAATTTATCCTATAATTGCATTTCTTGATTCATTTAGGATTTGGTGCTCATGGTGATCAAATCACCATGATTATCAAAACCAAGAATAAACAATTTATTCATGAATCTAAGATCATCAACAAGTTAATCAAATTAAATTTTGATGATCCTACGGAACATATTAATCAAATTAATATTGCAATTTAGGTTACTCAGGATTATTAAGAATGTATAATTTCCATTCTTGCTTTAGAACAATTCTTAAGCTCATGAATAATTTCCATTCTGAAGAACAGATCGCAGTAATAAACATAATTAAAGTTTAAGAAAATATTCTACACAAATATGCAAATAAATATACACCTATATTTCATACCAGTCATTTAAGAGATATATAGATTGTATTTCATAAATACTCCCACTAAATTATATAACCTTCATATACATCCAATGTATAATATAATTTGAATGGGCTAAGATCCATATTTCACTTAACTTTGAGTCGGCTAGGGCACGACTGCTCAAAATAAGTTATTTAGGTAGACAACTCATTGTCAATCATATCGTATATGACTCTTAGATCTTTTATGAGATTTTAGATATCGTATATCTAACATGTTTTAATCTCATCTGTGCCTTAGGCCCAAAACTGTTTTGATAGCCTAATTAAGTTAAACCATTTTAAACGTATAGGAATCACTGTTTCCTCATCTTGCTCATAAATGGATAGAATCAATGCACCTACGCTAGGGCGTAACCCACACAAAACTACCCACGTACTTACAAGTGTTTTAATCATGGACTGGCACGGAACTTAAATTTTAAAGAAGGTTCACAACATATAGCATGGTAAATGTTTATAGTCACATAATATAAACACATAAAGCAACGGTTAATAATTTAACTAATCTCATTAATTAAATTAAGATTTCATGTGATTGATTTATGGGGATAAATTCTTTAACACATTATTGAGAGCACGATTGTACGGTCGAAACTAAGCCATAAGGCATCCACAATCCCGTACCAAATTTAGAAACTAGAAGAAACAACTATGTAAGGTCGAAACTAAGCCAGAAGGCATCCACAATCCCTTACATAAAGTAACTCGATTCTAAATTCTTTTGTCCCATCAATTTATTACTTTGACCTTGAAATTTGTTTTCAGGTAACACGGTTTCTCAAACCAACCATCTGACAAACAAGTTCAATCCAAAGTGATTTCGAACATGCCATCTGAAAAACAAATTCTGTCCAAAATCCTTCTGCTCGGCTGAGTCCTTTGAGGTGCTCGGCCGAGCATCTTTGTGTTCCAGAATCTGTACATTCTGATTCAATCTGCTCGGCCGAGTCTTATGGACTGCTCGGCCGAGCACCATGATCAGAACAGATTTTTCGAATTTCAATTCTCAAATTGCTTTCCCGATTCAATTAGGGTTTGATGTTCATGATGATCAAATCATCATGTTCATCAAAGCCTTGAATAAACGATTTATTCATGAATCAAAGATCATCAACAAATCAATCCAATTAATTTTTGATAATCATAAGGAACATAATAATCAAATTATTATTGCAATTTAAAATCCCACATAACGTATTTAAACGGTGCGATTTTATGATCTCCATATATCACATATATATACATAAAATTCAAATCACATAAACATCAAGAATCCAAATTCAAATAACATGCCAACACATATAATCCAATTATATTATTAACATGATATTATTAAAATAATCATGATGAACGGGGCTCTGATACCACTGTTGGGTTTTGAGCAAACATGCACAGCGGAATTAAAACCCAAAAGCCTAGATCCGATCACGATGATTAAATTAATACGAGGATGAATTTAGAACACTAACCGAGACGGAGCTTTAAAATTCTGCGATCTTCAATCTTTGTTCTTCGCGCTTCTTCGAATCACGAACGCAGGAACGACCGCAACACTTGGATCACGAACTTTGAAAGAGTTGATGCCAACGCCCTCTATGTTTATCCACACGCGAACGAATATCTAGAACGATTCTAGATCTGGATTGCTAGACCCATTAGAAAACACGCTTTTCTAATCTTTGAAGGCTATATGATTTTATTGGTGTTCTTGAGCTTTTGATTCTCAATCTAAACTCAAGAATATGTTTCTCAAACACGTGGAGGCTACCAATAATGATACAATATCAATCCATACTGATTAGGGTTAAGAGAGAGGTATTTAAACTCATTAGTCCTAAACCTTTTAGGAGAAATAGGTCAAACCCCGTCAAAACACGAAATCAGATTTTGGGCCCAAACAGGGCCTGCTCGGCCGAGTCTTATAAGGTGCTCGGCCGAGCACCTCTGTGTCAAAACTTTCTGTTTCTCATGCTCGGCCGAGTCCTTTGAGGTGCTCGGCCGAGCACCAGCAAAAAGTCATTTTTAGCCTTTTAAACAATTCGTTCTTTTGTGTGTGACCCCATAGGATTATATTAAGTTGGCAATGAGTCCAACCAAGGTCAAACTCATAAATCATGAGCGGACTCTAGCAAGCCATCATGACTACCCAATAAATATAACTTAAAGAAGTTCGTAATCCTTAATAGAATATATCACAATCCTTTTGTCTCACGATATCGTATTGAACATAAGTCATGGTCCATGTCAACTTATATTGTTCAATGCTTTCTCGATCTTGAGTAGATTGATAATGAGCAAATGGTATTGATCTCATCAATTCATTTGAGCGCGGCCACGCATTTCATCAATCTCACTCTACGAGAGGCCTAAGCAGATATCTCTCTTGAGAGAGAGGGGCAAATCCCATATTGACTTATTACCTTTCCCTACATGAATCCGATTATGCCAATCGTAGCCTTTATAACCACCCGGTTAGGAGTGACGTTTGAGTACGTCAAACATAATGTTCATCATGTGGAAGACTGTAATAATCTCAGGTCTAAGGATATCAATGATATAACTATTATGAGATTTAATTATGACATTTGACCATGACATAAATCTCATAGGTGGGTCATGTCCAGTACATGGTCACCAACATGTACCCATAAGCTTAATCTGTATCTAATACACATGATCATCACATGATCATCAATCAAACTTATACTAGTTCTTCATAAGTTCTAGGGACGGGGATTATTATAATAAACATGTAAAACATATTATAACCCAAGGTTGTTATCTCCAAAACAAATGATGTAACGTAAGGCCTTTCTCAAGGGCCTAGAGCATAATTCCAACAATTTGGATTATCAACATATTCGGAATCGAGAAAGTAGTTGACCATGACTTGTGTTCAATGACATCGAGGACAAAAGGGTTATGACATATTCTAAATGGAATGCGAACTTGTATCTAGTTACACTATTTGGGTAGGTATGACGGTTTGCTAGAACCTAATCATATCTTATGGGTTCATGTTTGGACTCATTGCCAACATAGTGTAATCCTAGAGGGTCACACACAAATAGAACGAATCCTAAAGGACTGAATTGGAATTATTGAAAATATGGGCTTTTCTGGTCGGGCATGACCGTGCCGTTTATAGGGCACGACCGTGCCAAATATCGGCATAAGGGAAGCATGGCTCGAACCTGATGGCACGACCGTGCTGGTTATAACGCACGACCTTGCTAGGCACGGCCGTGCCGATTATAAAGCACGACCGTGCCAATAATCAGATTTCGGAGGCCAGGCTCGATCCTAGTGGCATGGCCGTGCCAGTTTTAGGGCATGACCGTGCCAGTGCTACTTGGACAAAAAGTTATTTCCTTAATTGGGTGACGGGATTTAGGAATCCTAGGTCCTTAAGGGTTAAGGACTAGGACCTATATAAAGTCTTTTTCACCCGCCATTAAGGTTGATAAACCTAGTTCATTGAGAGAACAATATTCTTGATTAGTGATTTGGAATCTAAGAACAAGAATTCATAATTCCATATAGTCAATATAATTGTGAAAGTGTGTTTCATAATTTTGGTCTAGCAACCAAGATCAAGTGCTCCTGATATTCGTTCGAGGTGTGGATACCGCTAGAGGGTGAAGCTCATCATCTTCAAAGTTCGTGTTCTTGCTTGTTCGTGATCAAGCTTCAAATTCTCTGCAATGATCAAAGGCTAAAATCCAAAGTCATCAAGGGTTAGTATTCTAGTATTCATATTGTATGTATTTGATATAATCATATGAACGGATCTATGGCTTTGGGTTTCATGAAAATTTTAAATGCTTAATTCCGTTGCGCATGTTACTACGAAACCCAACAGTGGTATCAGAGCCCCGTTCATGTTGATTATTTCAATACTAGACCATGTTGTGTGTATATAAATTGTTTGTTTATGTGCCTAGCATGATATCAATATTGGATTATGATGTTTATGTGTTATATGATTTTATGTGGTTTATTGTTTTATAAACTTTAATCGCACTATTCAATCACAATAAAAATTATGGTGGATTTAAAATTGTTTGGGTTATCAATTTTTGATTGGATAAAAGTTTTGATAATCTAGGGATTCATGAATTGTTAATTCAAGGTTTTGATGATCATGGTGATTGGATCACCAAGAACACCAAATTCTAATTGAATCGGGAAAAACAATTTTGAGATATATTTTGGAACTTTAAAAATCTGGGATTTTTCGGAGGAGGTCCTACCGGACCCAATGAAGAGACCCGACCGGACCTAGGGTTCCGGTTTGGGGGTTCTTGCTAGGGTTTAGGTGTGGATCTCGGGGTTTAATTTTCTTATTTGTTTTAGTCTTGTGATTCTAAGATTGTATCAAGGTTTGGATGGCTAATCTACATTCATCGAGATTGTGTTTCCCAAACTTGATCGCGAATCAAAGATTCAAAGATAAAACGAAGTTAGAATTATGAAGAGTTCATAATTGCTAAAATTGAGAAACAAAGTTCTTGATTCAATGATTGGAGATCCATGTAGAATTGTGGATGCAATTGGCCTACGTTCATCGAGACAATCTATTGCTTAGTTTCGGCCACATGGACTACTTTCTTAGTTTCTTGAATTAGTGCGGAATTGTGGTTGCCTTATGGCTTAGTTCGGCCGCACTTCTTGTTGTCTTGATTCGGAGATGATAACCAAAGTTCAAGGAGTCTCATCCTCATAATTATAGAGAAACTAATGACACATAAATATTATGCTTAAATTAATGATGATTAATTTAGTGGCTAAACTTGATGCGTAACATGTTTATATTATGTGCTCATAAATGTGTTGAATGCTATATATGATTAAACGTTCAAAAAAAGTTTTAAGTCCTTTATTGTCATGTCATGATTAAAACACTTGTTAGTACATGGGTGATTTTGATGTAGATTCGCCCTAGCGAGGTGCATTAATTTTATTTATGTATGAGCAAGATAGATAATGTGGGCACGCCCTAGCGAGGCACATTAACTATACGTTTAAAATGGTTGGACTTAATTAGGCGTCAAAACAGTTTTGGGCCTAGGCAAAGATGAGATTAAACATGCTTTTTGAAATTGGATTTCTTAAAGAATCTCAGAAAAGGATCTAAGAATCATATGGGATATGATTGACATGATTGTCTACCTAATTAATTTGATTTTGTGTAATCCTCCTTAGCGGACTTGAAATTAAATTAAAGTTGGATCTTAGCCCATTTAAATTATATTATACATTGGATGTATAAAAAGGTTGTATAATTTAGTAGGAGTATTTTTTAGAAAAATACATAGTTTATTTCTTTAATGAAATTGGTACTTATTAAATTTTGGAAATTTTTCATAATTGTAGATAATGACTACCAACACTCAATCAATTTCGTTACGATCGATCCTTGAGAAGGATAAGCACCAAGAGAATGGAACGAACTTTATGGATTGGATCCGTAGCGTAAGAATAGTTCTTAGGCAAGAAGATAAGTTGTACATTCTCGATGGGCCTCTTCCTGTTGAACCAGAAGCCAATGCCCCTAGGGCAGAAAGAGACAATTACAAGAAACATCGTAATGATTCTAAAGATGTAAGTTGTCTCATGCTTGCTACTATGTGCTCAAAACTCCAACAAAGTTTTGAACATTTGGAAGCCTATGAGATAGGCGTGGAGTTAAGAGCCATGTTCCAAGAGCAAGCTAGGCAAGAGAGGTACAAGACCATTGTTGCATTCACTTCTTGCAAAATGAGTGAAGGGCAACAAGTGAGTCCTCACATGCTTAAAATGAAAGGCTATGTAGAGCATCTTGAGAAACTTGGCTATCAAATCCCATTGGAGCTAGCCACGGATCTCATTCTTAATTCATTGCCTAAGTGTTATAATCAGTTTGTGATGAATTATAACATGCATGGAATGGATAAGAATCTCTCCGAGTTGCATGGTATGCTGAAAACTGCGGAGATGAAGATTGTGGAGAAAGGTTCTCCTGTGCTCATGGTTCAAGATGGGAAGAAGGCTAGTGTCAAAGGAAAGGGTAAGAAAGTTGTCAAACCCAAGATAAGAAAGGCAAAGGTTGCCAAGGCTTCTGAGGCAAAACCCGATTCACAAAGGATGCAATCTGTTTCCATTGTCAAGAAATTGGTCATTGGAAACGTAATTGCAAGGCTTTTAAGGAAGAGCAAAAGAATAAGAAGAGCAGTGGGACTGCGTCGACTTCAGGTATCTATGTGATAGATATTCTCCTTTCTACCACTGATTTTTGGGTATTTGATACCGGATGTGGTTCTCACATTTGTTTAAATGTGCAGGGACTAAAGAATAGGAGACTGCTTAAAGAGGGTGAAGTAGACCTACGCGTGAGGAATGGAGCAAGAGTTGCTGCATTAGCCGTAGGGACTTATGAAGTCACTTTACCTTCCGGTTTAATACTTATTTTGAACAATTTCTATTATATACCGGATTTAAGTAGAAATATTATTTCAATTTCTTGTTTGGATAATGAAGGTTTTAAGTTTCTTATTGAAAGTAAGAGATTTTCTATTCATTTATATGATGTGCTTTATGGTATTGCAAATTCATTTAATGGCCTTTATGTCTTGGATGTCAAGAATGAAAATAATGACAATGTCTATCATGTAAATAAGAAATCTAAACCTAATGATGTAAATCAAACTTATTTGTGGCATTGCCGTCTTGGTCATATTAATGATAAGCGTATCTCAAAACTCCATGGGGACGGTCTTTTGGGTTCATGAGATCTTGAGTCATATGATACTTGCGAGTCGTGTCTTCTTGGAAAAATGACTAAGACACCTTTTACTAAGCTAGGTGAAAGGGCGAGTGACTTATTGGGGTTGATACATTCCAATGTATGCGGACCATTAAGTAGCAATGCTAGGGGAGGGTTTCAATACTTCATAACCTTCACTGATGATTATAGTAGATTTGGGTATGTTTACCTAATGAAGCATAAAAGTGAAGCATTTGAAATATTTAGAATTTTTCAAAATGAAGTAGAAAAACAACTTGGCAAAAGTATTAAGGCACTTTGATCGGATCGAGGTAGAGAATACTTGAGTCATGAATTCGATGATCATCTAAAGAATTGAGGAATAGTTTCACAATTGACTCCACCCGGAAAACCACAATGGAATGGTGTGTCTGAGAGGAGGAATCGGACCTTGTTGGACATGGTTCGATCAATGACGAGTTGAGTTGATCTTCCTGTATCCTTTTGGGGTTATGCTTTAGAAACCGCTGCTCTCACACTAAATCAAGTTCCAACTAAATCGGTTCCAAAAGACTCCATATGAGATGTGGAGCGGAAAGAAACCTAGTTTGTCTTTCATGAGGATTTGGGGTTGCGAAGCTTTTGTCAAAAGACTTGTCTCCGACAAGCTAGCACACAAATCTGATATATGTATTTTCGTGGGATATCCTTGTAGACACCCCATTTTGGACGTTCATCCATGATCACACTATTTCTGTGTCTCGCCTTTGATTTGGGTCGAAACTCGTTAAGTTGGACATGTTTCATTAAGTTTTTGACTGACTCCGTTAGTCAGGGGCCAAAATGAACATTAAAACTACTGCAGAGGGAAAAAAAGTGAATTTCAGCGCTGAGATGCCTCGTACGAGACATTGATGTCTCGTACGAGACATCCCCCTTGACAGTCGGGTTTTTGGTCAGTTTCCTTGTTGATCTTAACCCCTTTTCTTGGCAAACACTTAAGCAATCCGGGAAAACCTAATGGACGATCCTAGAGTCCAAAAATACCTCTGTGAGAATCAAGTCTTGGATTCCCACCACAACTTACCTTCTTGGCTCAAACCCTAGGTCAATAACCCCTATAAATATAGTTGTTCTTGCCTAGAATGACTAATGGTCAACGGTAGACTCCTTACTCACCCAAGAACCACTCCAAATATGATCAAAAGGTTCCCATAATCAGTCCCTCTTCCTCACCCACGAAATTCAAACCATCACCACACCATTCAAGTCAAGTTTATTGGAGATTCAAGGCCTTTAGTCAAGGCCATCCATAGGATTCTTGAAGAACGCTTAGGTAAAACTCATTCTTTTCTACCTTCTCATCTCCTTCTTTGTCTTTAAAGTAGTGTGATTCCATCAAAAGGATCAGCCTAGAGCCTCTCCAATTCATGGGGATGGTCTCGAAGCACTTGATCCGACATCCCAAATAAATAAGCAATTATTTATTTGTTTGTTTTCTTTTTACATACATTTTGCATGTTTTTGAAACGATGATGATGATTTCTTAGCAAGACCAATCCTAGATTGGGTGAATTGGGTGCTCCTTGACCTTCCCAATTCATAACTTAACCCCCGAATCCAGATATCTCGGTCCGTGTTCCGACAACAACATGGTGGCGACTCCCAATTAAAAAAAGGTAAATCGAAGGACGAAAAGGCACCTCGAGAACAACACAAAAAACCCGCGCGCAAATAGTGGCGACTCCGCTGGGGAGGATCACAGTAAGTGGGTTAGACTTGCGTCGAAAGAAATCATTGTTGTTTCAAAATTCTGCATTCTGTACTGTAATCTGTTCCCTGACTGAGATGCCTCGTATGAGGGATCCCTTGTCTCGTTCGAGACATCTCAGCTCTACCCGACTGGTCTGACTCTCTTGTTTGAAAAAGGATTTTTGTTCGGTTCAAACACGTACAAATGGTTTCAGATCCGCTCTCCCCTCTGTTTCTGAGTCTTAGGACTTCCCTAACGACAAAGAAACTCCCCATATATTATAAGGCTAACCTTTGTTTTGCAGGAGTACTTGCTAAATGTTTTATTCTCTGCTTTGCTTATGTTTGCCTTATGTGTGAACTACGATGACCTGAGTTCCTCCACAAGAGGGAAACGTAGGCAGCCACTTGTATAATAATTTCACTACATACCC
Source organism: Campanula takesimana (assembly GCA_026119855.1). Taxonomy (NCBI): domain Eukaryota; kingdom Viridiplantae; phylum Streptophyta; class Magnoliopsida; order Asterales; family Campanulaceae; genus Campanula; species Campanula takesimana. The sequence continues at coordinate 128,362 of JAOWBW010001778.1, read as the reverse complement.
TATAAACCCGGGTCCCAATCGGAGGACGGATGTCGGTCACCACCCCCATTCTAACGAATAGCCCTCGCCGGTCTCTCCAAAGATGGTGTACCCACTCCGTGACACGCTCCTAGACTGTGTTCATGGGGAGCCTTAGCCGTAAGCCTTGCATCAACCTCATGCATACATACTAGCTAATAAGACACTCCTCGAGACCGGCCGGTTCGATTCTTAGGGTTGTTTTAATCTTTGCCCAAGATAACGCATCTTTACAATCTATAATCCTCCCCTGTGAATATGACGAATGTCCCTTCGGTAAAATGTTGAACAAAGGATTTTGAAAGAATGGAGAACGTCCCTACGGGAATTTGAGCTTGTGTTTTCCTACTTTCACTATTCTGTGCAGGATTGTGGATGCCATTTTGGCTTAGTTTCGACCGCACCGTTCGACATGTCCCTTTCCGTTGTCCCTTAAAATTCACAAGGTTTGATTGCATTAATGCGTTGTTTAACAAAGTGCAAAACAACTACGGAATCACTTAGGTTTGGTTAATTGAATGGTGGATTCCGATGAGAATATGGGACCTTTGCCCAAATTGTACGTTTGGGAGAGTGCAATACAAGTGAAAAACAAGAGGCTCATATTCTAGGGTGACAGAATCCACTGTTCCAGGATGAACTAGAGTAAACCTCTCAAAATGGATTAAAACCCATCCAACCAATAGGATTAAAATCTGCAAATCTGACTGTCTGGTTAGATGCCTCGTACGAGACATCCATTGTCTCGTATGAGACATCTCTCCTTTTGTGTGAATCTGCCATGTTGGTCAACCTTGTTTCATAAAAGCCGACTTGTTGGGACCCCAGCCTGGATTTGACACAGTTTCTGTACTCTAGGTCCGTCCGTTCAACAAAGTAGCTCCACACTCCTGACACAATGCCCGCTCACACAGAAATGTCTCTCAGAGAAATCTCACAAAGTCTGTGCTTTAAGATGGAAGCCACCGGAGGTTAAAAGGAAGGCCTACCCAACGAAGAGGCCCCAGAGATCAATATCATGCAACAAATTCGCTTCAGAAGGCTCGACCATGCTGTAAGGATCCCGCCCCAAAAAACACGAGCACGTTTCAAGGGCGAAATACCAAACGCGGGAACTAGACCAATTTAAAGGAGTCGCCACATTTTGTTAATTTTAAACCCAACAAAATGACAAAGGTTTGAGTTCAAAGGTTCGGAGATCAGGTTACAACTTGGGAAGAGTTTTTACGTCCTCCCAAGTTGCCTCGGACAAAGCCGAGTCTCCCTTGTTAGTTAACAAAAGTGCATGTGTGTGTGTGTGTTTTAACGGAAAATCTTTGTTTTAACTTTTTATTTATCTTTTCAACTGAAAAAGGTTTGTTTGACAAGAAAACAGAAGACAGAAGGGAAAAATGGTCAATCTCCCCATACGTCCAAAGTAGCTGTACGGATGGGGAGACCACTCCTGGGATTTTACAGTTTGTTCAAGCAACAGTCCAGTTCCAGGCAGAAACAGAGCATTCTGCTTGAACTGGACCAAACTGTTCTGATTCCAGTTTGTTATTCCAACACAAAACAACATTAACAACTCATTCCTATGCCATTTGATCATCAAAGAACCTCCCAAAACAAGATTTTGGGCATGATCAAAGGCAATCATGGGAGAAAAATAAAAAAGGTGGCCAATATGCCCTTTTGAACTATAGTGACCATTTGATGAGTAAAGATTGAAACTTTACCATCAAAATGGCTCTTCTAGGCAAGATTAATCCTTTAGGGACAAGAACAAACCATAAATATTGGATCTTTATTACCCAAACTTGGGAATTTCGGGCTAGATCAAGGTGATGAGGATAAAGATTGAGACTTTATCCTCAACATGTTCATCATAGCTTAAAATGAGCAAAATGAACAACAAGAGCATCATCCATGACAAGAATGTAAATGAATAATCAACAAGCCATGATCAAACTAGGTTTGAACCTCTTCCACACAAAGTATGGAGGGCACCTTTGATCATCTCATGGCTTGGACTAGGAAATATAAATAATAATAGATATATGTATATTGCTTTAATGGACAAGACTTGCAAGAATATAAAGATCAACTATAAATGACAAGATCAAAGATAAATAGAGTTCTTAGATGAAGAGAAGGGAGGGGGAGAAGGTGGTTTTACCTATCTTGGTTTAGGCCAATCTTCCTTTCTCTCTTTCACTCTTTGTTCACTCTTACTCACACTATTCTGAGGTGAATTCGACAGAGTAACCTTAGTTCTAATGTTTCTCCCCCCTCCTGAAATGATCAGCAAGGGGTTCTATTTATAGGGACTGAGGGTGCCCAAACCAGCCGTACGGCTAGGCCCCTCTAGTACCCAAAGCATCCGTACGGCTCAGCCTGGCGAGCTTCTGGATTTTTCCAATTTTATACCAGAGTAGTCCTGGAATTTATAGCTTATCCTAGGGAGGTCCTGGCCCATTAGCTTATCCCTGAAACGGTTCTAAAGCTACCTCTAATATAGGTCGGTTTCAGATTGGGGTACTTACAGAGCCCCTCGGCAACGTCGCTTCGAAGGAGCGGGGTTATCGATAGAAATAAGCATCCCAATCTGACGGGACGACGGCTTTAACCGATTTTGGTTGCATGGCTGGACCTAGTGGTATAGGATTCCTACGTATCTCGTTCGCGGGGAATCAAACCTAACGTAGTTCGGAGGTACGCGGGGTTACTTAGATCCGCAATGAGGCATGACTCTAAGGGTCAGAGGCGAGACATGGTCAACTTGGCTCTATGGGAGAGGGTTGACTTGCTGGGGATACGGTCAACTTGACTCTATAGGAGAGGGTTGACTTACACGGGACAGATTTATACTGGCCTTACGTCGGGGACGGCCTATGGTGACTATTCTAAGTCCAAGCTTGACCGGGGTCAACTTCATCTTCAGGGAGATTGACGGGAAAACTGGTCTTACGTCCCTCTAAGGACTGCCGAGACAAATGCTCTAGCCTATAACGACTATTCTAAGTCTAAGCTTGACCGGGGTCAACTCCGTCTTTGGGGAGATTGACTGGAAAACTGGTCTTACATCCCTCTAAGGACTGCCGGGACAAAGGCTCTAGCCTATAACGACTATTCTAAGTCTAAGCTTGACCGGGGTCAACTCCGTCTTTGGGGAGATTGACGGGAAAACTGGTCTTACGTCCCTCTAAGGACTGCCGGGACAAAGGCTCTAGCCTATAACGACTATTCTAAGTCTAAGCTAATGGGCTTACGTCGGGGACGGCCACAATAAGCATCAACCAGAAGACCATTTCAATTTCCAAATTTTAACTGGGCTTACGTCGAGGACGGCCATAATAAGCATTAAGCAAAAGACCATTTCAAATTCCAAATTTTAACTGGGCTTACGTCGAGGACGGCCATAATAAGCATTAAGCAAAAGACCATTTCAAATTCCAAATTTTAACTGGGCTTACGTCGAGGACGGCCACATTTAATTTCACAAAGCTGGGCTTACGTCGCTAGGACTGCCTGTGGTGACTTTGGGAACCTAAATTTTCTAGGTTCAATTCAAGTTGCATTTATGACATTGGTTGGGAAGGGGATTTAAATGGGTTGGACCACAAAGCTAACTCTCAACAAGAAATCATCAATTCTGACAGGGCTAAAGTAGCCGTACGGCTCGGGAAGGAAGTACTCCTTTTTCATTCAATTTTGTTCCAGGCCTGGTCATCTACTTAAATGCCACAATCCTGAGTTCATCAATCAGTTCGTCTTCTTTATTTCGAAAGCTCCTTTTTCCATGGAACCCTTTCTCATGGAGAAACCACCAAAATTGTCCAAAATTCATCAAGAATGTTTCGAGGGCAACCTTAGGCTTTGGATGCGGTCCCACATGAGGAATCACAAGGGAACTTTCCAATCCATGTTTGGCCTTCAATCCCTTTGGTCTCTCAAGGAGTTCATTCCGGATCTTGAGCTATTGAGAGCCGTTGCGTCCTTTTGGGATGTTAGGAGGCATGTCTATTGTTTCTCCTACAACGAGATCACTCCTACTTATGAGGATTTCAAGGCTTTGGTGGGCGGCGTGGACACGGAGGTCATTGATCTTCCTTCGGTTGATGACACCATGTGTGTTGAGAGGTTGGTTTCTCTTCTTGGTATTTCTTTGGAAGAGGCCCAATGCATAGTCCTTGATCACACTTTCATTGATATTTCGGATGTCCCTGAGAAGTTCATGGATCGCACGGATGAGGCTTCTTGGAATGCCTTCGGTTTATGCGTCCTTGCTTTTTTCTACATGGTCAGTTCCAAGGGCACCTGCCATCGGGTTTTATTGAGTGTCCTCGAGGAGTGCCATGCGGGGAAGGATATTGTCCCCTTGATCTTGGGCGAGACCCTTCACGGTATGGACCGCTTGGCTTTGGGGGATGGTTTCATGCGCAGCGGTAGCCCTACCTTGCTTACTTTGTGGTTGAGGGAGAGGTTGATGGCCATTCCGGAGGCTCCTATCTCTCACAATCCTTGGTCTTACTCTTTGAGAGGCATTATCTTGGACCTAGTTCAGAGTGATTGGGAGGCTTACATGGCTCGCCTCACGACTGCCGAGATACGCTAGCTAGTTCCCCATTGGCGTATTGGCTCAGTACGGGAGTATCAAGATAATTCCCCCTTTGTTCGGGTGCCAGGACTCTTGGGTTCATCTCATTATATCCCTTCTTTGGTCCGTCATCAGTTTGGGTTACCGCAGACTCCACTGTTGGAGTGGTCGGGTGTCAACCCGGAGCACTTGAGGCTTCCATCTCTGTCTATGTGGGATTCCTCCACCGTTTCATTCCTATCCCGGTCGTGGACTTATTCCCTCTTTCCAGCTCGGGCACTTCTTGGGCGAGCGGCTAGCATGGTTTTGACCACGGTGTACTTGGACTGGTATGAACAGACCATGGGACAGACCCAGAGGCTCATTGAGGAGAGGCGTGAGGCTATTCTTGGTGAGACTTATGGTCCTAGCAGGGTTCTAAGGGAGACCAAAGCTGTGGCGAGTGGCCATAACATTACTGGAGACGTTGTTGAGGACTACAAAGTTTTGGCAGACAGGAGGATGGCCGCGATGCCTAAGGTGGGGACACGAATGGAGGATTTTCGGGCTCGGGCTGCTGCCAATGCGGCTTTGAGGGCGACCGGGCTCGTAGATGACGTTGGAAGAGCCTCTGATCATGGAAAAGGGGGAATTGACATCTTTGAGGTGAAGAAAAAGAAGACCCGAAGAACGGTGATTTCCATGTATCCACCCATTGCCATTGCAGACACATTAGTTTATCTTAGGTATTTTAGTTATGTCTAAAGCATGTTAGCTGGGTCGATAGTAGACCGTGCTTGAACTCATCAAAGAAGTGGTTTAACTGTAATGAAAATGATTACTTATGAAGCCAATTTGCATTATCATGGAGCTCTTGCTCAAGTCCAAATTTGATTTTTATTTATTTTTTAGACCGGACCAAAGATTGGCTGCCTACGTTCCCCTTTTACAAATGAAAATCTAAGGGGCTCAGGTCATCGTAGTTCATTTCTCCACAAATTTTTAGGATGCGACCCTGTTTTTTCTCTAGACCGCCCAAATGGGTTTTCAATCTAGGTGGGTATATTCTTTTAGCACCCCTTTTTTTTTTTTTTTTTTTTTTTTTAACAAAGTAACGACGGAGCTTATCACCATTGACTGGGTGCATAAAGGGGTTGTCGTCCAAGTCTGCGAGCCTCATTGCGCCCCCTGAAAAGACTTCTTGTACCACAAAGGGACCAATCCATACGGGTTCCCATTTTCCATCGGGATTAGACCTCCCCGGGGGTTTTTCCTTAAGGACTAAATCTCCTGCCCGAATCTCTCGGGGCTTTACCTTCTTATCAAAGGCTCGCGCCATTCTCCCTTGGTAGGCGCGGATGTGTTCCATGGCCCTCAGGCGACGTTCGTCCAACAAGGCCAGTTCATCATGTCGGCTTCGAAGCCAATCGACCTCGTGGATCTTATTTTCCAACAAAATTCTTAGTGATGGTACTTCCAAATCTGCGGGAGCATGGCTTCCATTTCGTACGTCAAAGCAAAAGGAGTTTCTCCTGTGGCTGTTCTGACCGAAGTCCGGTAGCCCCACAAAGCTAGGTGTAGCTTTTAGGGCCAATCTCTTCCCCGTGTTGCCATCTTTCTAATGATCCTCTCAAGCGTTTTGTTGGCGGCTTCTAACGCGCCATTGGTCTGGGGTCTATATGGGGAGGACTTGTGGCGAGTAACTCAGAATTCTCCCAATAATCGATCACATTCACCCTCGAAGTGCGAGCCGTTGTCGGTAATGACCTCGTTCGGGACCCCGTACCGGCACATGATATTCTCTTTTATAAATCCCGCCACCTTCTTGGAGGTGAGGACCCGGTATGACTTAGCCTCTACCCACTTTGTGAAGTAATCCACGGCTACCAAAACAAACTCGTGACCATTGCTACCAGACGGGGAGATTTTCCCGATAACATCTATTCCCCATGTTGAGAAGGGCCATGGTGTAGTCATGCAGTAGAGACGATGAGGCGGTAGGTGGTTGAGGTTGGAGAAACGCTGACATTTATCACACCTCCTTACGAATTGCATGCAATCTGTTTCCATTGAGATCCAGAAGTAACCCATCCATAGAATGGTTTGCATTAATGCCCTTGCGTTCATATGAGGACCACACACTCCACCATGAACTTCTTGCATGAGTTTTTTTGCCCTTTCCCCACTTATGCATCTAAGGAGAAGGCCCTGATGGCGTTTTTTGTATAGGAAGTCCCCCAGGATGACGTAATTGGATGCCAACCGCTTGAGTGCCGTCATTCCTTTGGCTTTGATCCCGTGCGAATACTCTCCCTTTTCATTCATGAAGGAAGCTTCTCCTTCTTTGAGGAATTGGTAAATCTGGTTGTACCATGGCTCCTTTACCTCTTCCAGGATTGCTCCGATTTCGAAGCAGTATGCTGGGCTTTTCTTTCTCCCGACCCGGAATGGTTTTATCAATTTTCCCTCGGGGATTTCCACTAATGAAGCCAAAGTTGCTAGGGCGTCGGCGAAACGGTTCCGGTCCCTCGACAGGTAATGGAAGCTGACCTCTTGGAATTGTGCTATGAGCTCTTCCATATAGGCATGATATTTTCGCAAACCGGAATCCAGTGTTTTCCATTTGTTCGAGACTTGGTTGATAATCAAGTCCGAATCGTCGTATACTTCCAGCTCCTTAACATTCCTTTCCAAGGCTGCCTCCAAACCGGCTGTGCATGCCTCATATTCTGCGGCATTGTTGGTGACATCAAAGTTCAATTTGATGGCGATGGGGGTGTGCTCGTCTTTGGGTTCACCAAGAGCAATCCTACACCGTTTCCTCTTTTATTGGCCGCTCCGTCGAAGAACAATTGCCACCTATTTCCTCCCTCGAGGGTAAAGATTCCTTCATCTGGGAATTTTGGTTCGGGCCCCCCTTTCTTCATTACTAGGGAAATCTGCCAAGTGTTCTGCCAAAACCCTTCCTTTGACTGCCTTTCTCGACACATAACTGATATCGTACTCGGCTAAGAAGAAGGGCCATTTGGCAAGCCTCATAGACAAAGATGGCTTTTCCAATAAGCATTTGATGGGTCTATTTTGGAAATAAATTGTATCGGATGAGCCTGCATGTAATGTTTTAACTTTCTCACGACCCATACCAATCCTGCGCAAGTCTTCTCAATTGGGGAGTAGTTGAGCTCGCTTCCTTGTAGCTTACAGCTCACAAAGTAGATGGCATTTTCCACCTTTGAATCTTTCTTCTCTTGGGCCAACATTGCTCCTATCGACGCATCAGTCACCGTTAGGTAAAGCAAGAGTGGCTTGTCTTTGTGCGGAGGGCATAGGATTGGCGGGTGGATGAGGTAGGCCTTAATCTTTTCGAAGGCTTTTTGGCACTCCCCGTTCCATTTGACCTCGGCATTGTTTCTTAGCAGTTTGAAGATGGGCTCACAAATGGGAGTGAGTTGGTTTATGAAGCGGCTGTGTATTGTAACTTTCCCATGAAGGCTTTTACCTCTGTTTGGGTGCGAGGCGGCCTCATTTCCACAATTGCCTTGACCTTTTGAGGATCAATTTCGATGCCCCGTTCGGTGACCATGTATCCCAAAACCTTGCCACGAGAAACCCCAAAAGTGCACTTGGCCGGATTAAGTCTCATGGAGTGCTTCCTAAGCCTGTCAAAGAACTTTCTCAAGTCTATCAAATGTTGCCCGTCAGAGCCCTTAGAATGCACGATCATGTCATCGACATACACTTCTATTTCCTTATGGATCATGTCGTGGAAGAGTGCGGTCGCAGCTCTTTGGTAGGTAGCCCCAGCGTTTCGCAACCCGAAAGGCATCACGGTATAGCAAAAGGTTCCCCATGGGGTGGTGAAGGCAGTTTTTTCCTGGTCCTCCTCTGCCATCTTAATCTGGTTATATCCGGCGAAGCCATCCACAAAAGACTTACACTCAAAGCTAGAGGTTGTATCCACAAGCATGTCGATGTTTGGGAGGGGAAAGTCATCTTTGGGACTCACTTTGTTGAGATCCCTAAAGTCGACGCAGCATCGAACCTTTCCGTTGGCCTTTGTGACCGTTACTATGTTGGAGAGCCATGAGGGGTATTCTATCACTCTTATAAATCCGACCCGAAGCAACTTCTCAATCTCTTCTTTGACCTGCAGAGACCATTCTGGTTTGATCCGCCAAAGTTTTTGCTTAACGGGCTTCACCTCGGGGTCCACGGGGATCCTGTGTTCCACGATCGAAGCATCCAACCCTGGCATATCCTTATAAGACCATGAAAACACATCTACATACTCTTTGAGTAGCTCAACCAAAGCTTCCCTTTTGTCCCCTTTGAAGTATTCCCCAATCTGTGTCTCCTTCGGCTCATTTTCGGTTCCCAAATTCACCTTAGTCAAAACCTCTTCGGCAGCTTGGGCACGGTTTTCCTCTCGATCAACAACCTACTTTGATGACTGTTTAATGTTTGGATCGTTTAGTGCGTCTGCATTATTAGGTGATTCATTATTAACCATTTTCATATTATTAGTTAATTTATCATCTAATAAGTTGGCAATGAGGGGATACTCGGAAAGGTCTATCATTTCATTCAATGCAAACGGGAATACAACGTTGGCTACAAGTTCATAATCCTCGGGCGTGAGGCCCTCGGAGGAAACAGACTCGAATTCAAATACAAGAGATTGGGGAGACTCAACTACATTGGATCCTACGACATTTGACTCTAGGGGACGAGGGACCAGTCCAAGTTTCGCGGTCATTTCTTCTTTGCTCGCCACCGGTCCAGAGAAGGTTACCCAATTTTTCAGAGGCATGTCCGTTGGCTTTTCAAGAGTGTGTGGGTCAAAGGTTGCAAGAGGTCCACCCTCAATCACGGCAATCATTTCCTTTTCGAAGTCAATTAGGTCAGGTACAACCAAGTCTTCTCCGAACATTCTTTGCATTACCACACCGTTCCACTCATTGCCCATAGCATCCTTGGCGGTGCCCTTAGGAACTACCTCCTCAAACTTGTATCCGCCATTTTGTCCCCAGACGGATCCCCTTTCCTTGCTAGCTCCCGTCACAGACAAGGTTTCAAACTCTTTTACCATTTCGAGCACCCCCTTGAAGGTGTATTCGTGGCTGATAGTAGTATCGGTAGGATCTTTTATCTTGGGCGTATCCAGAAATTCCCTCCTCACGGGGTTTGCCACCACCCCTCGGAACCTTTTGAGATCCTTTTTCAACTTATCCCAATTGGTCATCATCGACTCCCTTGGCTCTGGGGGTTCGACTTGAACTCCCCCTTCATAAAGTAACGGCTCATATCAAAGGTATAAGGACGGAGGTTAGGGGTTTTAAACGGAATCCCTTGAGCCCTGGCTTGGCTTTTCTTCCGGGCCATTTCCTTATCCATCCTAAGGTCTCCGGGGGTGTTCAAGTTTGCCTTTGTCAATGAGGTCGAGGATGATGCGTTTTATCACGGAGCAATCATCGGTACCGTGGCCATGATAATTGTGGAAGGCGCATCTTTTGTTTTGGTCAAGGGGTTTCTCGGGATTCCTTGGCTGATAGTTGACCAAAGGTTTTACAAGGCCTTGCTTGACTAACCCTTCGAACACCTTACTTATAGGCATTCCGAAATCCTCAAACCTTACATACTGACGCCTTTCTGCAGTCCCACCCTTTTGAGAGGCTTGCCTTGAGCTTCCTTCTTGGATGCTGTTAACCGTTCCCAGGGTTTCTTTCCCTTTACCGGTGGTCGTAGGGCGGTACCTATATGAGTTCCCGCTATTTTGGGCCGGAGACTGCTCATTGAGAGCCTTCTCAAATTTGGATCCTGCGGTTACCATGGCTCGGAGATTGGGGTAGAAGTGATGGCTGATCAAAGATCGCAGTTGGGGTTTCAGGCATGACTGAAATATATCCAACTATTCATCCTCGGTGGGAGGATTGGAAATTTCTCCCACTTTGTAGTTCCATCTTTTGTAAAACTCACTTATCGGCTCTTCGGTCTTTTGCAGTGTGCTTTGCAAATCGGTGCGATTGGTTTCCCACTCCAAGTTAGAACGGTACTTGGTGAGGAATGCTTCCTTAATCCGGTCCCATGTGGTTCGAGACTCATCCTTTAAGTTGAAGAACCATTTGAGTGCATTTCCCCTTAAGGACAACTGAAAGTGATCAGCCATTTGCTGCACGGTGCAACCCTTCGCCCTCATCGCCAAGGTGTAGGCGTTGAGGTGAGTCTGGGGACAGGCGGTCCCATCAAATTTGTCAATTTCTGGCATTTTGAATCGATGAGGGAGGGGGACGACCTTATCGGGGTCCGTGACTCCCGAGGTGAACTTCTTCTCGTTCATTCCCTCGAACCTTTCCTCCATTTGTTTCAGCTTCTCAACTATCCATCCCACTTGAGGGTCCACATGGGGGTTGGAGTTGACGGATCCCATGATTTGACTTGTCAATGGCACTGCGTTGGGAGGTGAAGTGGTGGAGGGGACTATCGGAGGAGGATTTTTAGGTGGAAAGTGGGTGTAGACATACCCTGGCGCCAGGTTGCTTGTTGGGATATATGGTGGGGTAGTTTTGGATGTTTGGGCCATCGGGTAGTAGAGTGGGTAAGGCACTTCTCTAGAGATGGTTGGCAGGGCCGGAGGCGGCAAGCCGGCAGTAGATGGGGCCAAGGGTGCTTGACTGTTTGGGACCGTGTCATATAGATTGAACCCCGGTGGGTACATGGAAGCAACACCCGGTGGGACAAGGGGAACATGAGTGATGGGCACATTTTGGTGAGTGGTGGTTTGGAATGTGGGATGTGAGGTCCCCACATTTGGGTAAGTTTGAGGGGGTGGGACCCGACTGTACCCTTGAGGCGGCACATTCTCAATTCCTTCTTCGTCAGTGATTCCACAAAGCCTCCGTCATTTTCAAACACGATGGCTACCCCTTTCTGTCTCATGATCTCCGTGACCCTATTCTGCATATCCTCGAGACGTTTTCTGTCATTCTCTTCCTGGGCCCTGGCGGCCTCTAAAGCCTGTACCAACTCTTCCCTGCTAAGACCGTTTGGATCTGTGGCATTGTCACCCCCACTACTACTTCCTGCCGGGCTAGTCATTTGGAAAAACCTCAATGAAGCTGTCGATGAACTGTCCGACTCAGCACTAATCAGGCGATGACCCGGAACTTTGACCCACTTTTTATGCGCTGCGGAGAAGGAGGTTCATTTCAGACTCAGGTATGGACTCGGGTCGGTGTTTGGGGCAAACAGGCTTTAGGCTCATGCAACATGAAGGTTTATTATTATTGATTAATTATGTTCACGTTTACTTAAAACAGATTTATTCCTAACTGGTTGGAAAAGATCGCTCTTCTTTCTCGCAACTATTCTATAACCCTGGATCAGTGGAGGCCATCACTACGCCTATAGACCCCTCGTTTTTCACATGTATTGCAGGCTCCCAAGGACGGACTATCCCGGGCGAGGGTCCTATAGGGCACGCGGCTTCCACCGATCAAAAGAAATGAACCTAGGGTCTAGTGCATCGTAAAGTTCCCAATACGCGAGTCATCCTAATCATGGTTAAGCCCCAGTCGGGATCGAGACTTTTTTCCGAAGGCTACACCGAAGGCTGCACCGACATTCCGACATGACCTCATTTTGAATGAGGCGTCTCGATTCTTGACCATGGGCTTAAGGATGATCAAAATAACTCGTACATTAGGGCTCGACGACACGGTGTCACCCTATCCTTAGTACATGGCCCTTGCTAATTGCGGTCGTCACTAACACATGAGTTGAAGGCTGGTTAGGCCACGCTTTCATTACATCAAGGAGTCACAACTCGGGCATTAATTTGGCCACAATTAGCTTTGAGCACGTATCAAGGATGTGGTAACGTGAACTAGACCAAAAACCAACCATATTCACGGTATTTGTGTGTCACGGACAAGTGTGGTTGACTCGGTTCGGAAGGGAAGGTGGGATGGACCCGTGCGCCCAACGAAGGGAACAAGAGCACCCAACAAGCTGCATCGTGGCATCCACCCCGGGTTTAAAGGGGATTTGGAACGTGCACGGTCAAGTGCGCGTGGTGTGAAGTCATTCTATGCTCCTTTTTTAGTAAAAAGAGAGATTTTCAATTCGTTTTTCGATAGAGTGAATACCCCTTTCCGATGAAGCGACGCATGGGAAGTATCTTGTGATTATTTTTATTTACAAAGGGAATATTCTTAACGACATTAAAATTATGAGAGTCGCCACGCCGTTTTAATTAAAGCCAAAACATTGAAAAAAGCATGTTTAGTGGGTTCGGGGGTCAAATTACAACAAGAGAAGAATATTGAACGTTATCACTCCTATTGCCCGAATTGATCGGTCTTTCTATCATGATGAATGTGTTAGTAGTGTGTTAGTGATTTAGACCGGATCCGAAGATTGCCTACGTTCCTCTCAATGTGAGAAGCTCAGGTCAGCGTAGTTCGCAGAGAATTAGAATAGGCAGAAGAATTGGGATCATGCATAATGAGGGGGAATTACCTAAAGATTAGGGTTTAGAAGTAGTTCCTAGATCATCCTCGGGTTGATGAACCCTCGATCATCATCGGCTATGAAATAACATGTCATTATGAAGATTACAACCCTAAATATAGCATAAATAAGGTTTTAATCTATGAACACGAAGAACATGTGAAGAACATATATGAATATGCAAAGCTCATGAAGAAACTATGAATAAACATGCAAGAACATGAATATTAAAGATCTACATTAAAAATAATGCAAGAACACGAAGAAAAAGTTAGAAAACTTACCTATGTTGGCAAGAAATAAACCTTGGTCTTCTTGAGTGTTTGAATGTTAATTAGAGAGAAAAATAGTGTTTAAGAACTCCAAAATTCGTACTTAGAGCTCTCAAAATCGGACCCCTTAAACCAATAGCATGGGATTGGTTTATATAGTAAACTGAGGGGAAGATCTGATGGTCCAGATCATCCGGCGCAAGGTTGGCCGCCTGGCCAAGAATGAAGACGGTGACAATGTTGGCCGCGTGGCCAAGGTCGAGGCATGGCAAGGTTGGCCGCCTGGCCAAGTCTGCAGGCTGACTTGATTTTTAAGCTAGGGTTTCACTGTTGCTTTATGGTAACCCTAAGTTGCCTATTTTGATAGATTTTGCCATAAATGAGATATTTTGGGAATCCAGGACAAGTCTTTGCAAGGTTTCTAATTCCTATAAAGTCCTTGTACTTTTGGGAAAGTCCTAATAAACTCATTTTCAGGTCGGGTACTAACAGTAGCCCCTCGGCGACGCTTCTTGCAAGGCAATGTGGGGTCGACGATAAAAGAAGGATCCGTCTGAAACATGAGTTTCGAAACAGATGAAAGGTAAGGGAACGGCTGAACCTTGGCAGGCGACCTACGTATCCGCGGGGGAATCAAGCCAAACGTAGTTCAAATCGGATGGAAATTGGGAATGACTGTCCTCTGATGGGGAGCAACGTCTTCTGCTGGGGAAAATGCACCTGCTGGGGATGATAGATGACCGCGTCGGTCGGGTGGCTGAACCCTTTTCAGGTTTCCTACGTATCCTCAGAGGAATCAAGCCGGTCGTAGTTCAGAGATCTACTGGGGATAAAACGAGATGTCGGACTTCTACTGCGGATAATAAACCTACGGGCACTATCCTGTACGAAGCACGAATCATTCGTAAGCAATGGTAAACGCAATCAGGATCGCCAAGGTTCCTGCCGATCACGCTAAAGTAATAGATGTTGGATCTCTCGCGAACAGAAACGCCGAGGCTTCTGCCCATCGCGATCGATCTAGGATGCGTATGTCATAGAGGCGCCGAAGTCTCTACGATCATGCGAATCCTAAAATAGATGCTGGATCGCTCGCAAATAGAAACGCCGAGGCTTCTGCTAATTACGATTGATCTAGGACGGTATGTCATAGAGGCGCCGAAGTCTCTACGATCATGCGAATCCTAAAATAGATGCTGGATCGCTCGTAAATAGAAACGCCGAGGCTTCTGCTAATTACGATTGATCTAGGACGGTATGTCATAGAGGCGCCGAAGTCTCTACGATCATGCGAATCCTAAAATAGATGCTGGATCGCTCGCAAATAGAAACGCCGAGGCTTCTGCTAATTACGATTGATCTAGGACGGTATGTCATAGAGGCGCCGAAGTCTCTACGATCATGCGAATCCTAAGAAAATATTCGGTGAAGAATGGAAATTTTAAGGGGCTTTCCGTACCCAAAGGTAACGAATATCAGTCAAAGTAGTGTTAAAGGCATTTAAGATGAATTAATAGGGAAAAGATCAGGGACAAAAGTGGAATTTTATCTGAAGGAGCAAGGTTGTCCGCGTGGCCAAACACACTGAAGTGAAAAAGTGGCCGCGTGGCCAAGACCGCTGAGTGGTCAGATCTCCTTCACGCGGATTGCTGATCTGACGGCTGGGGTTGCAATGGCGAAAGTGGCCGCGTGACCAAGGTAGCCGGCGGGCTGACCCTTGGTCACATCACCAGAAACCCTCCCTCTTGTTCTTCTTTTCTTCTTTCTTCTTCTTCCTTCCTCCATTGACGAGTTAGAGAGAGAAAATTGAGTTTTTAGAGAGAGAAAGCTTGGATTTTGATAATTTTGAAGATTTCATTTCACATATCTCCTGAAGCTATGGCGGATTGGATCAATGAGGCGTTATTTAGAGATTTCCCGGGCCAAGGTGGGTATATGATTCCACAACAAGAGCCACAAGGACAGGGGCACGGTAATGCTCAGGGCGGAGGAAATGTAGGGGCTGACCCAGGAGCGGGCTTTGAAGCGGCGCCTTTGATTCCGCGGGGCGGTTTGAGACCACGAGCCGCGACTCGGAATTATCGCGATAATCTGCTGTGGTCCACGTTCGACCAAGATTACGATTTTTACATCGACTCTGAGCGTCATTGGTCGATGGGGCTTCCGGAGACGCGAGAGGTAAATTTCGAATTTTCGTTCCTTCTCGCACATTTGTATGTTTTATGCACATAATATGAAATGCTAGAATAATGGAATGCTAGAATTTAAATTGCTGGAATTGTAAATTGCTAGAATGGTAACATACCTGTACTGTGTTTACCTGCAGAGGATCAAGGCTCGTGGGTCCACAGTGACTGTGGGCAAACTGTGGGCGTCTCTGCCGGAGGGACCGGGCGGTTTGCGTGCTCGGATCGTGGCTATGGGCTTTGGCCCATTCTTTGACAGTGTCCGCATGGTCGGGGCTACCCTGAAGGTGGCAGCGGTGATAGAGGTGTGCCGGGAGTTCTGGTGGGATACCACCCATACCTTCCACTTTAGTTGGGGAGAGATTACCATCACGCCGACGGATTTCGCGGCCATCACGGGGTTGAGGTTTACTGGTACCCCTTTGCTTTTTGATGAGAGCTTGGCGGAGCGGCGGGATTATAGACAGGCTCTGCTGGGAGTTGACACCGACCTGGGAGGAGGTGTCAAGGGTTACGGAGTGGAGGCCGGGAAAGTGAATCGCTTGGTGGAGGTGGCTATTGAGGCCTTTAGTAGGGGGGAATATGATTTGGATTGCTTGGTCCGGCTGTTCTTATGGTACAGCTTTTCAGAGATTTTGTTTCCCAGTGGGGCTACTGTCTGCCGGTACTCACTGCTAGGGGCTCTTGTGGACTTGGACTTAGTCGGTGGGATTTCTTGGGGTGGAGCAGCTTTGGCTGAGATTTACCGGGCTTTGGACCATTGCTCGAGGGCTAGCTCGTCGGCCTTTGACGGGTTCCAGTTCGCCTTTGAGGTATGCTCTCGACTACCCTTCTTTTCACTTGTTGAGATCTCTGTTCTATTTTTTGGTCTGAAATACCTCTCTTATTATATGCACAGGATTGGGTGTATGAGGTCTTCGGTGTCGCCCCTTTTCAGTTGGTGATGAGTGTTAACAAGGTTGTTCCCATCATGTCGTACTGGTGCAAGGGCAACAGGGCTCCTT
This sequence comes from Campanula takesimana, assembly GCA_026119855.1. NCBI lineage: Eukaryota > Viridiplantae > Streptophyta > Magnoliopsida > Asterales > Campanulaceae > Campanula > Campanula takesimana. The sequence goes on along the minus strand of JAOWBW010001778.1, from coordinate 111,816 downwards.
CCCGCAGAAACCGGGACAGGAAGACAGTGGATGCTGCTGATCTGAGGAGGGTGTTCGCGATGTCTGAGCCCATCGGGGTTAGATTTTACCCATGAAGCCCGGCCAATGAGGCTTCGGTGGGTCCCTATGTAGTGGAGTTGACCGCTTCTAGGGTTCTGCTTGTGGGTCTCACCGGGGAGGCCATGTATCTTGGGGAGAGGGTGGTTCGTCAGCACAGGGCTGGTGCGTTACCGTGGGCTCCTCATGACCCTCCTCGGGATATGCTCCGTCCCGCGAGGTTGGCGACTTTCTTGGCTCCCACTCCGGCAGAGCATTATAGGTGGAGCGATGACTATGCTGGCTACGTGCGGACACGGCTGATCAGCCCTCAGGTTCAGGCTCGGATGCTATCTGGAGAGGGATCGAGCTCGGCCCGGTATGTTGGTCGGAGTCGGCCTTTGGTTGACATGCCCCTTCGCTCGAGTAGCGTGAGAATGATGAGGGGCGGCCGGGAGGTGGAGCTTAGCTTGGAGCCGACTGATGCCGATCTTGTTGAGGAGACATTCATTCCTCCGCCCGACGCTGGGGTACGGCTTTGTGCTTTATATCAGTCATGTTCGCACACACTTATTTCTTTCTGCATTGTAATCATTGCCTTGGTTTCACTTTCAGGTGACTCGGGAGGCCTACATCCGTTCAGCTCGGTGGGAGAACGTGTTGATGCGCTTACTGAGGGAGGCGTACCATTCATGTACTTGTCAGAGGGACGACGTTGCGTCACCTCAGCGTCGGGAACGGTCTCCGAATGGTGCGGGCTCTTCTCATATTGGTGGTCGAGCGGTCCGGGGACGGAGTTCGGGTGCCGGTAGCTCTCGGGCTTTAGCGCGGCGCGGAGACACCACGGAGGAAGATTCAGATTAGGCGGGGTCTACCTTTATTTCCTACACTGTTAGCTAGTAGAGAGCAGAGGGATATGTATGTTGGTAGTGGTGCCCTAGGCACGTTTAATAAACGTTGTAATTGTTATCATTTATTTCATATCAATAAAGAGATGTTTTGATTATTATTGTTGTTCATGTTTACTTATAATAATCCCCGTCCCTAGTACTTGTTAAGCACTAGTATAAAGGCTAAATGGTCATGGATGATCATGTTAGATTTATGGGTACTTGTTTGGAACAAGGTACTGGACATGACCCGCTCTATGAGATTTATGTCATGGTCTATGTCGTACATATATCTCATATTAGTTATGTCATTTGAATCCTTAGACATGAAGTTATTATAGTCTTCCACTTGATGAACATTATGTTTGACATATTCAAACGCTACTTTTAACCGAGTAGTTATAAAGGGTATGATTGGCATAATCGGAATCCCGTTGGGAAGAATAATAAGCTAAATGGATTTGTCCCTCCTCGGAGAGATGTCAAGCTTGGGCCTCTCGTAGGAATGATGTTGATGAAATGTTCGGCCGGACTCAAATGAATTGATTGGATCAATGTCATTTGGATTATCAACATATTCGGAATCGAGAAAGTATTGAACAATACAAGTTGACCATTTGACCATGACTTGTGTTCAATGACATCGTGGACAAAGGGATTATGACATATTCTAAAGGAATGCGAACTTGTATCTAGTTATACTATTTGGGTAGGTATGACGGTTTGCTAGAACCTAATCATATCTTATGGGATCATGTTTGAGCTCATTGCCAACTTAGTATAATCCTAGAGGGTCACACACAATAGAACGAATCTTTAAAAGGACTATATTGGAATTTTGGAAATTCTGGACATTCAGAGAAGTGTGCGACCGCACAGTATGGACTGGGCGGCCGCACAATTATCTCAGTTTTGTACCAGTTTTGCTTCAGATAGTTGTGCGACCGCACAGATGATTTTGGGCTGCCGCACAGTGCTGTCGGGTGGCAGATTCCTAATTTGATTTGGAAACGAATTTTGGAAGGATTTTGACACAAGTTTCCTATTTGGAATAGGTCATACTTGTGTATAAAAGACCAAATTCGGCCAGCACTCAATGCTAATGATTTTGTGAGTCTCAAAGAGTTTGAGAGAGGGTTTATTTTGTTCTAAGACATTCTTGGTTGAAGAACAAAATAATACACAAAATAAATTCAATATAGTTCTTGCAATTGTGAAAGTGTGTTTCACAATTTGGTCTAGCAACCAAGATCAAGAAGTTGCTTGATATTCGTTCGTGGTGTGGATACCGCTAGAGGGTGAAGCTCATCATCTTCAAGGTTCGCGTTCTTGATCAAGTTTCAAAATCTCCACCAAGTTCAAAAGCTAGATATTCATAGCCATCAAGGGTTAGTTTATTCCTTTATTCTTATGTCGTATTTGATTTAATCATATGAACGGATCTATGGGCTTTGGGTTTCAAAATTTTAAATGCTAAATTCCGCTGCGCATGTTACATCGAAACCCAACAGTGGTATCAGAGCCCCGTTCATGTTGATTAATTCAATACTTGGATCATGTTATGAGTATATAAATTGTTTATGAATATTGGAATATGTGATGTTTATGTGTTATGTGATTTTATGTGGTTTATTGTTTTGCAACTTTAATCGCACGATTCAATCGCAATAAATAAATTATGGTGGATTCAGAATTGTTGATTATTAATTTTTGATTGGATCAAAGTTTTAATAATCGGGGAAAAACGATTTTGAGACAAAATTTTCGAACTTCAAAATTCTGTACATTCTGACCAGTTTGGGCGACCGCACAAAATCACTTGGGCGACCGCACATGTTTGGGCGACCGCACAGTGAGTTTTGGGCGGCCGCACATGAGGATCAGATTGTCTGATTTTTGGTTGAAATCAGAATTTGGAATTTTCGAGAGATCCAACAAAACCAGTAACAGAACCAGTCCAGACTTGCTGATCTGGAATGGGTTTTGGGAAGTTGGTTTGTGTGAGGATCTTGGGGTTTGATTTTCCTATTTGTTTTAGCCTTGTGATTCTAAGATTGGTTCAAGGTTTGGATGGCTAATCTGCGTTCATCGAGATTGTGTTTCCCAAACTTGATCGCAATCAAAGTTTCAAAGATAAAACGAAGTTAGAATTATGAAGAGTTCATAATTGCTAAAATTGAGAAACAAAGTTCTTGATTCAATGATTGGAGATCCATGTGGAATTGTGAATGCAATTGGCCTACGTTCATCGAGACCATCTATTGCTTAGTTTCGGCCACATGGACTACTTTCTTGGTTTCTTGAATTAGTGCGGGATTGTGGTTGCCTAATGGCTTAGTTCGACCGCACTTCTTGTTGTCTTGATTTGGAGATAATGACCAAAGTTGAAATAGTCTCATCCTCATAATTATAGAGAAACTAATGACACATAAATACCATGCTTAAATTAATGGAGATTAATTTAATGGCTAAACTTGATGTGTAACATGTTTATATTATGTGCTCATAAATGTGTTATATGCTATATGTGATGAACCTTCAAAGAAAGTTTTAAGTCTTTTTGCCATGCCATGATTAAAACACTTGTTTATACATGAGTAATTTTATGTGGGCTCGCCAAAGCGAGGTGCATTGATTTTATTCATGTTTGAGCAAGATGAGTGAATAAGAGTTTCCTATGCGTTTAAAATGGTTGGACTTAATTAAGCGTCAAAACAGTTTTGGGCTTAAGGCAAAGATGAGATTTAACATGCTTTTTGAAATTGGATTTCTTAAAGAATCTCATGAAAATAACTGAGAGTCATATGAGATATGATTGACAAGAGTTGTCTACCTAATTGATTTAATTCTGAACGGTGCGCCAAAGCGTACTCAAAATTAGATTAAAGCGGGATCTCAACCCATTTAAATTATACTATACATTGGATGTATAAAGAAGGTTGTATAATTTGGTGGGAGTATTTTGTTTTAAAATACATTATTTATCTCTTTAATGAAACCGGTACTTATTAAATTTTGGAAATTTTTGCATATTTGTAGATAATGACTAATAACACTCAATCAATGTCGTTGCGATCGATCCTTGAGAAGGATAAGCTCGAAGAGAATGGTACAAACTTTATGGATTGGATCCGAAGCATAAGAATTGTTCTTAGGCAAGAAGATAAGTTGTACATTCTCGATGGGCCTCTCCCTGCTGAACCACCGCCTACTGCCCCTAGGGTAGAAAGAGACAATTACAAGAAACATCGTAATGATTCTAGAGATGTAAGTTGTCTCATGCTTGCTGCTATGTGTTCAAAACTCCAACAAAGTTTGGAACATTTGGAAGCCTATGAGATAGGCGTGGAGTTGAGAACCATGTTTCAAGAGCAAGCTAGGCAAGAAAGGTACAAGACCATTGTTGCATTCACTACTAGTAAAATGAATGAAGGGCAACAAGTGAGTCCTCACTTTCTTAAAATGAAAGGTTATGTAGAGCACCTTGAGAAACTTGGCTATCCAATCCCATTGGAGCTAGCCACGGATCTCATTCTTAATTCATTGCCTAAAAGTTATAATCAGTTCGTGATGAATTATAACATGCATGGAATGGATAAGAATCTCTCTGAGTTGCATGGGATGCTAAAAACTGCAGAGATGAAAATTGTGGAGAAAGGTTCTCCCGTGCTCTTGGTTCATGATGGGAAGAAGGCTGGTGCCAAAGGAAAGGGTAAGGCAAAAGTTGTCAAACCCAAAATAAGCAAGGCAAAGGTTGCCAAGGCTTCTGAGGCAAAACCCGATACACAAAAGGATGCAATTTGTTTCCATTGTCAAGAAATTGGTCATTGGAAACGTAATTGCAAGGCTTTCTTGGAAGAGCAAAAGAAGAAGAAGAGCAGCAAGGCTGCGTCGACTTCAGGTATCTATATGATAGATATTCTCCTTTCTACCACTGATTCTTGGGTATTGGATACCGGATGTGGTTCTCACATTTGTCTAAATGTGCAGGGACTAAAGAATAGGAGACTGCTTAAAGAAGGTGAAGTAGATCTACGCGTGGGGAATGGAGCAAGAGTTGTTGTATTAGCCGTAGGGACTTATGAAGTCACTTTACCTTCCGGATTAATTCTTGTTTTGAACAATTGTTATTATGTTCCGGATTTAAGCAGAAATATTATTTCAATTTCTTGTTTGGATAATGAAGGTTTTAAGTTTCTTATTGAGAATAAGAAATTTTCTATTTATTTAAATGATGTGCTTTATGGTATTGCTAATTCATTTAATGGCCTTTATATCTTGGATGTCAAGAATGAAAATAATGTCTATCATGTAAATAAGAAATCTAAACCTAATGATGTAAATCATACTTATTTGTGGCATTGCCGTCTTGGTCATATTAATGAGAAGCGTATCTCAAAACTCCATGGGGACGGACTTTTGGGTTCATGTGACTTAGAGTCATATGATACTTGTGAGTCGTGTCTTCTTGGAAAAATGACTAAGACACCTTTTACCAAGTTGGGTGAAAGGGCAAGCGACTTATTGGGGTTGATACATTCCGATGTATGCGGACCATTAAGTAGCAATGCTAGGGGAGGATTTCAATACTTCATAACCTTCACTGATGATTATAGTAGATTTGGGTATGTTTACCTAATGAAACATAAGAGTGAAGCATTTGAAATATTTAGAATATTTCAAAATGAAGTAGAAAAACAACTTGGCAAAAGTATTAAAGCACTTCGATCAGATCGTGGTGGTGAATACTTAAGTCAAGAATTTGATGATCATCTAAAGAATTGTGGAATAGTTTCACAATTGAATCCACCCGGAACACCACAATGGAATGGTGTGTCCGAGAGGAGGAATCGGACTTTGTTAGACATGGTTCGATCAATGATGAGTCAAGTTGATCTTCCAATATCCTTTTGGGGTTATGCTCTAGAAACCGCTGCTTTCACACTAAATCGTGTTCCAACTAAATCGGTTCAAAAGACTCCATATGAGATGTGGAGCGGAAAGAAGCCTTGTCTATCTTTCATGAAGATTTGGGGTTGTGAAGTTTTTGTCAAAAGACTTATCTCGGACAAACTTGCACACAAATCTGATAAATGTATTTTCGTGGGATATCCTAAGGAAACTAAACGATATTACTTTTACAACCGAGAGGACAACAAAGTGTTTGTTGCCCGAACTGGTGTCTTTCTAGAGAAAGAGTTTCTCTCCAAAGAAATCAGTGGGAGTAAAATAAATCTTGAAGAAATTCAAGACCCAGAAAATATCATTGAACCAATAGTGGAACAAGAACAAGAACCACAAGGAGTTGTGGAACCTGTTCAAAATACACAAGTAACTCGCAGATCTAGTAGGTTACGATCCGAGCCCGAGAGATATGGATTTCTCATAACGGATAGTAATGAGGTAGAAATCATTGAGAATGATGAACCGTCAACCTACCAAGAGGCGATGTCTTCTCCTGATTCGGACAAGTGGCTTGGAGCCATGGAATCCGAATTGCAATCCATGCAAGACAATCAAGTTTGGAATTTGATTGATGCGCCCGAAGGTGTAAAAACCATAGGATGCAAATGGGTCTTCAAGAAGAAGACTGACATGGATGGGAAGGTGCATACTTACAAAGCTAGGCTTGTAGCAAAGGGTTATAGGCAAGTTCATGGTATTGACTATGATGAGACCTTTTCACCCGTAGCAATGATCAAGTCTATAAGAATTTTGCTTGCCATTGCCGCATATCATGACTATGAAATATGGCAGATGGACGTCAAAACCGCTTTCCTGAATGGAAAACTCCAAGAGGATGTGACACAACCAGAAGGTTTTGAACAAAATTCTAAGGTATGCAAATTGCAGAGATCCATCTATGGATTGAAGCAAGCTTCTAGGAGTTGGAATCTCCGTTTTGATGAATCGGTCAAAGAGTTTGGGTTCATCAAGAACGAAGATGAGCCTTGTGTATACAAGAAGATTAGTGGGAGCATAGTGCTATTCCTTATTTTATATGTGGATGACATATTGCTCATTGGAAACGACATTCCTACACTTCAGTCTGTGAAGACTTGGTTAGGAAAGTGCTTCGCAATGAAAGATATGGGTGAAGCCGCATATATTGTTGGCATTAAGATCTATAGAGATAGATCAAGGAGGCTACTTGGTTTAAGCCAAAGTACATACATCGACAAGGTCATTAGAAGATTCCGTATGGAAAATTCTAAGAGAGGTACCTTGCCCGTGTTACATGGAGTTTCTCTAAGCAAGACTCAATGTCCTAAGACAAAAGATGAGCGTGAGAAAATGAATGATGTTCCATATGCTTCGGCAATTGGGTCCATCATGTATGCCATGATTTGTACTAGGCCGGATGTATCTTATGCTTTGAGTATGACAAGTAGATACCAATCCGACCCTGGCGAAAATCACTGGATAGCTGTAAAAGCGATTCTTAAGTACTTGAGAAGGACTAAAGACTCGTTTTTGGTCTATGGAGGAATGGAAGATGATCTCGTTGTAAATGCTTACACGGATGCAAGCTTCCAAACCGACAAAAGATGATAGCCGATCGCAATCGGGTTTTGTGTTTATGTTAAATGGTGGAGCTGTAAGCTGGAAGAGTTCCAAGCAAAGTACAACCGCTGATTCTACAACAGAAGCTGAGTATATTGCTGCATCGGATGCCGCAAAAGAAGCTGTTTGGATTAAGAAGTTCATAACTGAACTTGAAGTGGTTCCTAGCATTGCCAATCCAATAGACCTTTATTGCGATAATAATGGTGCTATTGCTCAAGCAAAGGAACCAAGAGCACATCAGAAATCCAAACACATACTTAGGCGTTTTCATATCATTCGAGAGATCGTTGATAGGGGAGACGTAAATATATGCAGAGTACCTACTGATGACAATGTTGCAGACCCGCTAACAAAGGGACTTCCACAAGCTAAACATGATGGTCATGTTAGGTCCATGGGTATTAGATACATGGGAGATTGGGCCTAGAGCAAGTGGGAGATTGTTGGTAGTGGTGCCCTAGGCACGTTTAATAAACGTTGTAATTGTTATCATTTATTTCATATCAATAAAGAGATGTTTTGATTATTATTGTTGTTCATGTTTACTTATAATAATCCCCGTCCCTAGTACTTGTTAAGCACTAGTATAAAGGCTAAATGGTCATGGGATGATCATGTTAGATTTATGGGTACTTGTTTGGAACAAGGTACTGGACATGACCCGCTCTATGAGATTTATGTCATGGTCTATGTCGTACATATATCTCATATTAGTTATGTCATTTGAATCCTTAGACATGAAGTTATTATAGTCTTCCACTTGATGAACATTATGTTTGACATATTCAAACGCTACTTTTAACCGAGTAGTTATAAAGGGTATGATTGGCATAATCGGAATCCCGTTGGGAAGAATAATAAGCTAAATGGATTTGTCCCTCCTCGGAGAGATGTCAAGCTTGGGCCTCTCGTAGGAATGATGTTGATGAAATGTTCGGCCGGACTCAAATGAATTGATTGGATCAATGTCATTTGGATTATCAACATATTCGGAATCGAGAAAGTATTGAACAATACAAGTTGACCATTTGACCATGACTTGTGTTCAATGACATCGTGGACAAAGGGATTATGACATATTCTAAAGGAATGCGAACTTGTATCTAGTTATACTATTTGGGTAGGTATGACGGTTTGCTAGAACCTAATCATATCTTATGGGATCATGTTTGAGCTCATTGCCAACTTAGTATAATCCTAGAGGGTCACACACAATAGAACGAATCTTTAAAAGGACTATATTGGAATTTTGGAAATTCTGGACATTCAGAGAAGTGTGCGACCGCACAGTATGGACTGGGCGGCCGCACAATTATCTCAGTTTTGTACCAGTTTTGCTTCAGATAGTTGTGCGACCGCACAGATGATTTTGGGCTGCCGCACAGTGCTGTCGGGTGGCAGATTCCTAATTTGATTTGGAAACGAATTTTGGAAGGATTTTGACACAAGTTTCCTATTTGGAATAGGTCATACTTGTGTATAAAAGACCAAATTCGGCCAGCACTCAATGCTAATGATTTTGTGAGTCTCAAAGAGTTTGAGAGAGGGTTTATTTTGTTCTAAGACATTCTTGGTTGAAGAACAAAATAATACACAAAATAAATTCAATATAGTTCTTGCAATTGTGAAAGTGTGTTTCACAATTTGGTCTAGCAACCAAGATCAAGAAGTTGCTTGATATTCGTTCGTGGTGTGGATACCGCTAGAGGGTGAAGCTCATCATCTTCAAGGTTCGCGTTCTTGATCAAGTTTCAAAATCTCCACCAAGTTCAAAAGCTAGATATTCATAGCCATCAAGGGTTAGTTTATTCCTTTATTCTTATGTCGTATTTGATTTAATCATATGAACGGATCTATGGGCTTTGGGTTTCAAAATTTTAAATGCTAAATTCCGCTGCGCATGTTACATCGAAACCCAACAGTGGTATCAGAGCCCCGTTCATGTTGATTAATTCAATACTTGGATCATGTTATGAGTATATAAATTGTTTATGAATATTGGAATATGTGATGTTTATGTGTTATGTGATTTTATGTGGTTTATTGTTTTGCAACTTTAATCGCACGATTCAATCGCAATAAATAAATTATGGTGGATTCAGAATTGTTGATTATTAATTTTTGATTGGATCAAAGTTTTAATAATCGGGGAAAAACGATTTTGAGACAAAATTTTCGAACTTCAAAATTCTGTACATTCTGACCAGTTTGGGCGACCGCACAAAATCACTTGGGCGACCGCACATGTTTGGGCGACCGCACAGTGAGTTTTGGGCGGCCGCACATGAGGATCAGATTGTCTGATTTTTGGTTGAAATCAGAATTTGGAATTTTCGAGAGATCCAACAAAACCAGTAACAGAACCAGTCCAGACTTGCTGATCTGGAATGGGTTTTGGGAAGTTGGTTTGTGTGAGGATCTTGGGGTTTGATTTTCCTATTTGTTTTAGCCTTGTGATTCTAAGATTGGTTCAAGGTTTGGATGGCTAATCTGCGTTCATCGAGATTGTGTTTCCCAAACTTGATCGCAATCAAAGTTTCAAAGATAAAACGAAGTTAGAATTATGAGAGTTCATAATTGCTAAAATTGAGAAACAAAGTTCTTGATTCAATGATTGGAGATCCATGTGGAATTGTGAATGCAATTGGCCTACGTTCATCGAGACCATCTATTGCTTAGTTTCGGCCACATGGACTACTTTCTTGGTTTCTTGAATTAGTGCGGGATTGTGGTTGCCTAATGGCTTAGTTCGACCGCACTTCTTGTTGTCTTGATTTGGAGATAATGACCAAAGTTGAAATAGTCTCATCCTCATAATTATAGAGAAACTAATGACACATAAATACCATGCTTAAATTAATGGAGATTAATTTAATGGCTAAACTTGATGTGTAACATGTTTATATTATGTGCTCATAAATGTGTTATATGCTATATGTGATGAACCTTCAAAGAAAGTTTTAAGTCTTTTTGCCATGCCATGATTAAACACTTGTTTATACATGAGTAATTTTATGTGGGCTCGCCAAAGCGAGGTGCATTGATTTTATTCATGTTTGAGCAAGATGAGTGAATAAGAGTTTCCTATGCGTTTAAAATGGTTGGACTTAATTAAGCGTCAAAACAGTTTTGGGCTTAAGGCAAAGATGAGATTTAACATGCTTTTTGAAATTGGATTTCTTAAAGAATCTCATGAAAATAACTGAGAGTCATATGAGATATGATTGACAAGAGTTGTCTACCTAATTGATTTAATTCTGAACGGTGCGCCAAAGCGTACTCAAAATTAGATTAAAGCGGGATCTCAACCCATTTAAATTATACTATACATTGGATGTATAAAGAAGGTTGTATAATTTGGTGGGAGTATTTTGTTTTAAAATACATTATTTATCTCTTTAATGAAAACCGGTACTTATTAAATTTTGGAAATTTTTGCATATTTGTAGATAATGACTAATAACACTCAATCAATGTCGTTGCGATCGATCCTTGAGAAGGATAAGCTCGAAGAGAATGGTACAAACTTTATGGATTGGATCCGAAGCATAAGAATTGTTCTTAGGCAAGAAGATAAGTTGTACATTCTCGATGGGCCTCTCCCTGCTGAACCACCGCCTACTGCCCCTAGGGTAGAAAGAGACAATTACAAGAAACATCGTAATGATTCTAGAGATGTAAGTTGTCTCATGCTTGCTGCTATGTGTTCAAAACTCCAACAAAGTTTGGAACATTTGGAAGCCTATGAGATAGGCGTGGAGTTGAGAACCATGTTTCAAGAGCAAGCTAGGCAAGAAAGGTACAAGACCATTGTTGCATTCACTACTAGTAAAATGAATGAAGGGCAACAAGTGAGTCCTCACTTTCTTAAAATGAAAGGTTATGTAGAGCACCTTGAGAAACTTGGATATCCAATCCCATTGGAGCTAGCCACGGATCTCATTCTTAATTCATTGCCTAAAAGTTATAATCAGTTCGTGATGAATTATAACATGCATGGAATGGATAAGAATCTCTCTGAGTTGCATGGGATGCTAAAAACTGCAGAGATGAAAATTGTGGAGAAAGGTTCTCCCGTGCTCTTGGTTCATGATGGGAAGAAGGCTGGTGCCAAAGGAAAGGGTAAGGCAAAAGTTGTCAAACCCAAAATAAGCAAGGCAAAGGTTGCCAAGGCTTCTGAGGCAAAACCCGATACACAAAAGGATGCAATTTGTTTCCATTGTCAAGAAATTGGTCATTGGAAACGTAATTGCAAGGCTTTCTTGGAAGAGCAAAAGAAGAAGAAGAGCAGCAAGGCTGCGTCGACTTCAGGTATCTATATGATAGATATTCTCCTTTCTACCACTGATTCTTGGGTATTGGATACCGGATGTGGTTCTCACATTTGTCTAAATGTGCAGGGACTAAAGAATAGGAGACTGCTTAAAGAAGGTGAAGTAGATCTACGCGTGGGGAATGGAGCAAGAGTTGTTGTATTAGCCGTAGGGACTTATGAAGTCACTTTACCTTCCGGATTAATTCTTGTTTTGAACAATTGTTATTATGTTCCGGATTTAAGCAGAAATATTATTTCAATTTCTTTGTTTGGATAATGAAGGTTTTAAGTTTCTTATTGAGAATAAGAAATTTTCTATTTATTTAAATGATGTGCTTTATGGTATTGCTAATTCATTTAATGGCCTTTATATCTTGGATGTCAAGAATGAAAATAATGTCTATCATGTAAATAAGAAATCTAAACCTAATGATGTAAATCATACTTATTTGTGGCATTGCCGTCTTGGTCATATTAATGAGAAGCGTATCTCAAAACTCCATGGGGACGGACTTTTGGGTTCATGTGACTTAGAGTCATATGATACTTGTGAGTCGTGTCTTCTTGGAAAAATGACTAAGACACCTTTTTACCAAGTTGGGTGAAAGGGCAAGCGACTTATTGGGGTTGATACATTCCGATGTATGCGGACCATTAAGTAGCAATGCTAGGGGAGGATTTCAATACTTCATACCTTCACTGATGATTATAGTAGATTTGGGTATGTTTACCTATGAAACATAAGAGTGAAGCATTTGAAATATTTAGAATATTTCAAAATGAAGTAGAAAAACAACTTGGCAAAAGTATTAAAGCACTTCGATCAGATCGTGGTGGTGAATACTTAAGTCAAGAATTTGATGATCATCTAAAGAATTGTGGAATAGTTTCACAATTGACTCCACCCGGAACACCACAATGGAATGGTGTGTCCGAGAGGAGGAATCGGACTTTGTTAGACATGGTTCGATCAATGATGAGTCAAGTTGATCTTCCAATATCCTTTTGGGGTTATGCTCTAGAAAACCGCTGCTTTCACACTAAATCGTGTTCCAAACTAAATCGGTTCAAAAGACTCCATATGAGATGTGGAGCGGAAAGAAGCCTTGTCTATCTTTCATGAAGATTTGGGGTTGTGAAGTTTTTGTCAAAAGACTTATCTCAGACAAACTTGCACACAAATCTGATAATGTATTTTCGTGGGATATCCTAAGGAAACTAAAGGATATTACTTTTACAACCGAAGAGGACAACAAAGTGTTTGTGCCCGAACTGGTGTCTTTCTAGAGAAAGAGTTCTCTCCAAAGAAATCAGTGGGAGTAAAATAAATCTTGAAGAAATTCAAGACCCAGAAAATATCATTGAACCAATAGTGGAACAAGAACAAGAACCACAAGGAGTTGTGGAACCTGTTCAAAATACACAAAGTAACATCTCGCAGATCTAGTAGGTTACGATCCGAGCCCGAGAGATATGGATTTCTCTAACGGATAGTAATGAGGTAGAAATCATTGAGAATGATGAACCGTCAACCTACCAAGAGGCGATGTCTTCTCCTGATTCGGACAAGTGGCTTGGAGCCATGGAATCCGAATTGCAATCCATGCAAGACAATCAAGTTTGGAATTTGAATTGATGCGCCCGAAGGTGTAAAAAACCATAGGATGCAAATGGGTCTTCAAGAAGAAGACTGACATGGCATGGGAAGGTGCATACTTACAAAGCTAGCTGTGTAGCAAAGGGTTATAGGCAAGTTCATGGTATTGACTATGATGAGACTTTTCACCCGTAGCAATGATCAAGTCTATAAGAATTTGCTTGCCATTGCGCATATCATGACTATGAAATATGGCAGATGACGTCAAAACCGCTTTCCTGAATGGAAAACTCCAAGAGGATGTGACACAACCAGAAGGTTTTGAACAAAATTCTAAGGTATGCAAATTGCAGAGATCCATCTATGGATTGAAGC
>JAOWBW010001778.1:54429-97936 GCA_026119855.1 Campanula takesimana | reverse complement strand
ATTTTACTTTTATACTCACAACACCAATCAAATTCACTCGTTCTCTCCCACTCATTCTCTCTACTACTTTACTTTTACACTCACAACATTTACATCACTTCCAATATTTATTAATAAGCGTGCAAATGAGAGGTAAGACTCTTACTCCGGGACGGAGGGAGTACTAGCTTTCTGAAAATTTATTGTCATTTTTCAATTGTCCTAAAAAGTTGTTCACATTTCTTCAATTTAGGCTTAAATGTGCACAAACACAACATACATGGCTAGTGAAGCAAGTGTTCATATCCTTAAAAAGTTTGAATAGTCAAATGGAAAGGCGGAGCGAGTAAAAAGTTAAGCTGTTTAGACTAAAATTTGCTTATATTCACATCTTTCAAAAGGGAAGTGAGCAAGAGTTTGAAAGAAGATGAAATTAATGACTAGGAAGTAGCTAACTGGACAAGGAGACAATCACTTGGTGTTCACTTCTTCTTGTTGATAAATTATAGGTATCCCTAGATAAAAATCTCAACCTAGAATCTAACTAATTCAATACCTATACATCAAGCCTGGTCCGAGTCCGTGCCCATACATACCCTGATGCTGCTGTCGCTGTTGCTGTTGCTGTGACATGCACCCACCACCCATAAATGGTTGTGAAGACGACGGGGTAGGGCCCACCTGTTGGCTACCTCCAGTATTACCATTGGTGACAGCTGGACCAATGCCTGCTGCTAGTCCAGGTGGTCGACTGGCCCCACTGCATCCGAACTGGGGCGATGACATCATGTGGCCCCGCTCAGCTGATATCCTCTGCCTAGCTCTTTCCACTTGTTCACACTCCTTCATTAACAAGGTTTCCACTTCCGCAAACTGCTTAAGCTTCACCTCTAAACCTCTTCAACTGTAGGGAGATAAAAGTTTTAAAAAAGCAGCAGCGAAAATGACTACGCTAAGGAAACAAAACAAGAAAAACGTTCCTTACAAGTTAAAATAGATCAAAAACACCATTTATAACACACAAATGACTGACCAACCCGACTAGATATCTGTCACCAGGATTTTTGATCCCTTACATTATTACTATACTACCTCCGTCGCGAAAAGATACCCCATTTGCCTTTGGTGGCCAACACAAGTGAAGTTTGACCAAACATAGTATCAATTTAATCATCATAGTGAAATTCTAAAAGTTGTTCATGACAAATCATTGAAAAGATTTATCAGTCACAATATTTAGAATTTCAATATATTAGATTGCCACTAATGTTTTGGTCAAACTTCACTGATGTTGAACATCAAAAGTCAAATGGGGCTATATTCGGACGGAAAGTGTATATTCCCAATCAAGTTACAAGGTTTATGGATTTAAATAGGATGATTAGATTGCCACTGATGTTGAATGTCAAAAATCAAATGGGGCTATATTTCGGGACGGAAAGAGTATATTCCCAACCAAGTTACAAAGTTTATGGATTTCAATAAATCAGAGTCAGATCTCGTAGGAGTTTGACTGGGAAGTAGCACGGGTGGAGACACTTTTGGAAAGTGGACACCACTTGGACAGACCGACATTTGGGGGCAATTCACTTTTGGAGGAGATAATAGTAACACTAGCCTCCAGGAGTATATAGTATATTCCCAACCAACTTACAAGTTGAGTGAAGGAGATACTAGTAACACTAGCCTCCAAGCTGGAGGAGTATCACCAGGTAGTTTTAAAGTTCAAACAATTTTCAAAAGGGTACGAACAACTACCGAGTTAAGCAACAACAGTACCTGATGATTTATAATGTTAGCAGATGGTCTTTGAATTTCGCGTTCTTCGTGATCGGCAAACAGCTTCGCCTT
The DNA here is from genome assembly GCA_026119855.1 of Campanula takesimana. Classification (NCBI taxonomy): domain Eukaryota; kingdom Viridiplantae; phylum Streptophyta; class Magnoliopsida; order Asterales; family Campanulaceae; genus Campanula; species Campanula takesimana. The sequence continues at coordinate 96,106 of JAOWBW010001778.1, read as the reverse complement.
CAATGCAGCAGCAGACAAACCAGCTCTTGCTGCTTTTTGCACTCTTTCACAGATAAAGGGGAATCATCTCTATCATCTTGACCCACTTCTTCTCCAAATTATTTTCCAAGATGTAATTAGAAGTAAGAAAACTATACTAGCAATTAATAAACCACCTTACTAATAGCTAACCTTTTTGCTGAACTGAGTTTGTAATATCTGCACTAGGACACCCTCATTGGCATTTCTACTTTCGGAATTCATCCTTCAAAACAGAAATCTTACAAATCAAACCAAATAATATGGAATAACCAAAAAGATTAATCACTATTATAAGATGCACTCTGTCCCACCTCAATCTACAAAAATTGCCATTTTGGGTGTCCCGCTTTAATCTACAAAATCTCATAATGAAAACTTTTTAATACTTTGTAAGTAATGTGACCCACTTGTCATACTCACAACAACTACCACTTTATTCTCTACCCCACTTTCTCTCTCCTACCCAACTATCTACACTCACATCACCTTCCCCACTTTTCCTCAATTCTTGTGCCCAACCTAATTTTGTAAATTGAGGTGGAACGGAGGGAATATGATTTACTAGAAAGAAGGAGAGAGATACCTATTACCAGATGCAGAACCATTAAACATCCCCAGCTTTCCTAAATCAGCTGCACGATCACCAATAGACAATGTTGCCTAGGATGCATGGGCACAGGTTGCAGCCACTCTTGGACCCACCGCAGAGGCCAGAAATGCAACCTAAAAAATTCAAAAGCAAAGCTTGTATAAGACAGATCAGAGCAATCAGAAATGCAACTTAAAAAATCTTTAAAACCGGACACATTCTGATCACAGTAACAACTTGATTTGTGATTGTTAATTCTACTGATCCTACAATAGCCAAGCATCCTAAGATGGCATTTTTATAGCTTGTTGAAATTACTGAATACCAAGTATTTTTACATATACAGAAGGTGAAATTTGTTTAAGATAAGATCTTTCTCCTAGAACGACGGAGTTCAGTTATCTATGAGCTTTATACTTCCTAGGTATTTAAGATAAGCTGAAAGTCGGATGAGGAAAATTGGAATTTACGGCTTTATTTAAAACTGAAGCTAACTACTTCCCTTTACAGATGCCTTCGTTCAACTATATAACCTTCCACCCACTAAAAGACAATTAGTCCAGTTACAAATATTAAGGTTCTTAACAAGGATGGAAAAGAACAAGGCAACCAATACCAAGATCAGTATGTAACTTCGAGTAACTAACAGTCAAGGATATAAGATTTCCACAAAAGGCTGATCATAACGGCATGCTACCTTTTAACTGGCCTGAACAAGAACACAAACCACAGTACAGAAGACACGATATGAAATGTCACACTCATTCTATATAGACATAGCATCCGTTAATTCTGGTAAGGGTGATGCCATTAAGATAAACTAGATTACAATCAAGATTATAGAATTTGGGTTCTTAACGGGTCAGGTAAATATTCCTGCAAGTCTTTTTTGAACTTCTTGATTTGTAGTCCCAATCCTTCTCCGTTCCCCTTATTTCGTTTGTTTGGAAGTCTAAACTCCTTTCAAGATCAGAGCCTTTATTTGGACTTTAGTGCTTAAACAAGCTTATCACTAATGATAAGCTACAGACTCGCCGGACTATTAAGTGTATTTCGCCTAAAGTAAAAAAATGTGTAGAGGAAAATAAAAGAAACTAGAAGATGAACGAAAGAAACCTTCAATAATAAATTTATGACACTAGCTATACTTTAGCAAATTAAGAATCAGGAAGTTTTAAGCAATTAGAAATGGATCAGATAATTCCAAATCAGTGCTAGTATACTTGCAGACATGGAATAATAAATTTCATGCAGAAACTGCTTGGCGAAAAATAACCAACCTGGGACATAACAGGTATTTCCATATTTTGCAAAGGGAATCTTAGTTTCAGAACCATGGATGTCAAGGATGGATCCTGTATCAGCAAGACAGCATGCAAAATGTAGAATGCTATGAGCACAAAGTATTACAACGAAACATACTGAATGTGATTTGATACTAAAAGCAGAATCAAATTCATCAGATTCAAAGAATGACCCAGTTAAAAGTATCACCTGCAGACTCCCCATTCATTTTGGATTGTGATCTTCCAGGACCGGATATTCCGCTGCGCAGATCTAACAGAGAGTGTAGATCGGATGGCAAGGCTTCAGGTTTCTCAAGCAAGGATAAGTTTAACGGGGCTTCGAGAATAGGGAAGGAGGATGGCACTACCATGATCAAGGTGAGCACTATGGCACTAAGGATAAGTTGAAGACGGATACGGGTGTTTGAATACACGGATTGATATCTAGGTGGGAGATTGTTGGAATAGAGATCGTAAAGGAAACAAAGGGAAGAAAATCTGCATTTGAGACCAGGCGGGCGCTCGGGTACAACCAGGCGGGCGCTCGGTTTTGATCAGAAGGAATTGGTTTTTGGCGAGAGGTAAGCGGGCGCGCGGTGCCGGGACGGGAATTCGGGAAAGAGCAGTATTTTCGGGATTTCTTTTGTGTTTAGGTTTAGGTCTTATTCTAGGGTGCATATTTAAGCAATGTTCCGCCCATACTCATATTGTATACTGCAGATTTACCATATTATGAGTGCAGATCCTGGCTTGGTAGTGCCCCCACGTAGTCAAACATATTGACGACTGGGTAAACAATTTCTTGTGTTCCTTTGTCCTTTTGCTTTGCTTTATTATTTCTTGTGCTTGTTTTTGGTGCGGTGGATTTCTTGCGATTTGCTTGGGTGTTGGAGGGCTTATTCCACAACACTAGCCATCCTACACATGATGTGTGGGTTAAACACAACTATTATATTTAACACTTAGGTAACAAGTTTCAGTATATTGTTTTGTTCTTTTATCTTAAGTAAGGGGGAAATTACTAATACAAAATTTAAATGATTAAAATGTGTTTAATACTCTGATATCAGGAAAAAGGAAAGGAAATGGAAAAGGGTGTGCTCATGCATTTGTTCATAAGTCATTCCAATTATTTGAGTCCAAATTCACTTAAACATTTCCACTCGCATATGTGATTTTTTGAGAAATAGATAATTACACTTGACCACATTGAAACAACAGTATAAAGCACCTTTGCACTTGAGACAAAATCTCGGTTAGCTTTTAGCTAAACCGACTGCAACCTAAATAGCTGTTTCCATTCCTCCAACGGAACATTTTGCATGCATTCAGAACATCTCGAAGGGTGTTACCATTTTCCAAGTATATATACTCCGGTGGACACTTATTTGCACTACCGGCATGCATCTCAAACTGATTAAGAGTGACAACCTAAAAAGTATGATCATAAGAAAATTAAGTACACTCAAGTAACAATATGCAACGAAAAGGGCACATAATACAACTTACTTGAGCTCCATTACATCATCACAAAAGCACAATATCCCAGAGCCCTTGATTATTCCTTGTAACACTGTTTCTGACTGATCTCTTACCTACATTATTTCACGAGAAGCATAAACCCTAATTCACAATCATGCATTTACCAGAAAACAAAAACAAAATTTTAAACCCTAATTCCACTTTAACCATTGCGAAATGGGGACATAATAATTTCACCTTCAGGCCTCGAGGTACTTCACTGGTAAGCCCTCGAGCAAACCCTGTGTCAAGAAGCTCCTTCAGCTTGGTTGGTAACCTCTTCAAACCAATCTTCTTTGACATTTTCAACTCCAAATTGCTATTTATCGTCCTACTGCTCCCTTCAACTTCATCATTTTTACCATCCGCCTTCGCCTTTGGTTTCGAACCCGGCCGCGAATTTCTCTCCGACAAACATTTCCACCATTCTCTTCACTATCAAAGCTCTTTCTGGCTGCATGTCGGCTCATTGTTCACAAAGTCATCCCCCGACCCAGATCGCATTTGTTCGACCAGTTCAACAGAGCTGCTCCTCATCTCATCATCGCTAGAGACAACCACCACATCCGTTTTATCCTCCTCTTTCTGGTAGACCGGATTCGTCTCAGCATCAGTCCCAACATTCTCCTTCGTTTCATCAATCTTCAATTTCTTGCTGCTTGAATTCTCAAGCGCATTCATCGCCCGGCGAGCACGCGTCTGGCCAAAGAACCGGAATATGCTGATTGAGACTGCATTGCAAACGCAAATTCGCGTTTCAATCCAGGTCGAACCCTGGACACACAACTTACTCGTCTGAGTTCCGTGCCATTTGCAATTGCAAATCAAAATCAATAGTATTCTAAAACGAATTGATACAAAGAGATGTCAGATGAGGTGAAATTTGACCAAAATGATTTACATACATCAAAATGGAACAAGCGTGAGAAACATGCATGAAATTAGTTGCTTGATCTTGATAATTTGGTCATCAATCTCATAATGACTCTGATGGATTGGCAGTTATATGACTGTCCTGGACGGCCACTATCCTTTGCAGCAATACTTGATGAATTTGGCCAGGAAAGACAAAGAACACCTAATGCAATGAAGGGATACGGCTTTAGTAATCAACATAACAAATCTGATTCAGATTGCCCTCTCACACAGTGCGGAAGCGAAATAAATACAGCAAATCCGTTGATTGTACGAAACTATGTCGGATGAGTATTCTTCAAGATCCTATTGATTCAATTATTAATTCTAGAAAATTGTAACGAAAGGAAAAAGTATTCTTCAAGATCCTATTGATTCAATAATTAATTCTAAAAAAATGGTAACGAAAGGAAAAACTCCACTTTCGGGAAAGAGCAACTCTCAAATCAATTTATCAAACCTAAATCTAAAAAGCCTCTTCAAATCCCGTAGGTTACAATATATTTATACTTTATTAGTTCCAGCTAAAATGAAAGAAAACAAATTCTAACTAAATTCGGACACTCCTCTTTATCTTACCCTTAGAAAGTATGTTGCATAAAAACGTCTATTTAACCACGATTATCTGAATACCAGATTTGGATGTGATGAACCCAGCCGTTAATTCATCTATGTTAGCTAAAATAAACAATCTGGTTTTTAAAAAAACAGAAACATCAATTCAAATTAAATACGGACACCAATCACCAACATTAGCCCAAGACGTGTATAGCCTTGGAAATCAAGAATCGGTTAACAAAGCACCAGATCATGCCCTCGCTTAACTTCGCTTAACTTAGGAACTTTTCTTGGTTTGCCGCGAACACCCCATACGTGCGCTTGGAAAACAGCGTAATTCGCCTCTTTTCTCCCTGCATCATTCTCCTCTGCTTTAAGAAAATCATCCTCAAAATTTTAGTTTTGCTTCAAAAAACACATTGATGGATGTATTTTTACACATCCAAATGATATATCTTCGGGCTTGTTTATTGCCACATTCTCGAGTTGTTTAGTGTTTTAATGGTGTTTTTGGAGTATCTTGTGTTACAGGGTTTAAAGAAAAGAATTAGTGTTTTGGATTGAAAAGGGAACAAATGTTGAGGACGGACCGGGAGCACCAAAGAAGGAAAGAAAAATGAAGGACAGTATTCCAGAGGACCCACCCATAGTGGGCAACCTCACACTGTTGTTGCAAATGGCCCAGAAAATCTCAAGAGTGAATGGGCGGCCGCATAGAACCAAGATGGGCGCAACCACACCACAAACTTAAGAAAGGCTCAAAATTCTCAGAGCACTTGGGCGGCTGCACACCCTGACCAATGGCGGCCGCAACCCCAGATCCAGCTGCTTTGTAATTTCCTAATTGGACAAGGATTTTAAGGTTTCCTTATTCTTAAAGCATTATATTGCCCTAGTATAAATAGATAACTCCATCCACTATTTTCTCTTATGCTTTATTCAAGTTTTGAAGGATTGTAAACAAGTTTCAAGGATTTTTAATATTCAAGCATAATATCTAGGTTTATGAATTCTTTATTTGTTGTGATATTTGCTTTGTCCATGAGTAGCTAAATTCCTTTTATTTGCAGACTGGTAGTAGCCATTGCTTGATATTAATGTTGTGATCATAATCTTAGTAGTCATTCTCAATCTTGTTTGTCAATTTATTTATCATCAGTTCTAGGGTTTCAGGTTTATGTTAAGATATTCTTGACCTTAGAATTCTTGGGTATCACTTGTTGGACTAATATGGGCAATTGATAAGTTGACCACTAAATTGATAATTAAACTCAATTGATACCGTAATAGAAATCAAGAGTTTCGGTTCATGTGTTCTTAAGGTGTTAATGAGTTCTTGGAAAATTATATGGACTTAGTCTGCGAAGTATAATTTGACAAGAATAATAGAACTGCAATCTCGCGACCGAACCCAAGATAGTGAACCACTTGAACAATCAATACCAAAGGGATCCTTATAGCAATGACCAAAATTGTTGCTTCAAATACATTTTGACTCACCCGATGAAACTGTTGCAAAAGAATTTGAAGTTGGATTAGATTATCTCTAAATTCGGTTACCTTTCTTTGGTAACTCCATTGACTAAATAGTCTTTGTAGGAAACATGCACACACTAACTCAGTATCTTGTGATTCTTCGTTGCACCTTCGGTTCGAACTCAACTCTCATAAGAGAAAGGACTCACATTCCACCTCCTTTTAAAAATTTTCTGCTAATGTTCATTGGTCTCCCACAAATCGTCCTCCTTGGCTCGCACTCTTGACTGACACGATCACAGTTGTGGTTGACGAGTGGTTTGATTGCCAATCATCGCAACCACTCGCTTCGATAGTGTTGCTTGGCCACCACTTCCTCCTGGTTCTCTAACACCACCGTGAACCGAATTTTCCATAATCAGCAGCCCAATCCTCTGACCAAGATATTGGGGATCATAGATCACTCCTACATTTGTAGGTCGGATATAGCTTTGGGTGCGACATAGTTAATCCATGAGCGAACATAGCTTTGATACTAACAGACGCAACGCTAAAGCGGAATAAATACCAGAAATCCGTTAATTGTACGAAATGGCGACATATAGTTCTTCAAGATCCTATTGATTCAATAATGAATTCTAGGAAATTGGTAACAAAAGGAAAAACTCCACTTTGGGAATGAGGAAAGCTCAAATCAATTTTATTCTAAAAAACTCTTAGAAATCTTGTAAGTTACATATACTTAATACTATCTAGTCCTAACTAACCAAAAGAAAACAAATCCTAACTAGCACATAATTATTTGAAGCCTAAATGATAAACGGAATCTAATTAAAAAAAGAAGGAACCATCAATTCTAATTAAATAATGACACCAATCACAACTGTTAAGTTTAATGCCTTTGAAATTACGGACATTTAATTTAATGGATTAAATTAACAAGTTGTCGTAATTCCAAGACGAAAGGATTTAAGCTGAGGCCACAAGCTTGGGCCATAAAATCTGGTTGTACGCGGATGTTGCAGCATTAGCCACAAGTGCACGCCGATTTTGTTAAATGGATCACACATGGGTAATGGCTATTGGGACGTTGAGCTAACGTGGACTAAGGAAGACATGTTTAGATATAACTCATGTTTGGTGTGTGTGTGTCACACAAGTATTAAGTCAGTTCAACTAGGATTGGTCACAGTCCATACGAATTAACAAGGGAATTTAAGATACGTAATTTACACTCCTTCCGTCCTAATTTAATTAAGTAGTTCAATTACTCAGAGAGAAAGAGAGATCAATAATTCTAGATCTAGGGTTTTGCATAGCTAAGAATTTTGTGATCAAAATTCATGCAAATATAGATTAGTGTGATCATCTTATTGTGTGATTACATGGATATCTTTGATCAGTAGTTGGTTCGAGAGGATGATCAGCCACACTGGGACTGAGACACAGCCCAGACTTCTTTTGTTAGAGAAATAGGCACATAAAGCTAAGAGACAATGCAATATACACAAGATGCCTCTTTATTGTTATCTCTGTGACTGTCTCTCAATAAACTTTATCTATCATACAAAATAAGAGTTGAACACGTTGCAGCTTCATAAAAGAATGAATCAATGAACGTGCTATCAAGTTATAGGCCCCCACTCGCGTGCCTGTTTGTTCTTGACGATAAGTAACCTTCTCGTATGAATTACAATATACCAACCATAATGTAACATTTAACAATATCGGTGGCCTTACTGCGTTAAATGTTTTACCTCACACATCAAGTATCCACCTATATTGCTTTTATAGATCTAGTTGAAAACTGGGAAATAATGCAATAGCATAAAGATCATTGATGAAATCAATGAACCATCTTCCATTATCCAACAACGACAACAACAAAGCCTTAGTCCCAAAATGATTTGGGGTTGGCTAAGATGAATCTTCATATGTCATCTTTGTGGTAATCTCAAACAATAACCCCCTAGAGAAGCAGTTTCCTACTGACACCACTATGCAAATTTCATTTAACGTATTGGTTTACACATCAATTGGCCAGTGTTATTGCAACAGGACAAAAGTCAAACGGCAAATTAAATGTAGGAACTTTTTGGTCAAAGGCATCACATGATTTTAGCATGATTTGTTGTCGGCCCTACCTTTTCCTGATATCAGGATACTGGTTATGATTTTGATCTATTCGAATTGCACCTTCTATGTCACCAACCACAAGGAAATACAGGTACAGTTTCGCTAAGTTATAAGAGAAACAAAAACCATTTACACCAGATATCAGGTAGCTGCATTCACGGGGAAGCAGAAAATGGAAATATCACCGCCAAGCACCAAAGATGAAATCTCGTTAAGAGCTAAGACCAATAGGGTGAGAGCACAAAAAACAACAGAAATATTACATAATAAACAAGAACATGCGAGAATAAAATGGCATGAGAGTTACCTCTTTCGGCGACCGATAGTAGACCGAAGCCAGCGGCCGAGAACAGTGATTGCAGCACGTCTCATTCAGTGCTACGCGAATCATACTGTCCAGATCAGAGGTCTGATGACCTCTAGAAACCAGTTCAGGATAAACATCTGCTGCTTTGAGCATGCACTTAGCCTTGTCAAATTGGATCAAGCTATCAATAGCTTTCAAAGACGTGGCTGGCACACAAAGTTCCCCTTTAGCATCTTCACTCAAATAGGAAACATCGTTTTTGTTCTCATGAATCAGAGGAGGCGCACAGTAATTAATGACCCCCCAGTTGTCAAGAAAACGGAAAATTCCAGTTACATCTTCATTGTCGATACCAACTATAAGACCATGGCAGTCGGAAACGGAAAGCCTCTTCTCTGGATTCTCCAGGTACTTGGCGACAATAATATTCCGATATTCCATGTACTTCTTTGGTGTATGGTCAGCTGATTTCGCTGAGAAAAAATGTGGCAAGACCTGTCGCTCTATTCTATCTATTGAAGAAGGTGAAAACCAATCTGCTCCAAAGAGAAATCAAAATCAAATTAAAAAATTACACTGGGTACTAAAGACAGTAATAAATCATTTAAAATGCTTCTACCAGCCTCAGTAAAGTATAAAAGCATACTCCCTCCGTCTCATTTGGAGCTTCACCATTTTGGTAATGGCACACAAATTAAGGAAAGGGATGAGTGTAAGAAGGGTTGTGAGAGGGAAGAAGTTAGTGGGTATGACAAGTGGGGCCTACAATTTAAATATGTGAGAGGGGAAAGTAAGTGGGTATGACAAGTGGGCCCCATAATTTAAATACTCCCTCCATCCCATTTTAAGCCTCAAAAATTTCCCTTTTGGGTGTCCCATTTTAAACTTCAAAATCCAAAAAAAAGAAAGTTATTTAAAAAATTTTATTTAGTGGGACATACATGTCATACACACAACAACTATCCACTAACTACTCCCTACCCCACTTTCTCTCTCATACCCACTTTCTCTCTCATACCCACTTTCTATACTCACAACACTTTACCCCACTATCTATATTTTATAATATAAAGATTCTCATTTTAATTCTTGTGCTCACTTTTTTTTAAGTTTAAAATGGGACAGAGGGAGTATGTGAGAGGAAGAAGTGAGTGGGTATGACAAGTGAGGCCTACATTTTTTACCATTTTAGAAAAGGATGGAGCTTTTAACGGGACACCCATCTGGGTAAAATGTGCTTCAAATGGGACGGGAGTATATATATGCAATTCACGCAATTAGCTGAAAAGAAACAAAGCAAGTTTAAGCACATATACATCCCACAGAGATGAGTTCTGCATATGATTTATATACAATGTGTGTGTGTGTGAATGTGAAAAGGGAAAGCAAGCAACCTGAGTGCATTGACAACGACTGAAGCTGCCCAAACGATATATTTTCCAGTTGGCCCCAACTACTAACAGTCTCTCCCCTTTGAAGATCCCTTTCCAAGGCAACAATCGCCAGAACGGAGGAGTGGGGTCGATTCACGGAGTGTCCTACCACAGACGGGAAATTGGAGAGGCGGACGCCACCGTCCGACAAGACCTCAGTAATGGCGGCGGCGGCGGAAGTGGGTGGATCGGAGGAATTATGTGGGTCATCGTCGAACTCGGATTGATTGTTCTCGAGGTCAAGGGCATCATCATCGTCTTCATCAAGTAGGTCATCATCATCGTGGGGGTGTGATTTGGGTTTACGGGAAGGGGTGATGTGGGTGTGTCTCTTTCGCTTTTTCCACTTGTTCATAGCTTCTGACCGCCTTTTGAAAACAGACCCACAAAGTTGAAATGATTGATACACATAATTACATGTTTTCATGTATGTAATTTATAGACGTAGAGAGAGATCAGATCGAAAGGGGGGGGGGGATTTTTACCTGAGGAAGAAACTGGCATTGGTGAGGGTGAGGGTGAGAGTGAAGAAGGGATTTATGGTGGAAATGGTCGATAATATTTAGGTAGAGAGCTGACGGAACAAAGAAAAACGTGGATGGTGTGTAGAGAGAGACAATTAAGAAGGCGAACTTCTCCCACCTGCAACAACACACAAAAATTTGAATGCCAAACATACCCTTAACTTTTAAATCAAACTACTACTCCGTCACATGGGTGTCAGCGGTTCGGTTCAAACCGCGGTTTGAGACCGAACCAAATCATGTGGTTTGGTTTGATTTATATACTTTAGTGGTTTTAGCTTGGTTTGAAAATATCATAAACCGTGTGGTTCGGTTCCGTCTGCGGTCTGACTCTTATAAACTGAACCAAACCAAACCAAACCGTATGAAACCGAACCACAGAACCGAGAGTCCAAACCGCGATATGGACCATTGATCGTTTGTAAATGTTAATCTGGATCATTGATTTTATACATATAAAACATAAACTTACACCAATACCAAATCACTTCTCAGTCTTTCATTTTAGAACGAGCGGCGCTCTCCCCCGACAATGACTACTCAAGCGCCGACGCCGACTGCCCTTCCTTCTCCGGTAGCGATTGCTCCCTTTCTCCGTCCCCGGCATCACTCCTACTTAGGCCTCCCTCTTGTTTTTTTTATTGTGGTTTGAACCGCAGTTCGGACCGCGGTCTGAACCGTTTACGAAACCGCGATTTGAGACCGAACCGAACCAAACCGAAGTGGTTTGGTTTGGTTCGGTTTGAAAAATTTCATGGTTCGGTTTGGTTTGGAATTTCTCCAAACCGAGTACTAGCGGTTTGGTCTCTAAATATGTCCAAACCGAAGGATTTACACCCCTACTCCGTCCTCGGTCACATTGTCTTGTTTTTTAAAAATAATGAACACAAATATTGTGTAAGTCAGTTTTATGAAAAACGTATTTTATACTTAAAATAGTGGGAAAATAGGTTTTTTATAAGTGTCAGTAAATGGCATTTCTCATTTTGAAAATACGTTTTACATTAAAGCGAGTGTAAACTGATTTTTCACAAAATTTTCACATATTTGATTGAGGCAAATTTCTCTATGGCCCTAGGTCAACAATAATGCTTTAAAAAAGAAGAGTTATCTGAAAGTTGGCTTTTGAGAGCTAAATTGTGAGAAGACTTTGGAAAAAAAAATAACTGAAATGGCTTTGAGAGTCATTTTCTAAATTAATTTTTACGTCTTAGAGATATCAGACCTATGTTTTCATTAAAACATAAAAATTAAAAGAAGACTAAGACCATTTTCAATAGTGCGCCAAACATTGCGCTATCTCCAATTTAACGCAGAAAAGTATCTCCAACAACGGCGTCAAACTTTGCGCTATTTTGATGCAGATCAATTCATGCTCCAAATTTGCCACAGATAAAGTCTTTCGCTATCGCTATTCCCCCTTTTTTCTATAACTTGAAAATTGTTTTCACTTTACACTACACGTCTGGTAGCAGTATGTAATTAGGTAACGTACAGTACCATTTAATTTGTTTCCTAGTTTTAGAGTATCTCTTAATTGATTTCCTAGTTGAAGAATAATAAAATTTTACACAAAATGAGTAACCATTTAAAAAGAAAATTGAATTAAGGTTTATGTATTTATTTTGAGACAAAGATAGTATATATTTTTCAATTTAAAATTTTTAATTTTTACATTAAATATACTACCTCCGTCCCAGCTCAATGTGCACTGTTTGACTTTTCTGGTCAACTTGATTGAACTTTGACCTTCATTTTATGAAAATCTATACTCCCTCCGTCCATTTGAAGCTTCACCATTTTGGTGATAGCATGCAAATTATGGCAAGTGATGAGTGTAAAAAAGATTGTGAGAGGGAATAAGTTAGTGGGTATGACATGTGGGGTCTCCAATTTAAATATGTGAGAGGAGAAAGTTAGTGAGTATGACAAGTGTGCCCCATAATTTAAGTATGTGAGAGGAAGAAGTGAGTGGGTATGACAAGTGGGGCCTACATTTTTTTACCATTTTAGGAAATGGTGAAGCTTTTAACGGGACACCCATTTGGGTAATTGGTGAAGTTTCAAATGGGACGAAGGGAGTATATCGCTATCCAATTTTGAAAGATGTTATTGATACTATTCTTAACAATAAAACAATAACAACATTTAAAATTGCATAATAATAGCTAGATTTTCACAAAATTATGGTCAAAGTTCGAATGAATTGACCACATGATCAGTAAAAGTGCACATTGAGCTGGGACGGAGGTAGTATTTATTTATATTTATTAATTGTCTTTTTAATTACTTAATTTTATAACATAATATTTAATATTATGTAATTTGAAACATATAATTAATAATAATAAATGGTTAATGTTAGGCCCAATTGGTAGGAAAACAGGGTAGAAGGGGGTGAATAGCCTAATAAAACTTTTTCAGCTAAAACACTTTAAAGATCCAAAGTCACTAATCGGCAAGCAAGTACTATTATCAGTAAGCGCAGTGGAGAAGATGTGACTTGGTTTTACTCACACAAAATCAGTAAGAAAGATTTTGAGAGCTTGGTTTAATACAAAGTGATTTTCCAGTTCAATGCAGTTTCAAGAGATTGATCAAAGGAAATTTCTATGAGTCAGTAAACAGAACAATGATTTGCCGGTGATAGAATTCCAACCGGCAGAGACAAGACAGTAAAACACACACTCACAAAGGACACGAGGATTTGGAGAGGTTCACAGTGTAAATACTCATTACAACAAAAATGGCTTTTCCCGGCACTTTCATAGGTGGAGCAAATTTCCGGCACTTTTTTATAAGTGCCGCTAATTCCCGTCACTTTCTAACAAGTGCCGCTAAATTCCCGGCACTTTATAAAAAAGTGCCGGGAATTAGCGGCACTTATGAAAAAGTGTCGGGAATTTCCGGCACTTTTATAAGTGCCGCTAATTTCCGGCACTTTTTTATAAAGTGCCGCTAAAACAAGATATTTGTTTTGAAATTTTTATTTAATTTTTAAATTTAATCATATTTTTCATGTAACTTTGCTTTAATTTGTTACTTATATTAGATTTTTATGGACTACAATAATAGAAATGCCCTAATATAAGTTTTTGTTTTGTAACAAATAATTGTATGTGAAAATTTATAACAAAAAATGATTTAGCCTAATGGTATAAGGTGTGCTTATGCAAGAGGTCGTGGGTTCTAATCCGGGTAAATTCAATAATATTTTTATTTAAAATACGGCACTTTAAAAAGTGCCGGAATTGAGAGTGCACACTATCAGTTTACCCGACAAAATTTGGATCTTATCTCACTCAGGTGTAATGATTTTTGGGCATGGAATGTTTGAGCTTCAATTAATGCTTCAAACAATTCTATTTCAACTCTGTTCAATACACCACCCTTCTTTAATACTCTAAGTCTTCTATTTATATTTGATGTAAATGACTAGAGTCTTGAAGTGAAGGGTTGTAATTTTGAATTTCCAGCTGGTTAATTGAGATGCATTAAATGCGTAATCTTTAGCATTTATGGCGGAGATATGTCGTACACGCGTGCCTGTTAAAATCTGATGAGTAAAGACCCCTTTGTCTCAACCGGTTACCTGCAAAAAGCAAGTAAGAAACAGAGTAGAGCTAGAAGTAGCTCAGTATCAGATTTGCGCAGAAAACATGGCAGTGGCAGTTTAACTCTTACAGAAAGTTCGTATAGAAGCAAACGGTAAAGTCAACAATGTAGGGAACGATGTAACCTGGAGATATTCATATGAAGAATATCTTGAGTTGACTACCAGTAAGCTTTAGTTTGTCCTTGTTGGTTGCAGAGTTGCCGATGAAGTTTGTTGTATGTTGGATTTTTCTCTTATCGGTAACAACTACCGATTGCTTTCTGATGCACATCAGCTGGTTTGCCTTGTATTGAAGAGTTGAGTTACACCTGTACCTAACATAGAGGATCCAAAAGATACAAAGAGGGTTCTAATGAAAATTGGGGACCCTAAGTGTCTAGTGTGATTGAGATTAAGCAATTCTAAGTCATATACATATATTTGAACAACAGTTAATATTTAATTAAATGAAATGATAAGGAATATTCTAAGAATATTCTGATTTGGGGCAAGATTTGAAGAAAATTGTTGGAAATGGTGGGAGATATTTGATGCTGAAATTGTACCATTTTAGAGTTTTGGTACAATTTCTACACCAAACTGTAGGAGATGCTCTAGAGATGGAGAAAGAGATGATTCGCTAACAACTTAGATGCAATTACTAGATTTGAACTCAAAAGTAAATGATCACAATATGAAGAATTATAGATTATGGATATCACTTGTATAAATAATAAACGGAGAACGAGTTATAGAGATTTGGACATTAAATAGCATGCTTTGTTTCTACAAAATAAATATAATTAAAATAAAACAATAGTCCTCAGAACAAAGGTGCATCTTATGTTTGGTTTCGTTGTTGAAGAAATCAATAATAATCTCCCACGTGTTTATTAAAGAGAGACGAAGGCTATACGTCACTGAAGAAGATCTGCAGGAAACATAGGCAAGAGAAGAAGAGAATGAGGGTGATGGAGATAGGGGGTCTAGAAGGTCTAGTGATGTATAGCAGTTGGTTCCGACAAGCATATGATCGGCGAAGTCAAGGTTGACACTAGGCTGTTAGATCTAGGGCCGACATTGGTTGAAGAGCGTTTTACAAAGAAGAAAAAACGGCATCATTCCCCATCTTATTTCATAGAAATCCTCACTGACCACCGGACTTCATCACCTAAACTATGGGAAGAGGACGAAGTGGGCAAAATAGAGGGTGTTGTCCATGGCAGCACATGGGTTAGGGAAGATACAAGGACGAGGATGGGGGAACATCGTGTGAATCATTTGGGTTTACAGGGAGTGGGTAGGAGCGAATATGGAGATAGAGTTGATTTGGCATGTTTGGAAGGAGTAGGGTTGTAGTAGTAGTTTCTTTATTTTTTTCCTTCTTTTCCATTGACTTAACAAATTGCAAACATGAGTTAATGAATTATAACACAGTTAATCCTCCTGTGACTAACTTTTGTTAGGTTTTTAATGAATTTTGTAACAAAGTGAGCATATTTTAAAAACGGTACAAGTTTAGTTGGGACATTTTCAAAAAACAAAGTTCTGTGAGAACATATTGAATTGGACAAAAGTTCATTGACCCAAAAATTGTTTTTGCCTAGTGACTTGTATGTAAGATAGTTGATGTGAGTATAACATGTGAGTCTGACTGATTAAAAATCATTTAAAAAAAAAACTATTTTTGAATTTTACAATTTCTAATTTGACACTTAAAATGGCAAAAAAAAAGAAGGTAAATTTTGCAATTTGATTCTGTTGGTAGTGGTGCCCTAGGCACGTTTAATAAACGTTGTAATTGATATCATTTATTTCATATCAATAAAGAGATGTTTTGATTATTATTGTTGTTCATGTTTACTTATAATAATCCCCGTCCCTAGTACTTATTAAGCACTAGTACAAAGGCTAAATGATCATGAGATGATCATGTTAGATTTATGGGTACTTGTTTGGAACAAGGTACTGGACATGACCCGCTGTATGAGATTTATGTCATGGTCTATGTCGTACATATATCTCATATTAGTTATGTCATTTGAATCCTTAGACATGAAGTTATTATAGTCTTCCACTTGATGAACATTGTGTTTGACATATTCAAACGCTACCTTAACACGGTAGTTATAAAGGGTATGATTGGCATAATCGGATTCCCGTTGGGAAGAATAATAAGCTAAATGGATTTGTCCCTCCACGGAGAGATGTCAAGCTTGGGCCTCTCGTAGGAATGATGTTGATGAAATGTTCGGCCGGACTCAAATGAATTGATTGGATCAATGTCATTTGGATTATCAACATATTCGGAATCGAGAAAGTATTGAACGAAACAAGTTGACTCTTTGACCATGACTTGTGTTCAATGACATCGTGGACAAAGGGATTGTGACATATTCTAAAGGAATGCGAACTTGTATCTAGTTATACTATTTGGGTAGGTATGACGGTTTGCTAGAACCTAATCATATTTTATGGGATCATGTTTGAGCCCGTTGCCAACTTAGTATAATCCTAGAGGGTCACACACAATAGAACGAATCTTAAATAAAAGGACTATATTGGCATTTAGGGTCGGAGGACTTCCAAGGAATTTCTGGAAAGTTCTGGGCCTCCTGGTCAACCAAGCGGGCGCTTGGGTTGCACCAGGCGGGCGCCTGAACAAGCTAGAAAAGAATTGGACTTTCTGTCCAAATGAGCGGGCGCTCGGGGGGTACCAGGCGGGCGCCCGGTATGCCGACTGGAAATTTCCTAATTCGATTAGGAAAGGTTTTTGGCACAAGATTCCGATTTGGAATAGGTCTTAATTGTGTATAAAAACCCCAATTCGGCCAGACCATATTAACGTGTGCTTTTGTGAGTCTCAAAGAGTTTGAGAGAGATTTTATTTTGTTCTAAGATATCATTGATTGAGGAAAAAAATAATTCACAAATAAATTCCTTATAGTTCTTTATTGAATTGTGAAAGTGTGTTTCATAATATTGGTCTAGCAACCAAGATCAAAGAAGTTCCTTTGATATTCGTTCGAAGTGTGGATACCGCTAGAGGGTGAAAATCATCATCTTCAAAGTTCGTGTTCAAGCTTTGTGATCGTGATCAAGTCTTCAAGTTTCTCCACCAAGACCGAAGAAAAGTTCATAGCCATCAAGGGTTAGTTATTCCTCTATTCATCTTGTTGTATTTGATTTAATCATATGAACGGATCCATGGCCTTGGGTTTTCTTAAAATTTTAAATGCTAAATTCCGCTGCGCATGTTACTTGGAAACCCAACAGTGGTATCAGAGCCCCGTTCATGTTGATTAATTCAATACTTGGATCATGTTGTGTGTATATAAATTGTTTATGTGCCAAGCATGATATGAATATTGGATTATATGATGTTTATGTGTTTTGTGATTTTATGTGGTTTATTGTTTTTCCAACTTTAATCGCACGATTCAATGCAATAAAAATTATGGTGGATTCTGAATTATTTCGATTATTGATTTTTGATTGGATCAAAGTTTTAATAATCGGGGAAAAATAATTTTGAGACAAAATTTTTGAACTTTAAAATTCTATACTATTCTGGCCATTCAAGTGGGCGCCTGGTCCCTTGCAAGCGGGCGCTCGGTGGTCAAGATTTGTTCTGATTTTGGTTAAAATCTGAATATGGAATTTTCGATAAATTCGACAAAACCAGTAACAGAACCAGTCCAGACTTGTTGATCTGGAATGGGTTTTGGGTAGTTGGTTTGTGTGTGGATTTTGGGGTTTGATTTTCCTATTTGTTTTAGTCTTGTGATTCCTAGATTGGTTCAAGTTTTGGATGGCTAATCTGCGTTCATCGAGATTGTGTTTCCCAAAATTGATCGCAATCTAAGTTTCAAAGATAAAACGAAGTTAGAATTATGAAGAGTTCATAATTGCTAAAATTGAGAAACAAAGTTCTTGATTCAATGATTGGAGATCCATGTGGAATTGTGAATGCAATTGGCCTACGTTCATCGAGACCATCTATTGCTTAGTTTCGGCCACATGGACTACTTTCTTGGTTTCTTGAATTAGTGCGGGATTGTGGTTGCCTAAATGGCTTAGTTCGACCGCACTTCTTGTTGTCTTGATTTGGAAATAATAACCAAAGTTGAAATAGTCTCATCCTCATAATTATAGAGAAACTAATGACACATAAATACCATGCTTAAATTAATGGAGATTAATTTAGTGGCTAAACTTGATGTGTAACATGTTTATATTATGTGCTCATAAGTGTGTTATATGCTATATGTGATGAACATTCAAAGAAAGTTTTAAGTCTTTTATTGCCATGCCATGATTAAAACACATGTTGGTACATAAGTGACTCTAATGTAGATTCGCCCTAGCGAGGTGCATTAAATTTATTTATGTATAAGCAAGATAGATAATGTGGGCACGCCCTAGCGGGACACATTAACTATGCGTTTAAAATGGTTAGACTTAATTGGGCGTCAAAACAGTTTTGGGCCTAGGCAAAGATGAGGTTTAACATGCTTTTTGAAATTGGATTTCTTAAAGAATCTCATAAAAGGAACTAAGAGTCATATGAGATATGATTGACAAGAGTTGTCTACCTAATTAATTTGATTTTGTG
The DNA here is from genome assembly GCA_026119855.1 of Campanula takesimana. NCBI lineage: Eukaryota > Viridiplantae > Streptophyta > Magnoliopsida > Asterales > Campanulaceae > Campanula > Campanula takesimana. The sequence continues at coordinate 77,130 of JAOWBW010001778.1, read as the reverse complement.
TAATCCGCCTTAGCGGACTTGAAATTAAATTAAAGTTGGATCTTAACCCATTTGAATTATATTATACATTGGATGTATATGAAGGTTATATAATTTAGTGGGAGTATTTTGTTTGAAAAATACATTATTTATCTCTTTAATGAAAAACGGTACTTATTAAATTTTGGAAATTTTTGCATATTTGTAGATAATGACTAATAACACTCAATCAATGTCGTTGCGATCGATCCTTGAGAAGGATAAGCTCGAAGAGAATGGTACCAACTTTATGGATTGGATCCGTAGCATAAGAATCGTTCTTAGGCAAGAAGATAAGTTGTACATTCTCGATGGGCCTCTCCCTGCTGAACCACCGCCTACTGCCCCTAGGGTAGAAAGAGACAATTACAAGAAACATCGTAATGATTCTAGAGATGTAAGTTGTCTCATGCTTGCTGCTATGTGTTCAAAACTCCAACAAAGTTTGAAACATTTGGAAGCCTATGAGATAAGCGTGGAGTTGAGAACCATGTTTCAAGAGCAAGCTAGGCAAGAGAGGTACAAGACCATTGTTGCATTCACTACTAGTAAAATGAATGAAGGGCAACAAGTGAGTCCTCACTTTCTTAAAATGAAAGGTTATGTAGAGCACCTTGAGAAACTTGGCTATCCAATCCCATTGGAGCTAGCCACGGATCTCATTCTTAATTCATTGCCTAAAAGTTATAATCAGTTTGTAATGAATTATAACATGCATGGAATGGATAAGAATCTCTCTGAGTTGCATGGGATGCTCAAAACTGCAGAGATGAAAATTGTGGAGAAAGGTTCTCCCGTGCTCTTGGTTCATGATGGGAAGAAGCCTGATGCCAAAGGCAAGGGTAAGGCAAAAGTTGCCAAACCCAAGATAAGCAAAGCAAAGGTTGCCAAGGCTTCTGAGACAAAAACCGATTCACAAAAGGATGCAATCTGTTTCCATTGTCAAGAAATTGGTCATTGGAAACGTAATTGCAAGGCTTTCTTGGAAGAGCAAAAGAAGAAGAAGAGCAGCAAGGCTGCGTCGACTTCAGGTATCTATATGATAGATATTCTCATTTCTACCACTGATTCTTGGGTATTGGATACCGGATGTGGTTCTCATATTTGTCTAAATGTGCAGGGACTAAAGAATAGGAGACTGCTTAAAGAAGGTGAAGTAGATCTACGCGTGGGGAATGGAGCAAGAGTTGCTGCATTAGCCGTAGGGACTTATGAAGTCACTTTACCTTCCGGATTAATTCTTGTTTTGAACAATTGTTATTATGTTCCGGATTTAAGCAGAAATATTATTTCAATTTCTTGTTTGGATAATGAAGGTTTTAAGTTTCTTATTGAGAATAAGAAATTTTCTATTTATTTAAATGATGTGCTTTATGGTATTGCTAATTCATTTAATGGTCTTTATATCTTGGATGTCAAGAATGAAAATAATGTCTATCATGTAAATAAGAAATCTAAACCTAATGATGTAAATCATACTTATTTGTGGCATTGCCGTCTTGGTCATATTAATGAGAAGCGTATCTCAAAACTCCATGGGGACGGACTTTTGGGTTCATGTGACTTAGAGTCATATGATACTTGTGAGTCATGTCTTCTTGGAAAAATGACTAAGACACATTTTACCAAGTTGGGTGAAAGGGCAAGCGACTTATTGGGGTTGATACATTCCGATGTATGCGGACCATTAAGTAGCAATGCTAGGGGAGGATTTCAATACTTCATAACCTTCACTGATGATTATAGTAGATTTGGGTATGTTTACCTAATGAAACATAAAAGTGAAGCATTTGAGATATTTAGAATATTTCAAAATGAAGTAGAAAAACAACTTGGCAAAAGTATAAAGGCACTTCGATCAGATCGAGGTGGTGAATACTAAGTCAAGAATTTGATGATCATCTAAAGAATTGTGGAATAGTTTCACAATTGACTCCGCCCGGAACACCACAATGGAATGGTGTGTCTGAGAGGAGAAATCGGACTTTGTTAGACATGGTTCGATCAATGATGAGTCAAGTTGATCTTCCAATATCTTTTTGGGGTTACGCCCTAGAAACCGCTGCTTTCACACTAAACCAAGTTCCAACTAAATCGGTTCCAAAGACTCCATATGAGATGTGGAGTGGAAAGAAACCTAGTTTATCTTTCATGAGGATTTGGGGTTGCGAAGTTTATGTCAAGAGACTTATCTCTGACAAACTAGCACACAAATCTGATAAATGTATTTTCGTGGGATATCCTAAGGAAACTAAAGGATATTACTTTTACAACCGAGAGGACAACAAAGTGTTTGTTGCCCGAACTGGTGTCTTTCTAGAGAAAGAGTTTCTCTCCAAAGAAATCAGTGGGAGTAAAATAAATCTTGAAGAAATTCGAGACCCAAAAATAACAGTGAACCAATAGTGGAACAAGAACAAGAACCACAAGGAGTTGTGGAACCGGTTCAAAATACACAAGTATCTCGCAGATCTAGTAGGTTACGATCCGAGCCCGAGAGATATGGATTTCTCGTAACGGATAGTAATGAGGTAGAAATCATTGAGAATGATGAACCGTCAACCTACCAAGAGGCGATGTCTTCTCCTGATTCGGACAAGTGGCTTGGAGCCATGGAATCCGAATTGCAATCCATGCAAGACAATCAAGTTTGGAATTTGATTGATGCGCCCGAAGGTGTAAAAACCATAGGATGCAAATGGGTCTTCAAGAAGAAGACTGACATGGATGGGAAGGTGCATACTTACAAAGCTAGGCTTGTAGCGAAGGGTTATAGGCAAGTTCATGGTATTGACTATGATGAGACCTTTTCACCCGTAGCAATGATCAAGTCTATAAGAATTTTGCTTGCCATTGCCGCATATCATGACTATGAAATATGGCAGATGGACGTCAAAACCGCTTTCCTGAATGGAAAACTCCAAGAGGATGTGTATATGACACAACCAGAAGGTTTTGAACAAGATTCTAAGGTATGCAAATTGCAAAGATCCATCTATGGATTGAAGCAAGCTTCAAGGAGTTGGAATCTCCGTTTTGATGAATCGGTCAAAGAGTTTGGTTTCATCAAGAACGAAGATGAGCCTTGTGTATACAAGAAGATTAGTGGGAGCATAGTGCTATTCCTTATTTTATACGTGGATGACATATTGCTCATTGGAAACGACATTCCTACACTTCAGTCTGTGAAGACTTGGTTAGGAAAGTGCTTCGCAATGAAAGATATGGGTGAAGCCGCATATATACTTGGCATTAAGATCTATAGAGATAGATCAAGGAGGCTACTTGGTTTAAGCCAAAGTACATACATTGACAAGATCATTAGAAGATTCCGTATGGAAAATTCTAAGAGAGGCACCTTGCCCGTGTTACATGGAGTTTCTCTAAGCAAGACTCAATGTCCTAAGACAAATGATGAGCGTGAGAAAATGAATGATGTTCCGTATGCTTCGGCAATTGGGTCCATCATGTATGCCATGATTTGTACTAGGCCGGATGTGTCTTATGCTTTGAGCATGACAAGTAGATACCAATCTGACCCTGGCGAAAATCACTGGATAGCTGTAAAAGCGATTCTTAAGTACTTGAGAAGGACTAAAGACTCGTTTTTGGTCTATGGAGGAATGGAAGATGATCTCGTTGTAAATGCTTACACGGATGCAAGCTTCCAAACTGACAAAGATGATAGCCGATCGCAATCGGTTTTGTGTTTATGTTAAATGGTGGAGCTGTAAGCTGGAAGAGTTCCAAGCAAAGTACAACCGCTGATTCTACAACAGAAGCTGAGTATATTGCTGTATCGGATGCTGCAAAGGAAGCTGTTTGGATTAAGAAGTTCATAACTGAACTTGAAGTGGTTCCTAGTATTGCTAATCCAATAGACCTTTATTGTGATAATAATGGTGCTATTGCTCAAGCAAAGGAACCAAGAGCACATCAGAAATCCAAACACATACTTAGGCGTTTTCATATCATTCGAGAGATCGTTGATAGGGGAGACGTAAATATATGCAGAGTACCTACTGATGACAATGTTGCGGACCCGCTAACAAAGGGACTTCCACAAGCTAAACATGATGGTCATGTTAGGTCCATGGGTATTAGATACATGGGAGATTGGGCCTAGGGCAAGTGGGAGATTGTTGGTAGTGGTGCCCTGGGCACGTTTAATAAACGTTGTAATTGTTATCATTTATTTCATATCAATAAAAGAGATGTTTTGATTATTATTGTTGTTCATGTTTACTTATAATAATCCCCGTCCCTAGTACTTATTAAGCACTAGTACAAAGGCTAAATGATCATGAGATGATCATGTTAGATTTATGGGTACTTGTTTGGAACAAGGTACTGGACATGACCCGCTGTATGAGATTTATGTCATGGTCTATGTCGTACATATATCTCATATTAGTTATGTCATTTGAATCCTTAGACATGAAGTTATTATAGTCTTCCACTTGATGAACATTGTGTTTGACATATTCAAACGCTACCTTAACACGGTAGTTATAAAGGGTATGATTGGCATAATCGGATTCCCGTTGGGAAGAATAATAAGCTAAATGGATTTGTCCCTCCACGGAGAGATGTCAAGCTTGGGCCTCTCGTAGGAATGATGTTGATGAAATGTTCGGCCGGACTCAAATGAATTGATTGGATCAATGTCATTTGGATTATCAACATATTCGGAATCGAGAAAGTATTGAACGAAACAAGTTGACTCTTTGACCATGACTTGTGTTCAATGACATCGTGGACAAAGGGATTGTGACATATTCTAAAGGAATGCGAACTTGTATCTAGTTATACTATTTGGGTAGGTATGACGGTTTGCTAGAACCTAATCATATTTTATGGGATCATGTGTGAGCCCGTTGCCAACTTAGTATAATCCTAGAGGGTCACACACAATAGAACGAATCTTAAATAAAAGGACTATATTGGCATTTAGGGTCGGAGGACTTCCAAGGAATTTCTGGAAAGTTCTGGGCCTCCTGGTCAACCAAGCGGGCGCTTGGGTTGCACCAGGCGGGCGCCTGAACAAGCTAGAAAAGAATTGGACTTTCTGTCCAAATGAGCGGGCGCTCGGGGGGTACCAGGCGGGCGCCCAGTATGCCGACTGAAAATTTCCTAATTCGATTAGGAAAGGTTTTTGGCACAAGATTCCTATTTGGAATATGTCTTAATTGTGTATAAAAACTCCAATTCGGCCAGAACATATTAACGTGTGCTTTTGTGAGTCTCAAAGAGTTTGAGAGAGATTTTATTTTGTTCTAAGATATCATTGATTGAGGAACAAAATAATTCACAAATAAATTCCTTATAGTTCTTTATTGAATTGTGAAAGTGTGTTTCATAATATTGGTCTAGCAACCAAGATCAAAGAAGTTCCTTTGATATTCGTTCGAAGTGTGGATACCGCTAGAGGGTGAAAATCATCATCTTCAAAGTTCGTGTTCAAGCTTTGTGATCGTGATCAAGTCTTCAAGTTTCTCCACCAAGACCGAAGAAAAGTTCATAGCCATCAAGGGTTAGTTATTCCTCTATTCATCTTGTTGTATTTGATTTAATCATATGAACGGATCTATGGCCTTGGGTTTTCTTAAAATTTTAAATGCTAAATTCCGCTGCGCATGTTACTTGGAAACCCAACAGATTCAAGACGGAGGGAGCATATATTAATACTATATGTGTTGCTAAAAGTACTTAAAGTCAACTTTCATGAATTTTTGTTTAAGGAAAAATGAACATTCTTTCATATTCATAGAAAGAGGGAGAATTTGAAAGAAGAGGAAATTAATGGTTATGAAGAAGTAGCTAACTGGGGAAGGAGACAATCAATTCATTATCTATACTTTCTTCCAATTTCCGAAGGAGTTCACTTACTTTGATCAATCGAAACCGGACCTACCTACTAGTATTTGAGACGGGTCTCAACATTGTAAGAGGCACCCTTGGTACGAGCCCATACCCATACATACCCTGCTGTTGTTGTTGTTGTTGCTGCTATTGCGGTGACATGTACCCGCCACCCATAAATGGTTGTGAAGACGAGGAGCTTGGGCCCACCTGTTGCCTACCTCCAGCATTACCATTGCCTGCTAGTCCAGGTGGCCGACTGACCCCAGCGGGCCCAAACTGGGGTGATGACATCATGAGGGCCCACTCAGCTGCAATCCTCTGCCTAGCTCTTTCCACTTGTTCACACTCCTTCATAAACAAAGTTTCCACTTCCGCAAACTGCTTAAGCTTCAGCTCTAACCTCTTCAACTGTGGGGATAAAAAAAAAAAAGTTAAAAGGCAGAAAATGACTGCACTAGGGAAACAAAACAAGAAAAAGTTACTCCCTCTGTCCCAAACTGGGGTTCTTACTTTCCTTTTTTGGTTTGTCCCAGACTAAGGTTCTTAGTTGCTTTATTACTTAAAATGGATCATGGGACCCACTTATCATTCTCACAATAAAAACTCCCTACCCACTTTATCTCTCCTACTTTCTCTTACTTACTTTTTCATACTCACAACATTTACTTCTTAATCTCCGTGTAATGTCAAACTAAGAACCTTAGTCCGAACGGAGGGAGTACTAATTATTGATTAAAGATTATGGGAGTGGCATAATTGGTCAAAAACACCATTTATAAAACAAATGACTGCCCAAAAAAGAAAGTCTCATTTGACTTTTGACTTTTGATGGTTAACACAAGATACTACCTCCGTCCCAAAAAGATAGTCTCATTTGACTTTTGATGGTAAACACAAGTGATTTGACCAAACATTACTGTCAATCTAATCATTAAAATGATTTAGTATAAATAACAATAATTAAAATTTCACTATAATGATTAGATTGTCATTAATGTTTTGGAGGAGATACCGTATATCACTAAGTAATTTTGATTTTTGAAGTTCAAACAATTTTGAAAAGGGTACGGGTACCAACTACCAATTTAAGCAAAAACATTACCTGATGATTTATAATACTCCGTATTAGCAGATAGTCTTTGAATTTCACGTTCTTCATGATCTGCAAACAGCTTTGCCTTCATTGCAGCAGCAGACATACCAGCTCTTGCTGCTTTTTGCCCTCTTTCACAAGATAAAGGCAAATCATCTATATCATCTTGACCCACTTCTTCTGCAAATTATTTTCCAACATGTAATTAGAAGTCAGAAAACGGAGTAATAATTAACAAACCACCAAGTTAATAGCTAACCTTTTTGCTGAACTAAGTTTGTAATATCCGCGCTAGGACCCCTTTCATTGGCATTCCAACTTTCCGAATTCATCCTTCAAAACAGAAATCCCACAAATCAAACCAAATAATCTGGAATAACCAATAAAGATTAATCACTATTATAAGCTGTACTCCGTCCCTCTTTAATATACAAAATTGCCATTTTGAGAGTCCCACTTTAATATACAAAATTCTCAAATTGAAACTTTTTAGTACTTTTTAAATAATGGGACCCACTTGCCATACTCACAACAACTACCCACTAACTATTCTCTACCATATTTTCTCTCTCCTACCCAACTATCTACGGTCACAACACATCACCTATTCCACTTTCTCCTTATTTGTTATGCCCAACTCCATTTTTGTAAATTAAAGAGGGACGGAGGGAGTATAAGAGAAGAAACGACGAGAGAGAGAGAGAGAGAGAGAGAGAGAGAGAGAGAGAGATACCTATTGCCAGATGCAGAACCGTTAACCATCCCCAGCTTTCCTAAATCAGATGCGCGATCACCAACAGACAATGTTGCCTAGGATGCATGGGCACAGGCTGCAGTAACTCTTGGATCCACTGCAAAGGCCAGAAATGCAACCTAAAAATCCAAAAGCAAAGTTTGTACAAGTAAAAGAAGATCAATTGGAAAATAATCCTGGAAGCCATATAAGAAAATAACAGTTAATGGCAGATTCAAATTTAAACTGCTAATGCATCTATCTTATATTCGGAAATCCCATGTAGGAAGTAGAAAAAATCTTCGACCCTTAAATTCCCAGCTACTGCAATAGTAGAACATAGGTTTTATTCATCACATATTTATGGCAGTAGCTATTTTTTTTGGCAAACTAAGAATCAGGAAGCTTTAAGCAATTAGAAATTTTCAAGTAAATTCCAAATCGGTTCTACTCCCTCCCCGCCCCAAAATAAATGTTCAAATTTTCAAATTTACTCTTGGTCAAGATTTGGACATTCATTTTGGGACTGAGGTAGTAGCATTCTTGCAGATGTGGAATAATAAATTTCATGCAAAAACTGCTGGGCGAAAGATAACCAACCTGGGACATAACAGGATTTCCAGATTTTGCAAAAGGAATCTTAGTTTCAGAACCATGGATGTCAAGGATGGATCCTGTATCAGTAAGAGAGCACGCAAAATGTAGAATGCTATAAGCACAAAAGTATTACAACAAAACATATTGAATGTGATTTGATACTAAAAGTAGAATCAAATTCATCAGATGTAAAGAATCACAGTATTTTAAAGTATCACCTGCAGACTCCCCATTCATTTTGGATAGTGATCTTCCACAATCATCACCATTGATTAAGTTCGGCGACATGGCCCGAGAAGGAGTGGAATTCTTATATTATCGAATAAACCCTCGTCTGCACCAAGGCGCATAAAATGAGTAACACACTGGGCTTTGGTCTTATTACCAACACGTTCTGCAATTTGATTCCAGTTATTATTGTAGATTTCGATGCCCTCAAGAAGTGACAATGTCTCCTGATCAGTCCAGCTTTCTCCATCCTGATCTCCATAATTTTTTGTGGCATCGAACTTCACAAAATCAATCTGAAAAAGAAATAACTGTCACCAAACAATGCATAGTAGGCAATATGATGTCAATACTACAGCATTACAAGTACTAGCCATCCAACACATGATGCGTGGGATAAACACAACTATTATACTTAACACTTAGGAAACAAGTTTCAGTATAGTGTTTGTTCTTTTATCTTAAATAAGGGGGAAATGACTAATACAAATTTTAAATGATTAAAATGTGTTTGATACTCTGATATCAGGAAAAAGAAAAGGAAAAGGGTGTGCTCATGCATTTTGTTCATAAGTCATTCCAATTGTTTGAGTCCAAATTCAGTTAAAACCAGTGTTCTAAAAGACCCCCACCTAGGCCCTTCCTAGGCACTAGGCGTTCATGAAACGCCTAGGTGCCGTCTAGGATATTATAGTTATTTCTGAATTCTCGGCCCCGCCTAGATCCCCCCTAGGCGGTAGGCGCCCCTGCGGCGCCTAGCGGCCGCCTAGCGTTTTTTAGAACCTTGGTTAAAACATTTCCACTCGCATATATGATTGTCTGCCTTCTTTTTCTCTACTTCTCTCTGTGTTTTCTTTTTGCTCTTTCTGTCTCTTCAGCATGCCAATGTTTTACAATGGATAGATTAAGATACCGTACTTCCACCTTTAAAACGGATTGATATGAAGAGATGTCAGATAAGGTGGAATTTGACCAAAATAATTTACATACATCAAAATGGAACAAGCGAGACAAACATGCATGGAATTAGTTGCTTGATCTTGATAATTTGGTCATCAATCTCATCATGACTCTGATGGATTGGCAATTATATGACTGGCATGGAGGGCCACTATCCTTTGCAGCAATACTTGATGAATTTGGCCAGGAAAGACAAAGAACACCTAATGCAATGAAGGGATATGGCTTTAGTAATCAACATAACAAATCTGATTCAGATTGTCCTCTGACACAGTGCGGAAGCGAAATAAATACTGCAAATCCGTTGATTGTACGAAACAATGTCGGATGAGTATTTTTCTTCAAGATCCTATTGATTCAGTAATACATTCTAGAAAATTGGTAACGAAAGGAAAAACTCCACTTTCAGGAAAGAGCAACTCTTAAATCAATTTTATCAAACCAAAATCTAAAAAGTCTCTTCAAATCCCGTAGGTTACATATATTTATACTTTATTAGTCCTAGCTAAAATGAAAGAAAACAAATTCTAACTAAATTCAGACACTCTTCCTATACCCCCTGGAAAATATGTTGCATAAAAAACATCTATATAACAGCGATTATCTGAATACCAGATTTGGATGTGACGAGCCCAGCCGTTAATTCATCTATGTTAGCTAAAATAAACAATTTGATTTAAAAAAGAAAGAAACATCAATCAAATTAAATACTGGGGAGATTGTATATTTATGCCCCTGAACTATCGGGTTACATGCAAATGTGCCCCTAAACGGCTTAATTAGGGTTTTTGGCCCTAAAGTATCTACTTGAAACGCGGATATACCCTTCTGTTAGTTTTCCGTCAAATATTTAACGAAATTACTTACTTGGCGGCCCATTTGGACTTTTCGCACGTACACGTGGAAGCGAATGCACATATGACATTGCTAATGTAGGATGCAAGCGGTATATATGCACGAAAGTCATAGCTTAGGGACATATTTGCATGAGAAAACTGCAAAAAAAAATGTTTAATAAAATTACTTTTCATAACAGATAATTATATTTTTTATTAAAAAATAAGATTTATCTAAATATATTATTCTTACTAATAAATAAATAATTAAAACTTATAACGTTTTCAATAATTTTTTCTTATACATTATTTTAAAACATTTAACGTTAATAAAAATAATAATAATTTTATAGTTATATTATTAGTATATTTTGTGCGAAATGTGATAATTTTTTTTTATATATAATTTATATTAATTAAGAAGTTTAAAAAAGTGTCATAATATTTGCCAATCAAAACTTTTAATAGGGTCATCTATGTGACACATTTTTTAATTATTATATGAAGTTAAGATTTTAAATAGGGGTCATCGATGTGACTTGAATTGGACAAATTCGTATTTTGAGAATTTATGTTTACGAAGATATGTCAAATAATCTTATTATAACTTTATCTCCTTAAACAACCACTCTACCATCATTTTATCATATCTATCATTAAATAGTTTTTATGCAGTTTTCTCATGTTAATATGCCTCTAAATTGTGGCTTTCATGCATATATACCCCTCAAATCTTACATCATAATGACACATGTGCATTTGCTTCTACGTTTACATGCAAAAAGACCAAATGGGCCGCCAAGTCAGCAATTTCGTCAATTTTTTGACGGAAAACTAATAGAAAGGTATATCTGCGGTTCCAAGTGGATACTTTAGGGGCAAAAGTCATAATTAAGCCATTTAGGGGCATATTTGCATGTAATCTTATAATACAGGGGTATAAATATACAATCTCCCTTAAATACTGACACCAATCACAACATTAACCAAAGACGTATATAGCCTTGGAAAGCAAGAATCGGCTAACAAAGCACCAGATCATGCCCTCACTTAACTCAGATCATGCCCTCGCTTAATTTAGGAACTTTTCTTGGTCTGCCACGAACACCCCATGCGTACGCTTGGGAAACAGCGTAATTCGCCTCATTTCTCCGTGCATCATTCTCCTCCGCTTGAAGAAAAATTGTCCTAAAAAATTTGGTTTTGCTTCATAAAACACATTGATGGGTGTGTTTTAAAACATCCAAATGATATATCTTTGGGCTTGTTTGTTGCCACATTCTCGAGGGCGGCCGCACACCTTGACCAAGGGCGGCCGCAACCCCGTGATCCAGATGCTTTGTAATTTCCTAATTGGACAATGATTTTAGGGTTTCCTTATTTTTAAAGCATTGTATTTCCCTAGTATAAATAGATAACTCCAGCCACTATTTTTCTCTTATGCTTTATTCTAGTATTGAAGGATCTTAAAAAAGTTTCAAGGGTTTTTAATATTCAAGCATAATATCCAGGTTTAAGAATTCTTCTTTATTTCTTGTGATATTTGCTATGTCCATGAGTAGCTAAATTCCTTTGTTTTGCGGATTGGTAGTAGAGATTGCTTGATATTAGTGTTGTGATCATAATCTTAGTAGTCATTCTCTATCTTGATTGTCAATTTATTTATCATCAATTCTAGGGTTTCAGGTTTATGTTAAGATATTCTTGACCTTAGAATTTTTGGTTATCACTTGTTGGAGTAATGTGGGCAATTGATACGTTGACCACTAAACTGATAATTAAATTCAATTGACGCCGTAATAGAAAACAAAAGACTTTCGGTTCATGTGTTCTTAAGTTCTTAATGAGTTTTTGGAAGTATAATATGACAAGAATAATAGAATTGTAATCCGGCGACCGAACCGTCCCAATTCTTACTTAAGTGAACGAACCCTTGTAGTGAGATTGAAGAATTGATTATGTGAAGAGCATAAAGTGATAGTAATTGTGAACCCTAATTCGTGAATTTGTTGGTCAATCTTGAATTCAACCCTTGCCTTTATTCTGTGATCTTTTATAATTAGTTTAGTTAAATTAATTAAAAACAAACCCTCTTATTTACTTTTCTGATTTGCAATACATTCTTGTTATCCCGTCAGGCCTTTGTGGATTCGACTCTTGCAGCGCAAATACTGCTCTGATAACTAGTGCGCTTGCTAGGTATTTAATTAGAGGGAGATTTTTCCATCACATATTTTGAAATTATTCTTTGTACCTGGAAAGAACTTAAAATTTAGGAGCACTCATCACCATAGCCATCCAATTTTCCTAGTAACTTGTGATAAAGTTCTAAATAATCAATCTTTCGAGGAACCAAGATAGTGAACTACTTGAACAATCAATACCAAAGGGATCCTTATGCCAATGACCAAAATTGTTGCTTCAAATACATTTTGACTCACCCGATGAAACCGTTGCAAAAGAATTTGAAGTTGGATTGGATTATCTCTAAATTCGGCAACCTTCTTTGGTAACTCCGTTGACTGAATAGTCATTGTAGGCAAATGCACACACTAACTCAGTATCTTGTGATTCTTCGTTGCACCTTCGGTTCAACGAACTATCATCAGAGAAAGGACTCACATCCCACCTCCATTTTAAAACTTACCGCTAAATGTTCATTGGTCTCCCACACATCTTCCTCCTCGGCTCGCACTCCAGATTAACACGATAACGGTTGTGGTTGACGGGTTGTTGATTGCCAATCATCGCAACCACTCGTTTGGATAGGTGCTTGGCCACCACTTCTTCCTTATTCTCTAACACCACCTTGAACCGATTTTCCATGATCAGCCCAATCCTATGACCAAGATACTGGGGATCATAGATCACTCCTACATTTGTAGGTCGGATATAGCTTTGGTGCGACATAGTTAATCCTAGAGCGAACATAGCTTTGATACTAACTGATGCAACGCTGAAGCGAAATAAATACCGGAAATCCGTTAGTTGTATGAAACAACAACAGTTGAGTTCTTCGAGATCCTATTGATTCAATAATGAATTCTAGGAAATTGGTAACAAAAGGAAAAACTCCACTTTTGGGAATGAGGAAAGCTCAAATCAATTTTATTCTAAAAACCGCTTGAAATCTTGTAAGTTACATCTACTTAATAATATATAGTCCTAATTAACCAAAAGAAAACAAATCCTAACTAGAACATAATTCTTTTAAGCCTAAATGATAAACGGAATCTAATTCAAAAAAGAAGGAACCATCAATTCTAATTAAATAAGGACACCAATCACAACTTTAGCCCAAAACGTGTATAGCCTTAAGAAACAGCTAAAGACAGATCATGCCCTCACTTTACTTAGCAACTTTTCTCGGTCTGTTGCGAACACCCCATGCGTGCGCTTGGAAAACAGAAACTGAAAAGGAGTTTCCTACTGACACCACTATGCAAATTTCTAGAGATATGTAAGTCATGAGTTCATGATTGGTTGAGCCATTTCATATAACGTATTGGTTTACACATCAATTGGGCAGTGTTATTGCAACAGGACAAAAGTAAAACAAACGGAAAATTAAATGTAGGAACTTTTTGGGCAAAGGCATCAAGTGATTTTAGCATGGTTTGTTGTCGGCCCTTCCTTTTCCTGATTTCAGAATACTGATTATGATTTTCATTTATTCTAATTGCACCTTCTATGTCATCAACCACAAGGAAATACAGGTACAGTTTCACTAAGTTATAAGAGAAACAAAACCATTTTGCACCAGATATCAGGTAGCTGCATTCATGGGCAAGCAGAAAACAGAAATATCACTGCCAAGTACCAATGATGAAATCTCGTTAAGAGCTAAGACCAATAGGGTGTGAGCACGAAAAGCAACAAAAATATTTACATAATAAACAAGAACATGCGAGTATAAAATGGCATGAGAGTTACCTCTTTCTGCGACCGATAGTAGACCGAAGCCAGCGGCCGAGAACAGTGATTGCAGCACGTCTCATTCAGTGCTACGCGAATCATACTGTCCAGGTCAGAGGTCTGATGACCTCTAGAAACCAGTTCAGGATAAACATCTGCTGCTTTAAGCATGCACTTAGCCTTGTCAAATTGGATCAAGCTATCAATAGCTTTCAAAGACGTGGCTGGCACACAAAGTTCCCCTTTAGCGTCTTCACTCAAATAGGAAACATCATTTTTGTTTTCATGAATCAGAGGAGGCGCACAGTAATTAATGATCCCCCAGTTGTTAAGAAAATGGAAAATTCGAATTATATCATCAATGTCGATACCAACTATAAGACCATAGCAGTCAAAAACCGAAAGTCTCTTCTCTGGATTCTCCAGGTACTTGGCGACAATAATATTCCGACATTCCATGTACTTCTTTGGTGTATGGTCAGCTGATTTCGCTGAGAAAAAATGTAGCACGACCTTTCGCTCTATTCAATCTATTGAAGAAGGTGAAAACCAATCTGCTCCAAAGAGAAATTAAAATCGAATAAAAAATTACTCACTGGGTACTAATGACAGTAATAAATATTTTAAAATGCATATAATCTATGTAATTCTTGCAAGCAGCTGAAAAGAAATAAAAGAAGTTAAAGCAACCTGACTAATGGAAACAGATATATAAACAAGATATTGTGTGTGCGCGCGCTTGCTTAATGTGAAAAGAGAAAGCAAGCAACCTGAGTGCATCGGCAAGACGTGAGTACAATTTGTCTCCCACTGCTTGACCACCCCATTGCCCTTTCTAATGGATATCTGCCTAATCACATACGCAGAAGACGCCTCATCGCCACCGGTCAAAACTGGACTATCGGCCGGCACAGCAGACAACGACTGAAGCTGCCCAAACGATATATTTTCCAATTGGCCCCAGCTACTAACAGTCTCTCCTCTTTGAACAGCCCTTTCCAAGGCAACAATCGCCAGAACGGAGGAGTGGGGTCGATTCACGGGGTTTCCGACCAGAGAAGGGAAATTGGAGAGGCGGACACCACCGTCCGACAAGACCTCGGTCTCGGTAGCGGCGGCGGCGGCGGAAGAGGGTGGATCGGAGGATTTATGTGGGTCATCGACGAATTCGGGTTGATTGTGGTCGATGTCAAGGCCATCACCGTCGTCTTCATCAAGTGGGTCGGGGTCGTCAACATGGTGGGGTTGTGATTTGGGTTTACGGGAAGGGTGATGTGGGTGTGTCTCTTTCGCTTTTCATATATAGCTTCTGACCGCCTTCTCAATTCAAACCCACAAAGTTGAAAAGATTAATGCAAAAATTACATGTTTGCATCTATGTAATCTCTAGACGTAGAGAGAGATCGAGGGGGGGGGGGGGTTAGCTGAGGAAGAAACTGGCATTGGTGAGGGTGAGAGGAGAGTGAAGAAGGGGTTTATGGTGGAAATGGTCGATAATATCTAGGTAGGTAGAGAGCTGGCAGAACAAAGAAAAACGAGGATGGTGTGTAGAGAGAGAGAGAGAGAGAATTGAGAAGGCCAACTTCTTCCACATGCAACAACACACACAAAAATTCAAATGCTAAGCACACCCTTTAAGGTCTCAAAAATTGATATCGAAAGTATTATAAATGGTGATACAATAATAATTGTTAATAGTATTCATTAGGATTATTACATTATATTTAAATTATTAGTCAAAGTTTAATCAGGTTGACCACTAATTGACTTTTAGATGCCGTTTTGGGAGTTAATTTTTGTCTCAAAATACTAGTCGTTTCGCTATTTCTAAGGTTTTTTTTTTTTTTTTTAATGTTGTATACCAACTATACACTTATTAATGATAGTTGAGTATCTCTTGCACAAGCATTTAATTGGCTAGGTAATTGGTAAACTTTAAGGGTATATGAGACTTTTTCATATGCATTAATTGTATTTCTTAAAAATTGTGTAAATGCTCAAAACGACATCTATTTGAGTCGAATGAAGTAATAAAGGAGAGTAAAATGCAATTCATAGAGAACGCCACGTGATGGCGCAATATTGAAACATCCTACTCATTTGGGATATTAAAATCATTCAAATTCAAATCCCAAAAATCAAATTAAAAATTTGAAACTTTAACCATCAATAATTAAATATAATATTATAAATATTTTATCAATGGACATAGGTAATAAGATGATGCTTCAGGATTATGCATGATTCAATAATTTATACTGTAACAACCCGAGTCCGCAGACCCGACCCGCCACATAGGTACCATACACTAGCCCACCAAGCATCTCCTCAAATGGGTCAACCACAGCCCATCACAGGCCTCCAAAAGTCCAATGGATGATTTGATGCTTAGTAGGAGTGTATGGGCCTTCTATATAGCACACTCAATTCCCACATATATTTCGATGTGGGATGGGGGATATCACAATCTCCCCCACTCAAACCCTTGCCGTCCCTGGCAAGGTCAATCAATACCCAGATCGTACCCCCGGGCTAGCTCGCAAGCTTAGGCCGGGTTCCGCTCTGATACCATTTGTAACGACCCGAGTCCGCAGACCCGACCCGCCACATAGGTACCATACACTAGCCCACCAAACATCTCCTCAATTGGGTCAACCACAGCCCATCACAGGCCTCCAAAAGTCCAATGGATGATTTGATGCTTAGTAGGAGTGTATGGGCCTTCTATATAGCACACTCAATTCCCACATATTTCCGATGTGGGATGGGGGATATCACATATACTCCCTCCGTCCTATAGTAAGTGTCCACATTTTCTTTTAGTTTGTCCCAAAGTAAATGTCCACTTCCTAAAATGAAAAAGAATCTTTACTATTCATCTCACTCATTCTCTCTCATACTTTACTTTTACACTCACAACACCAATCAATTCACTATTCCCTACCTCATTTTCTCTCTCCTACCTCACTTTTTATACTCACAACACTTACACCACTTTCACTTTTTCTTACACCCACTTTTACTTTTTCTTAATCCCCATGCAAATGGAAGAGTGGACACTTACTCTGGGACGGAGGGAGTATATTTTATTTTGATTATTTTTAGGTTGAAATTTCACAAAATTTATACTCCTTGGTTGTAGTTAAAGACGTGGATGTTCCTGTTGAAGCATTTCAATTGCTCATTTGTCCAAAATAATGTGTATTACGAGCATTTTCTTTTTCTAACTCAAATGATTTTTAAGCATGAATTTATAGTAATTTGTTATCCTCTCTTTGCTCTCTATAATTATAAAAAAATATTTGTAGCACTTTTAATGAAGTTAAATATTTATTGTGTTTTTGTTTTCAAGTTCCAATTTTAACCCAAATAAAAATAGGACACTCATCTTTTAGATCATTATGAATATGTATCTACTTTTATAACCTACATTGTTAGGTTTATTGTTGGGAATATGCCTTGAATCAATGACTATTGGTTAAGGATATGTCCCCGACAAGTCGAGTAATTTTTGGGATTTGAATTGGGCAAGGAAAAGAAATACTTTTGGTACATGGATTAATGTTTATTGGTTTAATTAGGTTTCTTATTGGTACAACGAATGGTTCAAGAATTAGGAAAGTCGTTTCTAATAAGATATGATTACTTTGTACATAAGAAAATAAGATTCCAATTACAATGTACACAAGGAATATAATTCCTTCTCCTTTGGGTTTTCTAGTAATTATGCCTATAAATACTAGCCCCTCCCCTAGCATTATTTTTTTTCCGGTCATCTTTGATAGATACAAGTAGAGATCTAAGATCTAGATTTAGGTTGACGGAATTGTTTGCCTAAATAATTCGTGCAACTAGATTAGTGAAGATCGTCTTTTGTAATTGCCATTGAATAGTAATATATTCTCCCTCCGCCCGTGGATGTAGCCAAGTTGGTGAACCACTAAATTTTGAGTTGTGTTGATTATTTCGATTGCCATCGTTCTTACGTATATTTTGCTCTAACAAGTGGCATCAGAGCTAAATTGGTTAGAACAAGAACCGGGTATTCTGCTGCAGAAAGAAGAAGATAAGTCAATGGATCTGAATTAACGATCGACAAGTTCAAGGGGAGGAATAGTATTTTATTATTTGGCGGATCAAGATGAAGGCCCTGCAGTTCGCGTTGCAGTACACGTGCAGTTCGCGTGCAGCAAACGTGCATCGCACGTGCATTTTGCGTGCAGCGATAGTGCATCACACGTGCAGTTCGTGTGCAGCGATTGTGCAGTGCACGTGCAGCGTTCGTGCAGAAACCTGAGTGTCTAGGTGGACACATCAAGACAGAAGTCGTGTGAAGAAACAAGGCCTAATTGGCACCTCGTGGCGAGTAGATCTAGTACAGACAGAGATTCAACATGGATAGTTGCGGAAGGCGGCAAGGGTTCTAGCAATAAGAAGAATTTCAAAAAATCTTCTAGCAAGAGAGGCTCGAGACCTAATGAAGTTTGTTTTCTACAAGGAGGGGAAGGGAAGTGAGGAAGTGATGGATTCCTTGGAGGGAGAAGACGCATTCACAAATCATCATGGGTCTTGCTGATGATGTTCTCGTGGAGGTTGCTATGGAAAATAGTGACAATGGTGATTTTTTCTCTAATAGTGAAAAAAGACTCACGACGCGGGATGAGTGGCTTTTAGATCCAAAGTAGAACAAAGCGAGATAGTTGAGGAAAAGTGGAGCCGATTTCTACAAGAATGAGTAGATGGGCAGACGATCTGAGGTACAAGATGACAATCCGCATATTGATTTGAGATAGTTTATCTCGGTGAGCAATGTTCACGGCCAAATGAACTCGCCAAGCACGAAAAACTGTTAGTCGTCCGGAAGGGGCGGGCTCTAGATAGGCGGTCTAAGGCACTAAGGAATGCTAGGTTAGCATATCGTCCGGTTGCTTGGGAGGAGCAAGATTGTCCGGCGTGACAAAGAGTGCTTAAGGTAAAGCACACGATTGCATTCTATTCGCCTTTAAATGAGTGGGTTCGAAGCTTTGTAGAATAGTTCGAAGCTCATCATTGGATTGGGATGAGAAGAATCGGGACAAGGTACAATCTGGGGATTTAAGGTGTAATCTATTCGAAGGCCTAGAAGTAGATACAAAAGTCTAGTCGGCAAAGGGTTCTTGAATTCTAGAGGTGTACAGTCTCAAGTGTTCGGACGAAACACTATGTTGATGGTCTAGAAGGCTTTCTGAGACATCAATACTAGTTTCTTGGCTCTCATCGACGTTATGGAGAGGTCGAAGAAACAAGATAAGTAAGAGCACATGTTAGTGGAGTTTTGTAGCGGTTCGTGCAGACATCGCACAGTCGTGCAGTTATGTGAAATTTTCATTTGTGCAGATGCTTATGGGGAAGAAATCCAAATAAGGAGTCACGGGTTCGAGATACGTCGCCAGAATGAGAAGTGATTTGTTCAAGTCGTTCAAAGGTGTTTGTTCATGTTTGTTGGTGATCCAAGAATAGTTCGAAGCACGTTAAAGTTTGAGACAAGATCGATGTCATCATCTGGGTAATATGGTATTCGAATTTTTTGATCGTGGATTTTGTATTCGGATATGGTGGTGAACGTTGTGAAGAAGGTTCTAGGGATCTAGAAATCATTGCACAAGTTGAGCTGTAAAAGTCGTTTGCTTGACTAAGTAAACGTGGTTGTTCTTGAGTGAACAAAGATGGTACTGTCTTGACTAGGGCTGTAAACGAGCCGAGCCGAGTCGAGCTTTGGGTGTCGAGCTCGAGCTCGTTTAAAACTTATTGAGCTCGAGCTCACTTGCTTGTTCGAGCTCGAGTCGAATCGAGCTCACGAGTTGCTCGCGAACAACTTGAGTCGATATCGAACTCGAGTTTTAACGAGCCGAGCTCGAGTTTAGGATTTTTTTTAGAAAAATATGGTCTTAAAGAGCTTATCGACCCGAGTTCGAGCCGTTCGAAAACAAAAATTCAAGTTTAATAAGCTTATCGAGACGAACTCGAGCTTTTAACGAGCTAAACGAGTCGAACACGGTCGGCTCGATAAAAAAAAACGAGTTTGACAATCGGTTCGAGCTCAAGCTTTATCAGCCGAGACCGAGCTGAGCTCGAGCCAGCTCGGTTCGTATAACAGCCCTAGTCTTGATAAAGACAGAAGGCGGTGGCGGAGGTGGAGAGATATAGTTCGGAAGCGAAGAATTCAACTCAAGGTGGAGTTTAAGTCGGTTCGTGGATATGATTATGGTTCGGGGAGATTCAAAGTCAAGTGGAGATTGTTGGGAATATGCTTTGAACAATGACTATTGGTTAAGGGTATGTCCGCGACAAGTCGAGTAATTTTTGGGATTGAATTGGGCAAGGAAAGAAATCCTTTGGTACATGGATTAAGTTTATTGGGTTAATTAGGTTTCTTATTGGTACAACGAATGGTTCAAGAATTAGGAAAGTCGTTTCCAAATGAGATAAAATTACTTTGTACATAAGAAATAGGATTCCAATACAATGTTAACACAAGGAATATAATTCCTCCCTTTTGGGTTTCTAGTATTTTATGCTATAAAAATACTAACCCCTCCACTAGCATTATTTTTGCCCGGTCATCTTTGATAGATACAAGTAGAGATCTAAGATCTAGATTTAGGTTGACGGAATTGTTTGCCTAAATAATTCGTGCAACTAGATTAGTGAAGATCGTCTTTTGTAATTGCCATTGAATAGTAATATATTCTCCCTCCGCCCGTGGATGTAGCCAAGTTGGTAAACCACGTAAATTCTTGAGTTGTGTTTGATTATTTCGCTTGCCATGTTCTTACGTATATGTTTCTCTAACATTTATTTTCTGAATTATTTGTCGAAACCACCAATGATCAAATAGTATAAGGCTCAAATATATTTAATTTATTTATAAACCACAAAATATGTATAGCATATACACCTTTTTTAACATATACTAAATACTTAGGCTTAATTTCTACAGTATTGATGAATAAAAATAGTTTACCAGTTAATATTGAAAGTTAACCAATTTTACAACACTCAAATGTACAAAAGTTTTATGCACCATTTTTTACATTTAAAATTTCAAGTCAATTGTTTTCTTAAATTCAGTATAAAATAACCTTTTGTCTTGAAAAGTTAGTTTAACTCTTTCATTGTTACTACGAATGATTTTTATCAATAAGTAAGGCTACTTTTAACTATCCTAATGAAAAATTAAAATTTGTTATAAATACACCATTATAAAATACTATCAACACCAATTTTAAATTTCTTTAAAACAATAAAATAACCTAAATTATTCTCAAAGTTCATCAACATTAACAATGAAAAAAAAGGGACCAAGTTATCGGAACATGGGGAGTAAATAAATCCCTCTTAATTTCAATAATCTCACATGTTTGTCTATTGAAACAAAGGTCTTTTACAAAAAACATCTATGCCGGCCACACACCATAAAGTAACTTTACTTGTTAGAGTGAATTAATATAGATAAATGAGCGACGAAAAATATCTGAGACTTTTTTAGTGTTGATAATTGGCTTGGAGGCTTTTTGGATATGTCATGTGGATTTAAGAGTTAAAATTGATAGAATTAGGTGGCAACGACAAATTGAAAAGATAATCATATTAAGGGATCAAACTAATAAAATTATTCAAATCAGATCAAACTAATGTAATGGTTAGGTTTATATACCAAACTATTAGGTAATCCATATATATTTTTGATTTTTAGAACATTTCATACTTAAAATCGGCAAACTGACAAAAGAAATCCACCATGAGAGTCCAAACTAATAATAATATAAAAAAGTTTCACACACGACCATATTAGTAGAAGTTTCAAGATTATTAATGAATTAATTTAGACGAAGAAGTAGAGAAATATAACAGAGCTTTTTTCGAGTTGATCAATTGATTAAGGACACTCTAGATATTTCATGTGGATTTCATTACTTAAAATCGATTGAAAGTCATGGAAATGACAAATTGGATAAGAAAACTATCGTAAAGGACCAAACTAATAAATAAAATTCACATAAGACCAAGATAATGTAACTGACATATTTTTATACTAAACTATTATTTAGTCGATAGATATTTTGAAATTCCATACTTGGAATGGACAAGCTGACTATAAAAAGTCACCGAGAAAGACTAAACTAATAAAATTTATTCATGAGAGATAATATTAATAGAAATTGCAGCTTATGGATCAAAGCCTTGTTTGAACAATTTATGACCCTGAATGCCATACTCATATTTAGAGGAGATTGAGGAAGGAGATGAAGGCGGAAGCGATGATTACCTGTTGAATCCATGTTCTTGACTTTAGGGAGATATAGAAGAAGAAGAAAGATGTAGGAGAATGGATCTTCTAAATGATAGTGTCTATTAATCACTCAATATTCTTCCAACAATATGAAGATGACTTAGATGAGAGAAAATAAGAATGT
>JAOWBW010001778.1:0-54329 GCA_026119855.1 Campanula takesimana | reverse complement strand
CTATCTGAAACAAACTGGTACAAAATGAGCCAAGTGTGCGGCCGCCCAGTCCATACTGTGCGGTCGCCCACTTCCCCAGATTTCCAGAAATTCCAAAAATTCCAATATAGTCCTTATTTAAGATTCGTTCTATTGTGTGTGACCCTCTAGGATTATACTAAGTTGGCAATGGGTTCAACCATGAAACCATAAGGTATGATTAGGTTCTAGCAAACCGTCATACCTACCCAAATAGTATAACTAGATACAAGTTCGCATTCCTTTAGAATATGTCATAATCCCTTTGTCCACGACGTCATTAAACACAAGTCATGGTCAAACAGTCAACTTGTTTTGTTCAATACTTCTCGATTCCGAATATGTTGATAATTCAAATGCTATTGATCCAATCAATCCATTTGAGTCCGGCCGAACATTTCATCAACATCATTCTTCGAGGGGCCCAAGCTTGACATCTCTCCGAAGAGGGACAAATCCATTTGGCTTATTATTCTTCCCTACGTGAATCCGATTATGCCAATCATACCCTTTATAACTACCCGGTTAAAGGTAGCGTTTGAATATGTTCAAACATAATGTTCATCAAGTGGAAGACTATAATAACTTCATGTCTAAGGATTCAAATGACATAACTAATATGAGATATATGTTCGACATAGACCATGACATAGATCTCATACAATGGGTCATGTCCAGTACCTTGTTCC
This sequence comes from Campanula takesimana, assembly GCA_026119855.1. Classification (NCBI taxonomy): domain Eukaryota; kingdom Viridiplantae; phylum Streptophyta; class Magnoliopsida; order Asterales; family Campanulaceae; genus Campanula; species Campanula takesimana. The sequence continues at coordinate 53,622 of JAOWBW010001778.1, read as the reverse complement.
AAACAAGTACCCATAAATCTAACATGATCATCCCATGATCATTTAGCCTTTATACTAGTGCTTTACAAGTACTAGGGATGGAGATTATTATAAGTAAACATGAACAATAATAATAATAATCAAAACATTTCTTTATTGATATGAAATAAATGATAACAATTACAACGTTTATTAAACGTGCCTAGGGCACCACTACCAACAATCTCCCACTTGCCCTAGGCCCAATCTCCCATGTATCTAATACCCATGGACCTAACATGACCATCATGTTTAGCTTGTGGAAGTCCCTTTGTTAGCGGGTCCGCAACATTGTCATCAGTAGGTACTCTGCATATATTTACGTCTCCCCTATCAACGATCTCTCGAATGATATGAAAACGCCTAAGTATGTGTTTGGATTTCTGATGTGCTCTTGGTTCCTTTGCTTGAGCAATAGCACCATTATTATCGCAATAAAGGTCTATTGGATTAGCAATACTAGGAACCACTTCAAGTTCAGTGATGAACTTCTTAATCCAAACAGCTTCCTTTGCAGCATCTGATGCAGCAATATACTCAGCTTCCGTTGTAGAATCAGCGGTTGTACTTTGCTTGGAACTCTTCCAGCTTACAGCTCCACCATTTAACATAAACACAAAACCCGATGTCGATCGGCTATCATCTTTGTCGGTTGGAAGCTTGCATCTGTGTAAGCATTTACAACGAGATCATCTTCCATTCCTCCTTAGACCAAAAACGAGTCTTTAGTTCTTCTCAAGTACTTAAGGATCGCTTTTACAGCTACCCAGTGATTTTCGCCAGGATCGGATTGGTATCTACTTGTCATGCTCAAAGCATAAGATACATCCGGCCTAGTACAAATCATGGCATACATGATGGACCCAATTGCCGAAGCATATGGAACATCATTCATTTTCTCACGCTCATCTTTTGTCTTAGGACATTGAGTCTTGCTTAGAGAAACTCCATGTAATACGGGCAAGGCACCTCTTTTAGAATTTCCATACGGAATCTTCTAATGACCTTGTCAATGTATGTACTTTGGCTTAAACCAAGTAGCCTCCTTGATCTATCTCTATAGATCTTAATGCCGAGTATATATGCGGATTCACCCATATCTTTCATTGCGAAACACTTTCCTAACCAAGTCTTCACAGACTGTAGTGTGGGAATGTTGTTTCCAATGAGCAATATGTCATCCACGTATAAAATAAGTAATAGCACTATGCTCCCACTAATTTTCTTGTATAGACAAGGTTCATCTTTGTTCTTGGTGAAACCAAACTCTTTGACCGATTCATCAAAACGGAGATTCCAACTCCTTGAAGCTTGCTTTAATCCATAGATGGATCTTTGCAATTTGCATACCTTAGAATTCTGTTCAAAACCTTCTGTTGTGTCATATACACATCCTCTTGTAGTTTCCATTTAGGAAAGCGGTTTTGACATCCATTTGCCATATTTCATAGTCATGATATGCGGCAATAGCAAGCAGAATTCTTATAGACTTGATCATTGCTACGGGTGAAAAGGTCTCATCATAGTCAATACCATGAACTTGCCTATAAGCTTTCGCTACAAGTCTAGCTTTGTAAGTATGCACCTTCCTATCCATGTCAGTCTTCTTCTTGAAGACCCATTTGCATCCTATGGTTTTTACACCTTCGGGCGCATCAATCAAATTCCAAACTTGATTGTCTTGCATGGATTGCAATTCGGATTTCATGGCTCCAAGCCACTTGTCCGAATCAGGAGAAGACATCGCCTCTTGGTAGGTTGACGGTTCATCATTCTCAATGATTTCTACCTCATTACTATCCGTTACGAGAAATCCATATCTCTCGGGCTCGGATCGTACCCTACTAGATTTGCGAGTTACTTGTGTATCTTGAACAGGTTCCACAACTCCTTGTGGTTCTTGTTCCCGTTCCACTATTGGTTCAATGTTATTTTCTGGGTCTCGAATTTCTTCAAGATTTATTTTACTCCCACTGATTTCTTTAGAAAGAAACTGTTCCTCTAGAAAGACACCAGTTCGGGAAACAAACACTTTGTTGTCCTCTCGGTTAAAAGTAATATCCTTTAGTTTCCTTAGGATATCCCACGAAAATACATTTATCAGATTTGTGTGCTAGTTTGTCAGAGATAAGTCTCTTGACATAAACTTCGCAACCCCAAATCCTCATGAAAGACAAACTAGGTTTCTTTCCACTCCACATCTCATATGGAGTATTTGGAACCGATTTAGTTGGAACTTGATTTAGTGTGAAAGCAGCGGTTTCTAGGGCGTAACCCCAAAAGGATATTGGAAGATCAACTTGACTCATCATTGATCGAACCATGTCTAACAAAGTCCGATTTCTCCTCTCAGACACACCATTCCATTGTGGTGTTCCGGGTGGAGTCAATTGTGAAACTATTCCACAATTCTTTAGATGATCATCAAATTCTTGGCTTAAGTATTCTCCACCACGATCTGATCGAAGTGCCTTAATACTTTTGCCAAGTTGTTTTTCTACTTCATTTTGAAATATTCTAAATATCTCAAATGCTTCACTTTTATGTTTCATTAGGTAAACATACCCAAATCTACTATACTCATCAGTGAAGGTTATGAAGTATTGAAATCCTCCCCTAGCATTGCTACTTAATGGTCCACATACATCGGAATGTATCAACCCCAATAAGTCACTTGCCCTCTCACCTAGCTTGGTGAAAGGTGTCTTAGTCATTTTTCCAAGAAGACACGACTCAGAAGTATCATATGACTCTAAGTCACATGAACCCAAAAGTCCGTCCCCATGGAGTTTTGAGATACGCTTCCCATTAATATGACCAAGACGGCAATGCCACAAATAAGTATGATTTACATCATTAGGTTTAGATTTCTTATTTACATGATAGACATTATTTTCATTCTTAACATCCAAGATATAAAGGCCATTAACTGAATTATCAATACCATAAAGCACATCATTTAAATAAATAGAAAATTTCTTATTCTCAATAAGAAACTTAAAACCTTCATTATCCAAACAAGAAATTGAAATAATATTTCTGCTTAAATCCGGAACATAATAACAATTGTTCAAAACAAGAATTAATCCGGAAGGTAAAGTGACTTCATAAGTCCCTACGGCTAATGGAGCAACTCTTGCTCCATTCCCCACGCGTAGATCTACTTTACCTTCTTTAAGAAGTCTCCTATTCTTTAGTCCCCGCACATTTAGACAAATGTGAGAACCACATCCGGTATCCAATACCTAAGAATCAGTGGTAGAAAGGAGAATATCTATCATATAGATACCTGAAGTCGACGCAGCCTTGCTGCCCTTCTTCTTCTTTTGCTCTTCCAAGAAAGCCTTGCAATTACGTTTCCAATGACCAATTTCTTGACAATGGAAACAGATTGCATCCTTTTGTGAATCGGGTTTTGCCTCAGAAGCCTTGGCAACCTTTGCCTTGCTTATTTTGGGTTTGACAACTTTCTTACCCTTTCCTTTGGCACTAGCCTTCTTCCCATCATGAACCAAGAGCACGGGAGAACCTTTCTCCACAATTTTCATCTCTGCAGTTTTAAGCATCCCATGCAACTCAGAGATATTCTTATCCATTCCATGCATGTTATAATTCATCACAAACTGATTATAACTTTTAGGCAATGAATTAAGAATGAGATCCGTGGCTAGCTCCAATGGGATTGGATAGCCAAGTTTCTCAAGGTGCTCTACATAACCTTTCATTTTGAGAAAGTGAGGACTCACTTGTTGCCCTTCATTCATCTTACAAGTAGTGAATGCAACAATGGTCTTGTACCTCTCTTGCCTAGCTTGCTCTTGAAACATGGTTCTCAACTCCATGCCTATCTTATAGGCTTCCAAATGTTCCAAACTTTGTTGGAGTTTTGAGCACATAGCAGCAAGCATGAGACAACTTACATCTCTAGAATCATTACGATGTTTCTTGTAATTGTCTCTTTCTGCCCTAGGGGCAGTAGGCGGTGGTTCAGCAGGGAGAGGCCCATCGAGAATGTACAACTTATCTTCTTGCCTAAGAACGATTCTTATGCTATGGATCCAATCCATAAAGTTAGTACCATTCTCTTCGAGCTTATCCTTCTCAAGGATCGATCGCAACGACATTGATTGAGTGTTATTAGTCATTATCTACAAATATGCAAAATTTCCAAAATTTAATAAGTACCAATTTTCATTAAAGAAATAAACAATGTATTTTTCAAAAATACTCCCACTAATTATATAACCTTCTTATACATCCAATGTATAATATAATTTAAATGGGTTAAGATCCAACTTTAATTTAATTTCAAGTCCGCTAAGGCGGATTACACAAAATCAAATTAATTAGGTAGACAACTCTTGTCAATCATATCTCATATGACTCTTAGTTCCTTTTATGAGATTCTTTAAGAAATCCAATTTCAAAAATCATGTTAAACCTCATCTTTGCCTAGGCCCAAAACTGTTTTGACGCCCAATTAAGTCTAACCATTTTAAACGCATAGTTAATGTGTCCCGCTAGGTCGTGCCCACATTATCTATCTTGCTCGTAAATAAATAAATTTGATGCACCTCGCTAGGGCGAATCTACATTAAAATCACTCATGTGCTAACAAGTGTTTTAATCATGGCATGGCAATAAAAGACTTAAAACTTTCTTTGAAGGTTTATCACATATATCATATAACACATTTATGAGCACATAATATAAACATGTTACACATCAAGTTTAGCCACTAAATTAATCTCCATTAATTTAAGCATAATATTTATGTGTCATTAGTTTCTCTATAATTATGAGAATGAGACTATTTAAACTTTGGTTATTATCTCCAAATCAAGACAACAGGAAGTGCGGTCGAAGTAAGCCATTAGGCAACCACAATCCCGCACTAATTCAAGAAACCAAGAAAGTAGTCCATGTGGCCGAAACTAAGCAATAGATGGTCTCGATGAACGTAGGCCAATTGCATTCACAATTCCACATGGATCTCCAATCTTTGAATCAAGAACTTTGTTCTTAATTTAAGCAATTATGAACTCTTCATAATTCTAACTTCGTTTTATCTTTGAAACTTTGATTCCGATCAAGTTTGGGAAACACAATCTCGATGAACGCAGATTAGCCATCCAAACCTTGAACCAATCTTAGAATCACAAGACTAAAACAAATAGGAAAATCAAACCCCAAAATCCACACACAAACCAACTACCCAAAACCCATTCCAGATCAACAAGTCTGGACTGGTTCTGTTACTGGTTTTGTTGAATTTTTCGAAAATTCCAAATTCTGATTTTTACAAAAATCAGACAATCTGATCAATATGTGCGGCCGCCCAAAACTCACTGTGTGGTCTCCCAAACATGTGCGGCCGCCCAAGTGATTCTGTGCGGTCGCCCAAGACGATCAGAATGTACAGAATTTTGAAGTTCGAAAATTTTGTCTCAAAATTGTTTTTCCCCGATTATTAAGACTTTGATCCAATCAAAAAATTAATAATCAACAATTCTGAATCCATCATAATATTTATTGCGATTGAATCGTGCGATTAAAGTTGCAAAACAATAAACCACATAAAATCACAAAACACATAAGCATCATATATTCCAATATTCATATCATGCTAGGCACATAAACAATTTATATACACATAACATGATCTAGGTATTGAAATAATCAACATGAACGGGGCTCTGATACCACTGTTGGGTTTCGTAGTCACATGCGCAGCGGAATATAGCATTTAAAATTTATGAAACCCAAAGCCCATAGATCCGTTCATATGATTAAGTCAAATACAACAATATGAATAGAGGAAGAACTAACCCTTGATGACTTTAAATTCTAGCTTTGATCTTGGTGGAGATTTGAAGCTTGATCACAATGAAAGTAAGAACACGAACTTTGAAGATGATGAGCTTCACCCTCTAGCGGTATCCACACCACGAACGAATATCAAGGAGCTTCTTGATCTTGGTTTCTAGACCAACAACTATGAAACACACTTTCACAATTGATAATGACTATATGGAATTTTAATTGTGTATTATTTTGTTCTTCAATCAAGAGATGTCTTGGAACAAAATAAAACCTCTCTCAAACTCTTTGAGACTCACAAAATCATTGGTTAAGAGTGCTGGCCGAATTTGGCCTTTTATACACAAGTAGGACCTATTCCAAATAGGAAACTTGTGTCAAAATCCGTCCAAAATTCGTTTCCTAATCAAATTAGGAATCTGCCACCCGACAGTACTGTGCGGCCGCCCAAAACCCACTGTGCGGTCGCACAACTATCTGAAACAAACTGGTACAAAAATGAACCAAGTGTGCGGCCGCCCAGTCCATACTGTGCGGTCGCCCACTTCCCCAGATTTCCAGAAATTCCAAAATTCCAATATAGTCCTTATTTAAGATTCGTTCTATTGTGTGTGACCCTCTAGGATTATACTAAGTTGGCAATGAGTTCAACCATGAAACCATAAGGTATGATTAGGTTCTAGCAAACCGTCATACCTACCCAAATAGTATAACTAGATACAAGTTCGCATTCCTTTAGAATATGTTATAATCCCTTTGTCCACGACGTCATTGAACACAAGTCATGGTCAAACAGTCAACTTGTTTTGTTCAATACTTTCTCGATTCCGAATATGTTGATAATCCAAATGCTATTGATCCAATCAATCCATTTGAGTCCGGCCGAACATTTCATCAACATCATTCCTTCGAGGGGCCCAAGCTTGACATCTCTCCGAAGAGGGACAAATCCATTTGGCTTATTATTCTTCCCTACGTGAATCCGATTATGCCAATCATACCCTTTATAACTACCCGGTTAAAGGTAGCGTTTGAATATGTCAAACATAATGTTCATCAAGTGGAAGACTATAATAACTTCATGTCTAAGGATTCAAATGACATAACTAATATGAGATATATGTTCGACATAGACCATGACATAGATCTCATACAATGGGTCATGTCCAGTACCTTGTTCCAAACAAGTACCCATAAATCTAACATGATCATCCCATGATCATTTAGCCTTTATACTAGTGCTTTACAAGTACTAGGGACGGAGATTATTATAAGTAAACATGAACAATAATAATAATAATCAAAACATTTCTTTATTGATAAGAAATAAATGATAACAATTACAACGTTTATTAAACGTGCCTAGGGCACCACTACCAACAACCAGGACACAATTCTTGATCCAATAAATTGACATCCACCACTTGTTGATTTTCTATCTAGATTGCATCCAACATAGTCTGAGTCAGTAAAGCCAATTAGTGAAAATGGAGATTCATTAGGATACCATAAGCCATAATCAGGAGTTCCTTTTAGATATCTCAAAATCCTTTTAACTGCAGCAAGATGAGATTCTTTGGGATTTGCTTGAAATCTTGCACATAGACATACACTGAACATGATGTCTGGTCTTGAGGCAGTAACATATAGGAGAGATCCTATATAGCTTATGTAAAGTGTTTGATCAACACTTTGACCATCAGTGTCAGCATGAAGTTTGGTTGTGGTAACAGAGGTGTCTTAGCTGTTGAGGCATTCTGCATATCAAACTTCTTGATCATGTCTCTTGTGTACTTGGCTTGGTTAATGAAGATCCCATCCTTCATTTGTTTGACTTGAAGACTTAGGAAGTAGGTTAGTTCCCCAATCATACTCATTTCAAACTGTTTTTGCATAAGATCTCCAAATTCTTTGCAAAAGTTCTCATTTGATGATCCAAAGATAATGTCATCAACATAGACCTGAATGAGTAGGGTGTCATCTCCATATTTTTTAATGAATAATGTGTTGTCAATATGACCTTTGGTAAATCCTTTATCAAGAAAGAATTTAAACAGAGTGTCATACCAAGCTCTAGGGGCTTGTTTTAGACCATACAAGGCTTTGTCAGACTTGTATACATGGTCTGGAAATTTAGGATGTTCAAATCCAGGAGGTTGAGCAACAAACACCTTTTCATTTAGTATTCCATTCAGGAATGCACTCTTGACATCCATTTGGAATACTTTCATCTTCTTAAAAGATGCAAAGGCTAGAAATAGTCTTATGGCTTCAAGTCTTGCTACAGGAGCAAAATTTTCATCATAGTCTATTCCTTCTTCTTGTCTGTATCCTTGAGCAACAAGTCTTGCTTTGTTTCTCACTACAGTACCATCGTCACTCATTTTGTTTCTAAAAAACCCATCTAGTACCTATGACAGTTTGGTTTCTTGGTTTGGGAACAAGTTTCCATATTTTATTCCTTTCAAACTGTTCAAGTTCTTCTTCAATTGCTTCTATCCAGTCTGCATCTTGAAGGGATTCATGGATCTTTTTAGGTTCCATTTGAGAAATGAAGGCACTCATGAAAATATCATAGTGAGGAATGCCATCAGGGATTGTTTCCTTCTGAATAGGGATGGAAATGATTAGGTTGTCATCATTGAGAATTGGGATTTGAGTGGAGATTTGGGAAGGTATGATTTGACAACTAACTGTTTCATCTAAGCTGTTGGGAAGAGGAAAGCTGTTGGGAGTGGGTAGCTGTTGGGAGTATCTTTGGGCAGAACATAGGGAAGAGTAATGTTGTTCTCATTTGATGGAGAAGGATTGTTGATTGAGGGTGAAGGTTCTCGAAGGTTGTCAGAATTTCGAATGCTTTCATCAAAATCACATAAGTCAGTATTGCTTTGATCATTGTTTTCATCAAAGTCAACATGAATGGATTCTTCTACAACCAGTCTTCTCTTGTTGTATACTCTGTAGGCTTTGCTAGTGTTGGAGTAACCAAGAAAGATTCCTTCATCACTATTGGAATCAAATTTGTCTAAGTTATTCTTCCCATTGTTGTGAATGTAACATTTACTTCCAAATCCATGAAAGTAGGATATGGTTGGAACCTTGCCATTCCACAACTCATATGGGGTCTTCATATGAAACTTGTTTATTAGAGTTTTATTCTGTACATAAACAGTAGTAGTAACAGCTTCACCCCAAAAGTATTTAGGAAGATTATGTTCTGACAGCATTGCTCTTGCTGCTTCACAAATGGTCCTGTTCTTTCTTTCTGCGACTCCATTCTATTGAGGAGTTCTTGGAGCTTAAAAGTTGTGATCAATCCCTATTTGGTTACAATAGTTTTCAACTCCAGTGTTCTCAAATTCAGTTCCATGATCAGATCTTATCTTTTTGATAGATAAGCCTTTAAAGTTCTGAACTTTCTTGAACAGCTGAGTAATGTTTTGAAGAGTATCACTTTTGTATTCAAAAAGAATTATCCAAGTGAATCTAGTGTAGTCATCAACAACTACAAGAGAGTATCTCTTTCCACCTAGAGATCTGGTTCTAATGGCCAAATAGGTCCATATGAAGGAGATCAAGAGGTTTAGATGTGTCCAGTCTGGTTTTAGCAGTAAAGGATGTCTTCTTTTGTTTTCCACATTGACAAGCTCTGCATAGTTTGTCTTTCTTGAAAGGAATTTTGGGAAGACATTTGACAAGATTGGAGATAGATAACTTGGAAATGGTTTTGAGGTTTAGGTGAGCAAGTCTTTTATGCCACAGCCATGACAAATCTGATTGGCTGTAGGATAATAGACAGTGAGCAGTAGAGGATTGAACAACTTCAAGGTGGAGGCAGTAGAGGTTCTTCTTTCTAACTCCTGTTAGAATAACCTTGTTGTTCTTATCTTTGACTTGGCATTAGTCCTTTGTGCAGATAACATGGAACCCTTTGTCATAAATTTGACTTATGCTAATCAAATTGTGCTTAAGGCCTTCAACATAAGATACATCTGTAAAGATGATCTCCTTGGTCACTAGATTGCCTGATCCTTTGACTCTTGCTTAAGAATTGTCACCAAATGTAACATTGGGACCATTCTTTGGAGTTAGCTGTTGAAGCCATTCCTTGTTGTAAGTCATATGTCTGCTACATCCACTATCTAAGTACCAGATTCCTTTATTAGATTCCTACAAAACAAAATTAAAAATTATGGTACCCTTTATTCTTTTTGGGTCCAAAAGATTAGACTTTATTTGGTACCCTAGCCTTGCCACCTGATCTTCTTTTGAAGAATTGGTTAAGGGTGTTATAGTAGGACATGATTTGCATCATGTAGGGTGTCAATGTGAAGGGTTGAGGGGAGTTATATAGGTGTCCAGTATTGTATGGGCTTTGATTTTTGTAGTTTGGTTGATGAAAGTGAGATTGCTGTCTGGGGTTTTGTGAGTGGTAAGATGATCTAGGGGAAGAGTTTTGTGACTGATGGCTTTTCCCATTGGAATATTGCCAGTTTTGTCTAGGTTGCCTAGAGTGCCTCTGTTGTCTAGCATATCTTGGCTGTCCAGTTTGCCTTGGATTTCTGGCTTGTCTAGGCTGTCTAGGCTCCTGTTCTCTCTTCCTTTTCTGAGATTTAATATCATCAGTACTTGTTGAAGCTTGAGTATTAGGAATTGTGGGAGAATCCCCTTTTGATTTACTCTCTTTACTCCTTTGTTTGTACACGTCTTCCTTTGTTTGAATGGGGTAAGATGGTTTCTTGGTAGAGAGTGTGTTGAGACTTTGTAAAATTATAGTTTCAACAGCTCTATCACCAGTGGGTGGAGTATAGATTTTGAGTGTGGGATTTTTAGCTCCTATTCCAGATCTGTCCCCAAGATTTCTCTGGTTGAATTGAAACATGGATAAAGTATTGCTTGATTTGCTCCAGGAAGCAATTTTGCTTTTTAAAGCATTGTTTTCTTCCTTCAAGGTACTTATTTCATGTTTATTATCCTCTTGGGATTTAGAACAGTCAGTCTTATCTGTTGAGCTAAGTATGTCATTTTCAAGTTTTTGACATTTTTTCTTCTAGATCCTTTGTGGTTGTTTCAAGGTTAGTGTTTAGGGTTTTGAGTTTTTCAATGGTTTTTGATTGCTCAAGGTTTTCTGTGATGAGGGCAGCAAAGCTAGAGTCTTGTTTCTTCTTTTGAATTAAGAGGGTGCAAACTAAATTTTTAAAACCATCAATATTAAGAGAGTTAAAATTATGTACCTCTTTAAGTTCTTCAGCAGCAGCTAAGGCTTCTAGGTCCTCTTCATTATCTGATTCATCACATTCTTATGAAACTAAACACAGTAATGCTTCTTCTTCATCACTATCTGAGTCTGAAGATTCAAATTCTTCATCACTAAACCTAGAGAAGTCAGCAAGCATGACTTGTTCTTTATTCTTGTCATTTTTTGCCTTGACACAATTGTAGCAATTGCACCTAGAACTATGAATGACATCTTTAGAATAGGTCATTCTTTTTGAGTATTCTCTTGGTTTCTTAGGTTCTTTACAGTCTACAGCATAGTGATCTGGTTTACCACAGTTGTAACACTCACTGTTCTTTTTAACAACTTCTTGAGTTGGGTTGGATGGTGAAGGACTGTATCTTCTATCAAAAGCTTTCTTTTGATGCTTCATGGCATTTCTGACAGCCATGGAGATGAGACTTGGGATGTCTTCTTGAGAGATTGGCTTTGATTCTTGTTTAGGAGTTATATTCAGTTTTTGTAGAGCATTGATAACAAGAGAGTCAATGTCCTGTTGAGAGAGTTGTTTCTGGGTTTGCTCTTGTGCAACAAGGGCAAGGGTTTGAGATATGGTGGATGCTGGTTGAATTTTGATCATTCCTTCTAGTTCATATGCTTCAAGTTTACCAAAGTATTGTTCAATGGTCATACTACTCCATTCAGCTCCTTCTCTAATGGGAAGGGCTACTTTCTCATATTCTTGAGGAAGATTAGAGTAGATTTTTAGGCATAGATCAGATTGTTCAAAAGTTTTTCCATGGTCTGAAATGGCTCTAACAAGATCTTCAAATCTTGGTCTTGCAGCACTCACTTTTTCTCTAGGATAGAATTTGAAGTTGTCTAACTGTCTTAATAAGTTGTATAGATTCTGGGTTCTAACACTGGTGTGTTTAGTGAACTTTGTGTTAATTAATTCCCATGCTGCTTTAGCACTTGGTACTTTAGCTATTTCTTGAGCTAGGGAGTCATTCACACTTTTTTGCAGAATATTTTTTACTTTTAAGTTAGCAGTCATAAGTTGTCTTTGTGCATCAGTCCAATTTTCAGGAGATTTGAGTTTGCTACCCCCTCCATTGACTTCAGCTTGAGTGGGAGGTTCAACTTCATTCTCTAAGACATACCAGTTCCATATGCTATTAGCATCTAGATAGGTTTTGATTTTTGAGGAATAAATCTCAAAAGATCCACAGTCATCAATGTGTGGAATGTCCTTTTCATTGTTTCTTCTTTGTTGAGGCATGGTGGGTTGAATGGATCTTTCACAAGTTGTTAGACTCTGTATGGTGAATCCAAGCTCTGGTGCCAATTGAAAGGTCCTGTTTTACTAAAAGAATAGAAATATTAAAGATGAACAGCTAACAGTTTGGGTGGTTAGCTGTTGAGAGATAGAGTAATTATGCAGCGGAGAATATTTAAAAGAATAAATTAAATAGACAAGGTGTAGTGTGTGTATAAGTGTAGAGATAAGGGAAGAAAATACACAAGGAGTTTTTAAAGTGGTTCAGAGGCAAACACTTCTCTTACACCCACCCCCACTGTAGTCAACAGTGAGATCAATCCACTATAATATCCACTTACTTAATAAGCTTACAATGAATGATAAAGGCAAGTTCCTCGAACCCCCTCTTCTTAACTGTCACTACAGTTAATGAAGCCTTTTGACTAAGGCTATAAAAAGAAAAGAAAAAATACAAAAGTTAAAAAGAAAAACGATTAAGCTTGGCTGATAGCTTAGGCTAGGTGTGGGTTGTAACTGGGTGCACAAGGGGCACAATATTTGCAGGGGATTATGCAAATATTTAGATCTGCAGATTGAGAATGCAGAAAGGCTCAAAAAGGGAGTGAGGTTGTAAAAATGGGTTGAAGGGTTAAAAAGGGTCACTTGACAACATGCCAGTATACACCTTTATATAGGGGAGGCCATATAGCCGTTGGGGGACAAGGGTACAAGGGTAGCCGTTGGGGGACCAAAGGTACAGAGGAGTAACGGCTTGTCTTTGACCGGGTTGACTAATATGTTCTTCCTCTTGAATGCAGGTTGTCAAGTTAAGGGGAAGGTGTATTCACACTTGATCAAGCTTCAATAGAGTTATTCTAATGTTTGTTAATATTTAGAATAGTCATTCTTCAAGAGTCTGATGACGTGGAGATAGCTGTTGAAGAAGAACAGTCTCAGCAGTTGAGACAGAGGAGCTTAGCTGTTGGGTTTGTAGGGCCTTAGCTGTTGAAGCTTGATTGAATTTAGCATCTTGCTAATTCATTTGAGGTTGAGGGAGTTTGTAATAGGTAGTTCTTCATTTTGTTGAATGTGTAAATGGTAGGTAGATCATGAAGTGTTTTGACTGTTGGCTTGAACAGCTAACAGGATGGCTTAGCTGTTTGAGCTTTGTGATGGGCTGCCTGTGCTCAGGTCTTTTGTATACATCATATAATCAATGGATTGATTATTTATTTATCAAAACATTTTTACTATGATTAATTGTGAGTCAAACATAGTGAGGTACTAACATATCCCAACTTTAGTACTGATTAAATTCTGCTATGTTGAAGATCGTTTACTAGTATCGATTAAATTCTACTAGTTTCGATTATTTATCTCTTTTATGCTTCTGCTTGCCTACATCAAGTAGCTTTTGTGATGTTGAGCACGGTCGAGCACCATTGTTGTAGCATGCCATGAGAGCCAAGAAGAAGACCAGTAGCTTCTGTACGTGAGAGTCTTATATCGGAGGTGCACAAAGATGGGCATTGTGGTAGAGACAAGACAGTCAAGTTTGTATCGTAGAGGTATTACTGCCACAGATCAGGAGCGACACGTATATGTTCGTGCATAAGTGTATGGTTTGTCAGGTCCACGAGGGACAGTCGCAAAGTATAGGTTTGTATATGCCTTTACCAGTTCCTGTGGCTCCGTAGGAGGATATATCGATGGATTTTGTGCTTGGGTTACCGCAAACTCAGCGATCTAATGGTTCTATTTTTGTGGTAGTGGATCATTTTTCGAAGATGGATCATTTTATTCCATGTCGAAAAACGCCTGATGCTACTCATATTACGTGGTTTTTCTTTAAGGAGTTTGTTCATTTGCATGGGGTTCCTAACACTACTACTATTGATGGTGACACAAAATTTTTGAGTCATTTTTGACATACTCTATGGCGGATATTCCGGATCGAGCTGCAGTCTAGTAGTGTTTTTCACCCGCAGACTGATGGGCAGACCGAGGTTGGTTGTTAAAAAAACTTTGGGTTCTATGGTTCGTTTCTTGTGCATAGTTAGTCCGAAGAAGTAGGATATGAAGTTAGCGACAACTGAATTTATTTTCTTTCAAAACATGGTTAACATGACTACAAAGAAGACACTGTTTGAGATTATGTACAAGAGGCCGCCTATTCATATTCTTGATTTAGTTCCTTTTCCAAATTTACCCGGTTATTGTGTTGCAGGTGAACATATGGCGGAGAAGATATAGGTGATACACGCAGAGGTGAAGCAGAATAGTGAGGCATCAAATGCCAAGTACAAGGAGGATGCTGACAAGCGACGTCAGGAGAAGGTGTTTTCCGTTGGGGACTTGGTTATGGTTTATCTGCGCAAGGAAAGTTTCCTGGTGGGTACTTATAGAAAGCTACATCTGAAGAAAATTTGTACATCCCAGATTTTGTGTAAAATCAATGATAATGCCTATATTGCTGATCTTTTGGATGGATGGAATATTTCTCCTATGTTTAATGTGGCTGATTTCATGGAATTTGTGCCCGATGTTCCTTTATATGCGGATACGGACTTGGGTCAAGTCCGTTTCAAGTGGGGGAGAATGATGTAGCACTCGATGAGGGCCAAGAAGATGACCAGTCGAGCTCTACCAGTTTCGCACGACTGTGCGCTAAAGGGAGTACGTCGTGCAACTACGCGTGAAACTGGAAGGAGCTATGAGTGGAGTCTCTAGGCAGAAGGCACACCCGTGACAGAAGAAGGACACGTCCGTGTGTTAGACGAGTTGCAGATGGGAGTTGCAGAGTAAACAACACGATCGTGCCTAGGCCAAAGCACGACCGTGCGCGAATGGTCCAAGCCTGAGATGGGTTTTGATTTCTTTAAATATTTGCTTTCCCTTTTCACATTTGTTTTCCTTTATTATTTGGCATTTCTTTTATTTAGTAGGATTAAATTATTAGGAGTATAAATACTCATACTAGGGTTTCGAAGAAACTTTTCTTATTATTATTAAGGGTTAATGACAATTTAGACCCTGAAGTATGTTACCACCCTTCCAATCAAGCTCTGACTGTGTTTTTTCATCAATTTCAACCTTGGGGTAATTCATTTTCGCCAGTTAGGGTCTGTTGGACGGATTTCGTTAGAAAAGTCAGCTATGTAGCATGTGCTTTTAGTTAGGTTAGCCAAACCCTAGCAGCATTTTGAAGGGAATTGCGTATGAGAATTGCGTATCCATTTTGTGGTCGTATATAAAATTTCTTGCATAAATGGGCTACCCGGAATAAACATTCCTTTCGGTCCCAACTCCAGTGCATTAGCAACTTCTTGTGATATTTAGGCCCATTTGTCGCAGCTGATGGCTGATGACTTTTGGCTGATGGCTGATGACTTTTGGCTGAATGACTTATGGCTTATTGTCAGAATACTGTTTGTTTTGGCTGATTTAAAAATGCTTATGGCTGTCTTAAGCTAATTGTGACTGTTTGTTGAAAAAGCTAAAAAATTGCTGAATATAATACAAATACAAAATACCCCTCATATATAAATAAACACATAATAATTATAATATAATATAATTGTATAACTATTATTATCTAATTATAATTATTTAATTGTTATAATTATTAATGATTATATAATCATAATAATCATAATTATATAAAAATTAATATTATATATAATTTTATTAAGTATATAGTAATAATGATAAAATAATATTAATAATAGTAATATAGATTTAATAATATGATGATTATATAATATTAATAGTATACTTTAGTAATAATAATAATACTAATAATAATATAATATAATTTTAATTTTAATAATTTTTATTATTATTAATTTTTTAATGATAATAATAACAAAATTGTAATAATAATATATTTATGATTATATAATGGTAATAATATAATTATAAAATATTATTATTATTATTATTATTATATTATTATTATTATTATTATTATTATTATTATTATTATTATTATTATTATTATTATTATTATTATTTATTATTATTATTATTATTATTATTATTATTATGTAACTAACTTATAAATCATACATAGAAAAGGATGAGTATTATTGACTTACCAAAAGTGATGAAACTTCCATATTTTCAATAAGCCAAGAAAAGCATCATTTTTCTAGCTTTCTAGCTTTTACTTATTTATGCTTTGAGGGAGTTGTACTTGACTTATTGGCTTTTAGCTTATAAGTGAAAACAAACACTACTAAAATAGCTTATTTTAAGTCAAAAGCCATAAGCCAACCCAAATAAGTGAAAACAAACAGGCACAAAATTACCAGCCACGCTATATATATGTCGTATGGGTCTCAAAACTATTTCACTCATCACTGTTTTAATTTTAACTAGCTGAGAATTATCAAGTGAGAAATGGGTAAGATATCTAGGGAAGTGGAGATCAAGTCAGATGGATATTCATGTTTTGAGATTTTTTATACAAATCATACCTTATTCCCACTTTGAGTCCTCTAATAACTGGTAGTGAGTTGTATGAAGGTGTTGGGAATTTAGTGGTACCCCGTTGCAATCTAGATCAAGAACAATAAAACCCACAAGCACAATATGAGAGAATCACACACACAAGAACACAAGAATTGTTTACCCGGTTCGTTCAACACATGAACTACGCCCGGGGCCAATTGCCAAGTCAATATATTATTAGACACCTTCTAATATGTTGCTACAATGTGTTCTAGGTTGTATCTATGCTTATATAGCAGTACAAGGAAGCCCTAAGTCGAATTAAGAAGAGATCGTGTCAAAATAGGAAACAAATCAGCCCAGCCGGCATACCAAGCGCCCGCTTGGGTCTATGCGAGCGCCCGCTTGAATTTATTTCCCCAGGCGAGCCAACTCACTGTCCGTTTGAGCGCCCGTCTGGCCAAAGGCAAGCGCCCGCCTGCTCCTCCGCCCAGAACTCCTCCTCCGGTTTGAACCCTTTTTGATCTCCACCAACTCCCCCGACTTAGACTCCTTTTCTTCCTCGTAGTTTAGGACTCCAATCCTAACAATCTCCCACCTGGAGACTAAACTCATAAGCATAGAAACACCCATCAACTCCCACCACGGAGTGAACACCTCCGAACACATTTTACCCCCATATTGGCTTGACACTACCGAGCCTCCCGCTCAAGTACTAAGGCGAGTTGAAACCAAGCGACGTTTCAACCTCTCCGTGTTAGATAGTTCTTGCCTCCCCAAATCAGCTTCTACCTTGATTTCTCCCCACAAGTCTAACTTCACCTTCTCCCTCCAGACCCACCTTCCTCGCAATGCTTCCCCTTGAAACTTGGACATACCTTGTTTCTTGCATCGACTTATTTTGGTCTGAACATGCTCTCTGTTAGGGCACTTGGACTTCCACACCGCGTTGATCAACTTTGTGTCCCTCTCCCCCCATAACATACCGTTTCTTGATGTCTCTCCTTTCTACACCAATAGTTCTTTCGCCTCTTGCTCCCACCGGAGCGAACATCGACATTGTAGGTAGAGTACAACATCTTCTCCTTAACCCCATGAGCTATCACCTTAGCTCCTTTTGTGACTTCCCAAGACCCACCCATGAAGGTCACACCATACCCTTCATCATCAAGTTGTCCCACAGAAATCACCCTCCTCCTCAAGTCCGGAACATGCATCACATCGTGCAATTGTAAAACAGCCCCGTTAGGTGTCTTCATCAACACATCCCCCTTACCTTTGATCTTCAATGGTTGATCATCACCAAGATAGACAACCCCAAAATCTCCAGTTTTATACCGCTCCATTGTTTCTGCATCCCCACTAGCATGACAAGAAGCTCCAGAATCCAACACCCAATCTTCACCTGACTACTCCTCTCCTAGGATTAATACATCCCCATCATCCACCACGTGTGCATCACCATCCTTATCCGGACAGTCATAACTGATATGACCCATCGTGCCACAATTGTAGCACTTGACCGGCTTTTTCCCCTTTTTCGATCCTCCTCTTCCCCTATTTCTCTCCACCCTAAGTGCAGCCCCATCTGTGGAAGATTCTCCCCTTTTCTCTTTCCTTCTCAACTCCTCTTGAAGGATGAGATCTCTAACTTCCGTATACACCAATGGTGCCTTCGACGTACTAATCGTTGTGACAGTAACCTCCCAACTATCTGGAAACGATTTTAGAAGAAAGCAAGCTAACACTTCATCAGAGAAAGTAATATCGACACATTTTAATTGGTCCACCATACCTTTAAAACTGCCGATATGACTCGCTGCTGTCTGCCCCTCTGACATCTTCGTATTCGCAAACCTCTTTATCAAATGCACCTTATTGATATTAGACGGCTTCTCATACATGTCTGACAGCGTCTGTAGCAACCCCACCATTGTCTTGGCCTCCATTGCGTTCCGTGCAACGTCGTCGGTTAGAGCACTCCTCACTGCTCCTAACGCCTTCCGATCTAACGTCTCCCAATCCCCTTGTGACATGTCTTCAGGTTTCTCCTTTAAGGGTTTATGAAGATCCTTACAATAAAGGTAATCTTCAACCCTTGTCCTCCAAAACGTGAAATTCACACCGTTGAATTTCTCGATTGAGTTCTTCATCTTGATTGCTTCACAAAGTCCCCAAGAACGTGATTCAAAATAATCAACTAATGAAACTTTGAATCCTCCTAACCAAAGCTCTTGATACCAGTTGTTAGGAATTTAGTGGTACCCCGTTGCAATCTAGATCAAGAACAATAAAACCCACAAGCACAATATGAGAGAATCACACACACAAGAACACAAGAATTGTTTACCCGGTTCGTTCAACACATGAACTACGTCTGGGGGCAATTGCCAAGCCAATATATTATTAGACACCTTCTAATATGTTGCTACAATGTGTTCTAGGTCGTATCTATGCTTATATAGCAGTACAAGGAAGCCCTAAGTCGAATTAAGAAGAGATCGTGTCAAAATAGGAAACAAATCAGCCCAGCCGGCATACCAAGCGCCCGCTTGGGTCTATGCGAGCGCCCGCTTGAATTTATTTCCCCAGGCGAGCCAACTCCAATCCTAACAGAAGGTGAATGGGGAACTGTTGGATGTGTCATGCTTTGGAGTAATATCCATGGTAAGTGTATATTATTTCTTTTAATTGTTTTTCAAAGCACTCTTCATATGGTTTCCTAAAATATTGTTGTTTGATGCCATAGATGGGAAGGTAATAACTGACAAAGAGGTTATTTCATACTTGGACAAAGAGAAAAAGACGATGACTTTAAAGTATCTTGAAGGTGTGATGCTGCAGATGTACAAATACTTGGACTCAACTATTCAAGTTGACAAGAAAGGCGAAAAGAGCGTGGTGACATGGATAGTTGAGTATGAGAATGTATATCAAGCTTCAACAGAAACTGTTGGAATAGAGATAAACCGGGAACTAGCGATCTAAATAGAAGAAATCAGTAAAGTCGCAGAGCATGCGAGGAGCGGCCGATCCGGGTAAAGAACCCGGCCGTGCGCCTCGGGCGAGTCAAGGCTGGAGATCGGCCGTGCACTAACCGGACAGAAAACACACCTTCTGATGAATGGTGCTCGGCCGAGCTAATCAAGCTGCTCGGGCGAGCATGGAAGCGGGAGCGGCCGTACAGCTGCTGGACGGGAATATGCTGAATTTTGGGATTTCTAATTAGACTAGGGTTTGGTCTCATTCTAGGTTATGTATAGAAACAATGTTCCGCCCCCATACTCATTGTAACTCAGATTTAACATATTATAGTGAAAGATCCTGGCTTGGTAGTGCCCCCAGACGTAGTCAAACATATTGACGAACTGGGTAAACAATTTCTTGTGTTCCTTTGTCTTTTGCTTTGGTTATTATTTCTTGTGCTTGTTTGGGTGCTGCGATTTCTTGCGATTTTCTTGGGTGTTGGGAGGGCTTATTCCACAACAACTGGTATCAGAGCTCCGGTTTAACGATCTGGGTTTATCAAGCAATCAAGAATGGGCAAGGATAAACAAGCGGTGGAGAAATTCGATGGCTCTGACTATGGATATTGGAGGATGCAAATAGAGGATGTCTTTTATGGTAAGGATCTCTATAAGCCTTTAACAGGAGTCAAGCCGGAAAGCGAAAAACAGGAAGATTGGGATCTTATGGATCGGAAGGCCCTAGGGGTGGTTCGATCTACTTTGTCAAAGTGGATCGCGAAGACTACCAAGAAGGCGAAAACCACCAAGGAGCTATTGAATTATCTTACTGAGAGATTTGAAACTCCATCTGCTGCAAATAAGGCTGATTTGATACGTAAGATGGGTAATCTTAAGATGCAAGAGGGAGGATCCGGAGCTAAACACATCCATGAGTTTATGGATGTTATAGACTCATTGGCGGCGTTGGATATTACGTTTGGGGATGGGGTTCATGCTTGTCAATTGCTAGCATCCTTACCAGGAAGTTGGAGCGGAACGGTGACGGCGTTAAATGCTTCAGCGGGTAAGAATAAATTGAAGTATGATGATGTTAAGGAATTTCTTTTAGGCGAGGAAAATCGTATGAAGAAGTTGGGGACACCATCTACTTCGGGATCGGCTTTAGCTACAACTAGTTGGGGAAAGCCGGGTACTAGCAACAAGGGGAGAACTGAATCAAAGGAAAACGTAGGAGGTGGTGAGTACAGGCCTAGGGAGAACAAGAATGTACCAAGGGTTGCCAAGGGATCGGTACAGTGTTATCATTGTAAAGAGTTAGGACACTACAAGAGGGATTGTCCCATGCGAGGGGATAAATCGGCGAATGTGATAACTGAGGGTGAAGATGTACTGATTCTGAGCATTAGTAGTGCGCTAGAATCATGGGTGCTGGATTCGGGGGCATCATTCCACTCATGGCATGCAGGGGAGATGGAAAATTACACTTCCGGTGATTTTGGGAAGGTCTATCTGGCGGATGGCGAGCCTTTGGAAATCAAGGAGAATGGGGATGTCAGAATAGGAGCATCGGATGGGAAGGTCTTACATCTACACGGGGTCAGACACATTCCGGGTTTGAAAAAGAACCTGATATCCTTTGGGCAGCTGGGTGAAGAAGGTTACACGGTAACTTTTAGCTGCAGGAACTGGGTTATTACCAATGAGGATTCTGAGATCGCTCGGGGTAATAGGGAAGGAAGATTGTATTTGACGAACAACACCAAGGATAGTATCGTGGTGGCGTCAGCCAAGGGTGTTACGGATTTGTGGCACTGTCGATTGGGTCACATGGGTGAGAAGGGGGTACTTTGCTCAAAGGGGAAACTACCGGGTTTGAAGATAGTCAACGTAAAGATTTGCGAAGATTGTGGCAAACAGGCGAGGAGTATTTTCTCGAGGACTGGTAGGGCTTTGAGGGAAGCAAAGTTGGAATTGGTTCACACGGATTTTTGGGGACCGGCCCCGATAACTTCTCTAGGTGGTGCGTCATACTACATGACCTTCAATAATGGTGGGGAGTATGAGCTCAGGGAGTTTGAGGAATGCTGTGATGTGAATGAAATTTGCATGGATATTCCAGACTCGGGTGGGAGCAGGACGGTTCATGATGACCAAGGTCAAGGGGTCACTGAAGATGAACCAAATACTCCAGGACCGGATATTCCGCTGCGCAGATCTAACAGAGAGTGTAGATCGGATGACAATGCTCCAGGTTTCTCAAGCAAGGATAAGTTGAAGTTGGGTATAGCTTCAACGGGGCTTGGAGAATAGGGGAGGAGGATGGTACTACCATGATCGAGGTGAGCACTATGGCACTAAGGATGAGTTGAAGACGGATACGGGGCTTGTATACAGGTTGATCTCTAGGTGGGAGATTGTTGGAATAGAGATAAACCGGGAACTAGCGATCTAAATAGAAGAAATCAGCAAAGTCGCAAAGCAGGCGAGGAGCGGCCGATCCGGGCAAAGGACCCGGCCGTGCGCCTCGGGCGAGTCAAGGCTGGAGATCGGCCGTGCACTAACCGGACAGAAAACACACCTTTCTGATGAATGGTGCTCGGCCGAGCTAATCAAGCTGCTCGGGCGAGCATGGAAGCGGGAGCGGCCGTGCAGCTGTTGGACGGGAATATGCTGAATTTCGGGATTTCTAATTAGACTAGGGTTTGGTCTCATTCTAGGTTATGTATATAAACAATGTTCCGCCCCCATACTCATTGTAACTCAGATTTAACATATTATAGTGCAAGATCCTGGCTTGGTAGTGCCCCCAGACGTAGTCAAACATATTGACGAACTGGGTAAAAAATTTCTTGTGTTCCTTTGTCTTTTGCTTTGGTTATTATTTCTTGTGCTTGTTTGGATGCTGCGATTTCTTGCGATTTGCTTGGGTGTTGGGAGAGTGGTGGTGGAGGTCGCGGTCCCTACAAGTGGTATCAGAGCCAGGTTCGGATGGGCCCGACCGGGTGGACCGTGTGTGTGCTTTATAGGGTGGGTTTCCCCTTGTGCGACATAGCGAATCGAGTCTTGCAATCGAGGGCGGTGGTGATCCGTGGGCGGTTGGTACAAGATTTCGCTGGATATGGGCCAGAGGAAACACTGCGGGCCATAGCGGTGTGGTCCTTGGTTTGAGGGGAGGATTGTTGGGGTGCAACCCAAAGTCCCACATCGGCAATCGAGGAAACAATTGCAAGGTATATAAGAGCACCCACCCACTTCATTAGTATGAGACCTTTTGGGGGATGCCCAAAAACAAATCCGTGCGTGCTAGGCCCAAAGCGGACAATATCATACTAATATGGAGAGTGGTGGTGGTGGTTGCGGTCCCTACAAGGGTGCTGCGATTTCTTGCGATTTGCTTGGGTGTTGGGAGGGCTTATTCCACAACAGAAACATGTGGGATTTTCCCCCGAAATGGTTTTATGTGCAAACTAGCGGTCCATTCTATGTAATTACTTCTAACTTGTCCAAGTATTTTTTGGCGGGAAAATCACTGAAATATGCAACGTACAGGGTGTTAAAAGTCAATTAATGCAACGTAGTGCTTAATTTTGAAAATAGACAACGTACTTGCTTATTGTGTATCAAATAATGCAACGTAATAACTTTTTAGCCTCTGCTACGTTGCATTAATTGATACAACTTACTTGAAGTACGTTTGTCAAATTGTTCGAACTTTGTATTATTTTGCATTATTTGATACAACTACTTCAAGTACGTTTCACAATGTAAGAAGTCGCTACTACGTTGCATTAATTGATATAAATCGGACACTACGTTGCATAAATTGGTCGTTTGCCCTTCTATTTTTGGCTAATGCGGTAAAACTATATAAAACTCTTAAAGTTAGAACATGATAATCTCAAATGTTATTTTAATCAAAGTGCTGAAAGCATAACTTCAGCTTTTGAAAAATAATTTAGTATCATGATAACATATTGTATACTAAGAACTTAACTATAATCATTGTTATCAACTTCTAGAAGGAATAAATTACAACTTAGATTTGCGTCGAAAGCTTCTCTTCACCTTTTCAGAAAATAATATAAATACAAGAAAGCAAATACTCCCTCCGTCCCGAAATGATCTTCTCATTTGCCATTTTTCATTGTCCCAAAAAGATCTCATTTTAACAATTTAGGCTTAAATGTTCATAAACACAACATGGCTAGTGAAGCAAGTGTTCATATCCTTAAAAAGTTTGAATAGTCAAATGTGAAGATCATTTTGGGACGGAGGGAGTAATATGTAGAATCGGAGACAACAATGAGTTGGGTGTGAATCATATGTCAAGTATTGAATAGTTGGAGATCAAGTCAAGTGGATATTGATTTTATGAGCACCACATATTGTTAAAGAGAGTATAACATACGTGGGCTACCCGGAATAAACATTCCTTTTGATCCCAACTCCAGTGCACTAAACTGTCCGTAAATTAGTAGATTAAGAAATCAGATTCTTTTATCCCGAAGAAAGAAATGGATTACTATATATACATAGGATATGCTTATAAGTTTCTAGTGGTGATAAAAAGATTCCTCTTCAATATGTTATATGTATTTGCAATGTAAGTGCTCAGTTCTTGCTGATCACATGTAATAAAAACAACCTAGTCGTCAAAAAAAAATAGACTCACTCAACCTTTTTAGAAAACAATACGTAATATGCGAGAATGTAATGAGTTGGGCGTGAATCATAGTTGAAGTAATGTGTTGGGCGTGAGTCATAGTTTAAGTAATGATCAGGGCGTGAGTTATAGTTTAAGTTGTAACTTGTTGTGATATACTATAAAATTACCAGCCAGAAGTATATATATATATCATCTGGCTCTCAACACTATTTCACTCATCCTTGTTTTAGTTTTAACTAACGGAAATTTATCAAGTGAGAAATGGGTAAGATATCTAGGGAAGTCGAGATCCAGTCAGATGGAGATTCATTTTTTGAGTTCTTCTTATACAAATCATACCTTATTCCCACTTTGAGTCCGCTAATAACTGGTAGTGAGTTGTATGAAGGTGAATGGGGAACTCTTGGTTGTGTCATGCTCTGGAGTAATATCCATGGTAAGTTGTTATTTCCTTGTTTTTCATTAACTCTCTTCATATGGTTGCTAAAATATTGTTCTTAATTTGATGTCATAGATGGGAAGGTAATAACTGACAAAGAGGTTATTTCATACTTGGACAAAGAGAAAAAGACGATGACTTTAAAGTATCTTGAAGGTGTGATGCTGCAGATGTACAAATACTTGGACTCAACTATTCAAGTTGACAAGAAAAACGAGAAGAGCGTGGTGACATGGATAGTTGAGTATGAGAAGCTAAACGAGGATGTTCCTGATCCGACTTTTGTTTTGGATTTATTTCAAGGCCTCACCAAGTCGATTGATGAATCCGAGTATGTCAAACCTTAAGTAAATTTCTCGAGCTGCTTCAACATAATAAATAATAGTAAGTGTTTGGAATAATAAAATGCTTTTGCTTATAGTCGAACAAGGGATAATGTTGGGAGTTTAAATTAATCCTTTGCTTAAAGGATGCTTATGTAAAGGAATAAATGCGAGGTTTTTTTTTCTTTTTTATTTTTTTAAATAAAAACTATTGTATTTGTTTTGTTTAAGAGTGAACATTATGTAATGTTTTTTCGGTTGATATTCGTATTATCAATAAATACTTCTCATTTGGTTTAACTTATCCCCTTTCGTATTGAACAACAATGAAATAGACTGTATATCAACAAAGAAACGGAATGCATTTCTTGTGCAGCATTTTGAGTGTAAGACACTTTTGAATATATTTTGCACACACTAACCTTGAGAGCCCAGAACTCATATAAAAACCCAATGTTCTTGGCTGTCAAGCCAACCCAAATAATATTTAATGTGCCCAGACATGGTTTGTGCAACTTCTTCGGAAATAACTCCTGCAGAAAAGATAATATATGCAAGAATAATCAAACAAGAACAACTAAGAACATATGAAATTGTTTACCTCGTTCGTCAATCTGATTGACTTTGTCTGGGCTTAACTACGCATGGGGCACTTCCAAATAAGAATATTTCTCTATTATGATGATTTGGGATGGTATATTAAGTTAGTGGCATCCCCTATGTTTATATAGTATATATTCAAAAGACCGAAACCTAATTGAAGAAGGAAACTCAGAAAAGCCCAAAAATACTATAAAACGGTCCAATGCAAGCAGGCGCATCGGCCGAACATAACCAAAAAAAAAAAAAAAAACTCATACTTCTGAGTGGCATCATGATGCATACTTGAGGTACCCAAGGCACTTTAAAGCCAGGATAATCCGCCAGAAATATGTATAAATGGGGGCACAATTGATTTGATTATGTAATATTGTAATGTAATACCTAAATTTAGTTGATAGCACTACAAGAAAACAAGATATATACGGCGGCCAGTAACAGCTGTAAAAGGCACCCATAACCGCTGTATATAGTATTTACGTCGGCTTTTCCAGCGTCGCTTCAGTGGTCGTGTATACATACGACGAAATATTGCCGCCGTATATAGTATTTACGACGGATCTGTACATCACCGTAAATAAGATCATCATTTACGGTAGCCGTGTCCTCCGTATATAGTGTTGCTAGGACGAATACAATTGAGTTATATACGACTTATTAATCCGCCGTATATATTATCCTTTACAGCCATTACACACAAAATATACCTGCTTTAATTGTCTGCACAATTTTGTTAATTGAAACTGAATCTTTATACAACTTTTCAACATAATACTTTACTTTACACCGACCACAAGTACATAGAATTGTACATTTTGTTAAAGCATCATACATTCTAAATTTCCAAATGCTACAAGTTTTTACTTTACAAAGTTTTGTTATGTTTGGCAATTTCTTGTTTTCCTTTAAAAAAAGAATGCAAAAAGTGGAGGGTGTGAAAAAAAATGAGTGCAAAAAAAGGGACGGTGTGAAAAAAAAAGAGAGTTACTTTTGTTTATGTTCTATGTACGCATGCATTTTACATCATCTCAAATAACTCTGAAGAAGCATCTCGGCCCTATTGATCAAGCACATCAACGACAGAAACTGGTGACTCTCGCTAGGACCGACCTCTTACAATGGTTAAAAACCCTTGCCCCATAAATCTCGAGAGATAAACGTTTACCCTTAACAAACCAACCTCTCAATTTTAGAGGTTAGAGACCAAAAGTCAGACAGCCTCCAGCGACTCCATCAAGATCAAAAGATGTGACAACAACGATGACAACGACGAGGACCTCTCACCTACGAGGTCAACTTGCGATGCTAACCATAATAACTGCCTTACAATGTTCTCACCTTAATTTGTCACGATTTGATTTGAGTTCAAGTGATTTGTTGGCTTTTCTAATTAAAATTAATCTAATTGCATAAGGGTCCATTTGACTTCGAGGTGATAGAACAATTTTAATCCCTGAATGCCACACTCATATTTAAGTAAGAGAAAGAGGAAAGATGAAG
The DNA here is from genome assembly GCA_026119855.1 of Campanula takesimana. NCBI lineage: Eukaryota > Viridiplantae > Streptophyta > Magnoliopsida > Asterales > Campanulaceae > Campanula > Campanula takesimana. Next base: position 26,356 of record JAOWBW010001778.1, on the reverse strand, counting down.
CGGAAGCATGTAATAAATGTATACCTGTTGAATCCATTATTGTGTCTTGAAGGGAGATTAAGGATGATGAAGATGTAGGGAGATGATCTTCTAAATGAGAGTGTCTCTTAAGTTTCTCAGAATTTCTTCTAGATAATTATGAAGAGAGTATGTAGAGAGAAAAGTAAGAATCAAGTATGTTTAAGGCTTGATGGAGGGGCCTTTATATAGTAAACATGGTGACACTTCAAATAGGGACCATACCTATTCATTTCCAAAGCAATGTTGATTTACCATTTTGCCCATCAAAGATAGATAAATAACATTTCAGGGATTCTACACATTGACTATTTTGACCATACTTTATATTAATGTCATAGTTATGATTTTATTTATGGAAGGTACCAAATTATTTGTGTTGCAAGCCACATTGATCTAACAATCTCCCACTTGGGTTGCAAAACAAATTTCTTCCTTTAAATCATAAGTACAACATAAATGATAACCCAAATGTGCACTTTATTATCACTTATAACAATCTCGTCCATTAGCCATACAAGTATAGAACTAAAGGGGTCGTTGTAATTGATTCGCAACTAAACCCACTATAATAACATATACTAATTCAACTAAATGACATAGATCAAAAGTATGGATGTGTAGCATGGATCTTAATGAATATATATACATATTCTTCCAACTAGTCCAACTTAACCAAATGAGATCAAAACTTTAAATGAAAGAACAACACAAACTCCCACTATACTAAATGTTATCAAAAGTTGTTACACCCATATGAGCAACATGCTCGTGAAACACTGAAGATGATATCATAAATGGATCCTCTAAATAGAGTTTGTTTCTATAAGTTGTATCCCTTTCGTTCATGTTGTACTCTTTTCTTTATAACAAGATAATTAATGTTTAAATCCATAAACTCTTGTTAGAGTACAGAACTGCTACCTGATAGTCATATCTTAATTGGTCTTTCGACACTTGTTTTGACAAATCACAGTCCATTAAAACATATGCAGCCATATATTTAACTAATGTCGGAATACCTAATGATCTCAAGATGATCCGACTTCAAAACATAGGCATGTAGTTCTTTAGTGTTTTGTAAATACTTCTATCATTCTTTTGGCTGCTACTTAATGTCCTTTCCGGATTGCTTTGGTATTGACAAAGCATCCCAACGTTAAATGCAAGATTTACGTATATATTAAGCTTCCTACTGCTGATGCAAAGAGGGAATTTTCCATATACTTGGATTCAAAATTTACCTTTAGGACACTGTTTGAGACTAAGAATGTCTCTTTTAAAATTAGGGGTGTCATGTGGTTTACAGTTTTGCATGCTAAACCTTTTGTAATACCTTTCCATATGGCCTTTTGTGATAATCCTAAAACATCGCGTGAGCGATCACGGTGAATTTGGATTCTTAATACAAAGATGCCTTACCAAGATCTTTCATTTCAAATAAGAAATTTCTTAGTTTCCTTAATAAGGTTCATATCATTACTAGCAAGCAAAATATCATCCACATATAAGACCAAAATTATAAATTTACTCCCACTGAACTTATGGTATATTTAATATTTACCAAGATTCATTTCAAAACAAATGAAAGAATAACTTGGTTAAATTCTAAATACCATTAATGAGAAGTTTTACTTAAGTTCATAAATGAATTTCTCCATATAGATAGTTTTCTTAATGTCTTCATTAAGAAAAGTTTTCTCTAATATCCATTTAATGAAGCTTAAGATCAAAGGTGCTATTAGTGCCATAATGATCCTAAGGAGCTTTTAGAAGATATCGGAAAAGTGTTTCTTTCTTTATAATCAATACCTTTCTTATGAGTTAAAATCTTTAGCAACTGGATGGGCTTTATATCTTTCAACATTACTTTGTGAATCCTTTTAGGTCTTAGAGACCCATTTATAGGTTTCACATCCTTATGTAATGAAATAAGATCCCAAACGTTGTTATCTTTCAAAAGATTGTAACTCTTTATTAATGGCATTAATCTTCTTATGAGAATTAGGACTATTGATGGTTTTATGGAAGATAAATAGATTATCTCCCACTATACCTAAGTGTCCTTTATTCTCGACAAGATACACTTAATGAATATCCGGAATTGCATTCCTTCTTACTCTATTTGATCTTCCAAATGGCACCGGTTCTATCTTATTTTGAGGTTGTTGAGTTTTCTTATAGGGAAATCATATTTATTTTGAATTGTATGTTCTTCTTGAATGTCAAGTAAAAAACTTGATATCCAATTAGATCTATAGGAAGTGGTATATAAATGGATTCCATATAAATGAATTCCTCTTCCTTTTCAAATTCAAAATATTACTCCAAATTCTCCCACTAAATTCAACATCCTTAAAAGAACCTAGCATTTCTCGTTTTTTCAAAACGTTCTAACTTTTGGGTTGTAAAATGTATATATCCCCTAGTTCTCTCGGCTTACCCCATGAATAACTATTAATAATCTTACGTCTAACTTGCCCTTAGTAGACTTATAAAGTCTATCCTTATGCTAGACAACCCCATAAATGAATATGATTTAAGGACGAATAAGGAACGCGTCCTTAAATCATTAAGGGTTTATATTAGTAGCTTTAGAGGGAGCTTTAATGAGAATTAAATTTGCGGGTTTTCAATGTATCGCCCATAATGAGTGAGGTAAAGAAATCATATTTCTTACCATATCCTTAAGGATATTACTACGTCTCTCATCTACACTATTCATGGAGGCCGAATCCGGCATAGTGTAGTGAGTGACAATCCCACACTCTTTTAGATAGCGAGCAAAAAGGACCCGGACGTAATTCCCCAAAACCGTTATTCCAATCATAGTATTCACCACTATGATCGGATTTAACGTTCTTAATAGTCTTCCTAAGTTGACTTTCAACTTAGGTCTTATAAGACTTGAAAAACGTCCAAATTGAAACTTTTCATGAAGTAAATAAATGTACTCATAATGAGAGTAGTTCTCTATGAACATAATAAATTGTTGTTGACCATTCTATGAAGGGGTAGTGAATGGTCCACAACTATCCATATATATTAGTTCTAGAACACTTGATGCTCTCGAGAATACTATAATGTTTGTAAATTTACTTTAAGGCTTTTAATGCAAAAGTATTTTCCAAATTATCAAGTTTGTTTAAGATTTTCTTTCAACATAAGCTTATCAATTTTCCTCTTGGAAATATGACCCAAATGCCTATGTCTTAATGAAAATAAAATTTACTTGATAACTTTTGCTTTCTAGTTTTGGTTTTATTATTAAGGGACACATTTATTGTTTAAATAATATCGAGTAAATAAAGAATACTTGACAAAGTACTAGTACCAATAACCTTGGAATTTAAAAAATAAAGATCACAAAATGAACAAAATAACCTTCTTTATTCAATATTGTGATATATATATATATATATATATTAAATTCCGTTCAAATGACGGTACAACAAATGTATTATTTATACAAACAATACTTAGTACTTAACACTAACTGAAAAAGAGTCCTTATGCCTAAAACTTTAACCGGATTCCCAGCTTCCATATAGATGAATCTCTCATCTTTACTGGTTCTTCGGTAACTCAGGCAATCCTACACAAACATACTTATGTGAGTTGTTGCACAAAAATCAACCACCATGTATATGTAGGGATTGAAACCAAATTTAGCCTTAATACAAACAAGACCAAATGACATACCTTTCTTAGCACGCCAAGCGTGATACTTAGGACAGTCGAACTTCATGTGTGTAAGGTCCTTGCAAAAGAAACATTTATTTTCTTTATGATCATTGGATGATCCCTTACGCTTCTTTTTACTTGCAACCGCAATGTCCTTCCCTCTTCTTTTTGTCCCGTGAGAAGAGGTAGATGCCAAACATCCCTCAATCATATCAAGGAATGTTTTAGCATCAATGTCCTTGGAGACACCGGTCAAAATGGTCTCCGGGACAACTATATTCATGATCATTAGGCTCACACGGTTGGAGCGTTCCCACTTCTCATTATTTAAGCAATCTTCTTGAGTGCTTATATCAGAAAGAGGAAGAGGAAACTGTTCCCTTAATGCGTGATCTATGTCCATATAGCCTAAGATCATCATTAATTTATTTTTCCAAGTTTTAAAATTAGTCCCGTTTAGCATCGGTACTGTACTCATAGCAGTGATTACGGACGAAGCAATAAGTAAATCTGTTGGGTTTTGAGAACAAAAAAGAATGAAAAAAAAAACATGAATAAGAAACTACAAAATGAAAAATGATTAATTATATCAACGAAATCCATCAATAAGACAATCAACATGACATCAAAACTAATCTTTGGATTGCGAGTTGATTCATAAATAATTGTCTTAGATGACAAGTAATTTGAACAATATTTGATTAAATGCATAATCTTCCTTTGGGTAGTCTTAAGCATTTAATAAAACAACTTAATGTTCATTTTATTTGTCATCACATGAATGTTAAAGTTTAGTCAAATGTCAAGATCTTCTTTGGAAATTTCAAGTCATTCACATATTAACTCAAACATTCAACATTTTAATAATTTTGCATTTAAATAACGTTAATCACTTGGGTGATAATATTATTTAAACAATGAATAAAATTATTTAAGCATATAATTAATCAGGGCTTTAAGGTTTGAAAAATTAATGTTTTGTCCAAGGGAAACAAAAGTTGTACAGAAAATAAGAATTTTTCAGAAAAATCTGTGAACAGTGACTGCTCGGCCGAGTCAAGGGAAGTGCTCGGCCGAGCACTTTAAATCAGATTGTTTGAAAATTGATCTGCTCGGCCGAGCAGAACAGAGGACACGGCCGAGCACTTTTAATCAGAACATTTTGCCCTTGTTGAAATACAATGCGCGGCCGAGCAAATCCCAACGCTCGGCCGTGCAAGTCTTGGTCCGACCGGGCATAGCCAAAAACCCGACCGGATTATCAAGAGAACCGAACCGGACTCGACCAAAGATCCAACCGGTTTATGTCAATTTTGGCGCCTGTTCGTCTGCTCGGCCGAGCAAAACAAAGGACTCGGCCGAGCAGTTCGCGCCTTTTCATATGCTCGGCCGAGCAGAACAAAGGACTCGGCCGAGCAAGGCGAATTCTGCACTTCTGAATTTTGTTTAAAAATTTCCCAAAATCAATGAATTGCAAGCATATCCACATGGTATGTACTTAAAACATAAAACCACGTTATATAGGGATAATCTTGCTTTAAATTAGTGGAATCAAGTGAGTAGATCCACATGGTATGTTCATTACAACATAAACCATACTTTTAAGGGATAGTCTCACATGAACCATTTTAAAGAACAAAAACTTTTCAAACCATTTACTTAATTTAGATGAAGATCATCAGCACTCTATTAACGAATTAGAGTCCCTAATCGACATCAAAAACCTTAAGATTCAACAGGGAAAATGAATCATAGTTAAAGCGGTTTAATGCTTTTTCTTAATACAAGAACTCAAACTCAAACTAAATAATGAGCGGGGCTCTGATACCAATTGATAGAACAATTTTAATCCCTGAATGCCACACTCATATTTAAGTAAGGGAAAGAGGAAAGATGAAGCGTAAGCATGTAATAAATGTATACATGTTGAATCCATTATTGTGTCTTGAAGGGAGATTAAGGATGATGAAGATGTAGGGAGATGATCTTCTAAATGAGAGTGTCTCTTAAGTTTCTCAGAATTTCTTCTAGATAATTATGAAGAGAGTATGTAGAGAGAAAAGTAAGAATCAAGTATGTTTAAGGCTTGATGGAGGGGCCTTTATATAGTAAACATGGTGACACTTCAAATAGGGACCATACCTATTCATTTCCAAAGCAATGTTGATTTACCATCTTGCCCATCAAAGATAGATAAATAACATTTCAGGGATTCTACACATTGACTATTTTGACCATACTTTATATTAATGTCATAGTTATGATTTTATTTATGGAAGGTACCAAATTATTTGTGTTGCAAGCCACATTGATCTAACACGAGGCACTTTACCATTAACACGATTTCTAATCTTGAGTCATTGATTTCAAAATGTGAGCAATTTCCTCGAGCCTAGGGGCTCCCCCTACTGTCGTCCTCTCATCAATCTGCTTTGCGTAAACACCATGTCGAAAATCCTATGTGGTTTTTCCTTGCTTTTTTTTTTAAAAAAAAAACTGGCCTTGTGCCTTCCCCTACCAATTTCTAGAACTGTCACAGTAAGAGAGAAAAAATGAATAAAATCCTCTAATACTCAAACCCTGAAATGAGCAGATAGCCTCAAATGAATGAACACCAACAAGGGCTACATGTCACAGGTTGGGGTTTGTTTTGGAGGCAACGATTCAAATTCACAACATTGCAATGATCGAGCATGGGTTGCTCTAAATATCACAACACTTCATCTAGCAATATGCCATATATGGGACAACTCCTCCAAACAGTTTGATCCCCCAACAAGGGAGCATTGATTTTGAAACTTACCTTTTGGCAACATATTGGTTATCGCGACCCCCAATCAACTTTGTAACAATTCTCATGATTAATTAAATCCCCTGCAAGTGGGACATCAGAACAAGTTGCTAGTCAATATCAACAGTTTGAATCAATAAACTCTGTAACAATTCTCATGAACAATTAAACACAAGTTGCTAGTCAATGTCAGTAGTTTGAATCAATTCACTGTTCGATCTTCCCATTTTTGAACGAAATTTGTTGTTTAGATTTGCCATCATGTGACTTTATGGAACATGAACCATAGAAATTCAAGGGTATGAGGCTTAAGTGCTGGATTTGGAAGGTCAAGGAGCACCAAATCCACCGAATCTAGTATTGGTATTGCTATTAAACATCATCATCATCATCATATTTTGAGAACAAATAAATACAAATTAGATCCAATAAATAATTACTTATTATTGGGAACGTCAGGTTTTGTACTTTGTCATGTAGCATGCAAACTCAAGACATAGGGACTACTGACACATTTTAGGATAGTATATGAAGAGGGAAGGGATTGAGGGTGAGCACAATAAAAATTGGGACTCAGGTACTCTTGAGTCAATGGATAGATGGATGGCAAATAAACATGTGTTTATATATACACTCTCCGTCCCACTATAATCTACAAAAATTATTATTTTGGTTCTCCCTCTATAAGTTGATTTATTCAATCTCAAAATAGGTTTTTTATTACTTTTTAAATAATATGACCCACTTGTCATACTCACAACAACTCACTACATACTATTCCATATCCACTTTCTTTCTCTTAACCAATAATCTACACTTACAACACATCACCTTTTTAATAGGGACTGAGGGAGTATTACATTACGAAACCCAAAATTTTCAAGTTAGACACTAATACATACTCCCTCCATCCCACCTCACTTGAGACTTATTTCCATTTTGGTCTGTCCCACTTCACTTGAGACTTCCTAAAATGGTAATCTTTTTATAATTTTATATCCAATCTACCCCACCCACTCATTATCTCTCCTCATTTTCCACCACACAATTCATTCAATCAACCTACTATTAACCCCACTCATTCTCTCTCTTTATTTTCTACCACATATTTTCTTTATTTTATTCTTTTTCCTTAGTTGTTGTGCCCATCTCTTAGGTCTCAAGTGAGGTGGGACGGATGGAGTATATAAATATTATGTTAGGGTCGCGCTCCAATGAGAACAAAATAAAATAAGAATCATAGGAACCAATTACAACCGTTAGATTAGAAAATAAAAGATGGATGAGACTAGACTTTCATTAAAACATGTGGCGGTGACATTGTTGTAATTGTTTGTTCGTCTTTGTAAACAGGGAGGGTATTAATGTAAAACAGGCACGATGGCATTTTTGTAATTAACGTTGTAAGTGAGCGCGCCTTGGAGCGCGTCGTAACTGAGCGCCTTGGACCCCGTACTAAATCCATGTGCATTCTGTATTGAACCCATGTGTGTTTCAACATTCAACATGAATTCAGTGGATACTCATCTACTAAATCTAACATTGCAGTTGGATTTATTAGACAAATATCTACTGAATTTATCTACTGAACTCATGTGTGTTTCAGCATTTAACTTGGATTCAGTGGATACTCATCTACTGAATCTAATATTGCAGTTGGATTCAGTAGACAATTATCAACTAAACCTAGGTGTGTTTCAGCATTGAACTTGGATTCAGTGGATACTCATCTACTGAATCTAACATTACAGTTGGATTCAGTAGACAATTATCTACTGAATCTATCTACTGAACTCAGATGTGTTTCAGCATTGAACTTGGATTTAGCAGATACTTATTCTACTGAATCCAAGTGTATACGAGTGTATTTTGAGAATTTCACTTTTGTTCATCATTTCGTTTTTCAAATCCTACCTTCTGGGATGTCATTCAATTCGTCTCGTCGAGACGAAAAAATCAGTGTTCTCGGATTTTTTTTCTTATATATATTGAGATATTTAATTTTGAAATTCGAGGGAAATTTAGTGGATGACGTGGCAAGTGCTGGGAAGGGGAGGTCAAATGACGCTCTAACCGCATAGTTCGCGGAAATTGTAAAAATGCCACCGCATTCGTTTGTGTTAAAGCCTATAATCTACACTGTCCTTTGTTTTCTAATCTAAGGGCTGCTGTTGGTTCTCATTTTATTTGTTTCTCATTTGAGCACATTCCTATTATGTTAATATATACTCCCTCCGTCCCACCTCACTTGAGACCTAAGAGGTGGGCACAATAACTAAGGAAAAAGAATAAAATAAGGAAAATGTGTGGTAGAAAATGAAGAGAGAGAATGAGTGGTGTTAATAGTAGGTTGGTTGAGTGTGTGGTGTAAAATGAAGAGAGAGAATGAGTGGGTGGGGTAGATTGAATATAAAATTATAAAAAGATTACTATTTTGGGGAGTCTCAAATGAAGTGGGACGGATAAAAATTAAAATAAGTTTCAAGTGAGGTGGAACGGAGGGAGTATATATATATATATATATATATATATATATATACCCAAAATTTTCAAGGTGGACACTAATAAATATAAATATTATGTCAATATCATATTGATAAAAATAGTTTGATTATGAATACATCGATTTTTTAATTTCTTTTTTTTTTTGTTTTACAATGGAGGGAATAAACAATGTACCTTTCTTATGAAAGAGCAGCTTACATGATACACATACCGCTAAAACAAAGAGTTGGTCTCCTATAAAACGCGTTTTTCTTAGTGGTTAGAAAAATGTGTTTTTTAAAATCATCTGGCGGTCCTCAACACACTCACTGGACCTTCGTAACACATCAACTGGTCATCCTAAACATTGTCAATGGCTATCTATTAACACTTCTGTTACTCTAAAAAAAAATCAGAAAAAACCCTTCTGGCTATCACTTTCAAATGTTTTGGCTATCAATCTTATATACAAAATGCTTTACATTGATATCCAGAAGGCTTTATATTGATATTGATATCAAGGACCCTTCTGGCTAACACTTTCAAAAGTTCTGGCTATCAATTTCATATCCAGAACGCTGTATATTGATATCCAGAACCGTTGAGAAGATCCGATTATTTACAAAAATAACCATTTTGGCTATCACTTTCAAAGGTTCTGGTTATCAATCTCATATCCAGAAGGTTTTATAACTATATCCACAACCGTTGAGAAGTTTTGATTATTTACAAAAAATGCCACCGCTCGTTTTTTAATGAAGTTCCACATATTTACAAAAATGCCACCACGTTTTTTTTAAAACACGTTTTCCTGGGAGTTAGAAAAAACGCCTTTTTCCCAAGATTTTGTGCCAAACAAATGCCAATTAGCAAATATGAATATTAAAATTTTCAGCTTTACCAAACTCATCAATATATATATATATATATATACACACTCCATTTCTGAGTCTTCTTTCTTTTTTGGTCGGTCTCATTACAAGTGAGACTGTCCAAACTTGAAATGTTTTAATACATTTATACTCACCATATCCCACCATTTAAACCCACTTATTCTCTCTCTTTATTTTTCACCATTCAATTTATTCAACTAACAATACTATTTATCCTACTTATTATTTCTCTTCATTATCTACAACATATATACGGAGTATTATTTTTTCTTAATCATTATGCCCACTCTTTTAGTGTTACTTGTACTGGGACGGATGAAGTATATATTTATAAAATATTTTAGATACTTTAAGATGTTGTGGTAATTATTTCCATTAGAACGAGAATAGCATGTTCATAATGACAGCTGGATGCGTTAGAGAAGGAAAGCTTGTACTCTATAAATAGCAACTTCAATAACACAATTACAACTCATCAATTGGAGTATAGTGTAATAGAAGTTAATTTAGTGCTGAGAAATGGGCTTAACGGGTCAGAAAAAATCTGTAATAGAAATCAAGTCAAATGGCGACGAATTTTACAAGCTCCTCAGGCACACACCACACAATGTTTCCAACTTTAGCCCTAACAATATAAAGGGGTGTAATCTGCATGAAGGTGACTTGGGAAGCCCTGGACATGTCATTTATGTGAATTATTTTCTCGGTGAGTCGTTATTTATACTCCCTCCGTTCGAGAATGATTTCAAAAAATATTCAAATTTGCTTTTGATTAATCAAGAACAAATTTAAAAAATAGCAAACTTTAAAATTTTGAAGCATTTATTTCGTAGTGATACTTAAATTCATGGCCCTGACATTTTATTCTCTTTATTTATTGCATTACTAATAAATTCATATCTTTCTGTGAATTCATGGCATAGACGGAAAACATCAGGTTGGCATAAATATTGTTCATATAAATGAGGAGAATAAAGCAATCACGTATGAACTGATTGAGGGTGATCTCAAGGAGCTCTACAAGTCCTTGATTTATACTGTTCATGTCGATGAGAAGGACGGAGGAGGCAGCTTGGTGACATGGACCATCGAATATGAAAAGGTCAACGAGGGAATTTCAGATCCAGATACACTTCTCGAATTTTTCACAAATATCACCAAAGATATTGAGGCTCGCCATGTAAAAGAGTGAATAATTTCGTCCCCTTCAGTCATGAAATAAATGAATGTCCGAAAATCTTTCAAATTTGCTCTTCACCAAGAGTAAATTTGACAAATTTTTGGACATTCATTTAGAGAGAGAAGAGTAAGAAATCGCTATTAGTAGTATTGAATCTAATCAAATAATATACTCCCTCTGTCCCAGAAAGATAGTCATATATTGACTTTTTTTTGTCAACATATATGAACTTTGACCAAACATTGGTGTCAATCTAATGTTAACAATGAAATTTTAAAAATTGTTATTGATAAATCACTTAATGATTTGTCAAATACTCCCTCCGTCCCAATTTAAATTTCTTAGTTTGACTTTACACGGAGATTAAGAAAAAGTAAATGCTGTGAGTATGAAAAAGTAAGTAAGAGAAAGTAGGAGAGATAAAGTGGGTAGGGAGTTTTTGTTGTGAGAATGACAAGTGGGTCCCATTTTCCATTTTAGGTAATAAGCAAAGTAAGAACCTTAAATTGGGACAAACTAAAAAGGAAAGTAAAACCTTAAAGAGGGACAGAGGGAGTATAATTTTTAGAATTTCACTAGAATGAGTAGATCAACATCAATATTTAGTCAAAGTTCATTTATATTGACCATCAAAAATCAATGTGGGACTATTTTTCTGGGATAGAGTGTGAACGTTGTAATATGTATCAGTTGCTTAATATTTGTCCTTTACTAAGGTGGTGTTTGATGTATTAAACACTTGATGTTTGATGCTTAATGGATTGCAAAGTAAAATTTGGAGGTAAGGTGCCTTGATAACATTGAGCTTTACATGTTGAAAGTTTCATGAGGCTCTTATTGGTTAAGCAATGATTTTGATTCTCAATCATTAAGAGAATCACGTAACCTCCAACATCTTATCTCAATGTCATCAAAGGCACCCTACCTCCAAAATATACCTCGCAATCTATTAAGCATCAAGCATTAAGTGCTTAATACATCAAACACCACCTAAGTCTCGCTGTTAAATTTTACAGAAGGTTCACTCTATTTATGTTCAAGAGTTAACTAACCAGTGTTCGCAATAATAGTAGGGTTTTTCGATCATAGATTCCATAATCTATATTACAATACAAAGCAAGAATAACCTTTTTACAAAGAGAGAATGAGATTGAATCTTAGAATATTGATCCAACGGCTTAGATTTGACCTCAATTACCAGTGTGGTTAACTCCCCACCAACTCCTCAACTGCTCACTCCACTACCCTTTTCTTCCTCTTCCAAATTATCCCGTTCTCCCCCACTGTTAATATTTCTAATTTTCTAATGTATGCTCTACATTGTTTTTTCTAATTTCCTAACATATGTTAGAAACTATATGTGGTGAGAAAGTATATGTGATGTACTGTCACCGTGCCATTGGCACGGGCAAGAGTACTAGTTACTTACACTAAGTAATGATGAGCCTTGAGAATTAAAAAAAAGTATATCTCTTCATTGTATCGAGTAGGTTTTGGGGGAAACTAGTTCCTCCATGTGTCAGCTGTTGGAACAATTATAATCCCCTGATGCCTAACTCATATTTAGAAGAAGAATGAGGAAAAGATGAAGCGGAAGCATGTAATAAATGTATACCTGTTGAATCCATCTTGATGTCTTGAAGGGAGAATAAGAATGAAGTAGAAGACAATGTAGGGAGATGATATTCTAAATGAAAGTGTCTCTTAGTCTCTCAAAAGTTCTTTCAATAATGAAGAGATAATTTAGATGAGAGAAAGTAAGAATCAAGTATGTTTTAGGCTTGATGGAGAGGCCTTTAAATAGTAAACATGGTGACACTTCAAATAGGGACCATACCTATTCATTTCTAAAGCAATGTTGATTTACCATCTTGCCCATCAAAGATAGATAAATAACATTTCAGGGATTCTACACATTGACTATTTTGACCATACTTTATATTAATGTCATAGTCATGATTTTATTTATGGAAGGTGCCTATTAACTTGTGTTGCAAGCCACAATGATCTAACAATCTCCCACTTGGGTTGCAAAACAAATTTCTTCCTTTAAATCACAAGTATAACATAAATGACAACCCAAATGTGCACTTTGTTATCACTTATAACAATCTCGTCCATTAGCCATACAAATATAGAACTAAAGGGGCAGTCGTTGTAATTGATTCGCAACTAAACCCACTATAATTACATATACTAATTCAACTAAATGACATAGATCAAAAGTATGGATGTGTAGCATGGATATTAATGAATATATACATATTCTTCCAACTAGTCCAACTTAACCAAATGAGATCAAACTTTAAATAATAATAGAACAATAAAATTGAAGAAAACAACACAAACTCCCACTATATTAAATGTTATCAAAATTTGTTACACCCATATGAGCAACATGCTCGTGAAACAATAAAGGTGATAACGCCTTAGTAAACAGATCAGCTAACATAGAGTTTGTACCAATAAGTTATATTTCTATTTGTTCATTTTGTACCCTCTCTCTTACAACAAGAAATTTAATGTCAATGTCTTTAGACTTTGACGAGCTCTTGTTATTGTTGGAGTACAAGACCGCCGCCCTATTGTCACAATATAGCTTAATAGGTCTTTCGACGCTATCGACAATACGCAGTCCTTCAGTGAATTTACGCAGCCATATAGCTTGATTGGATGCCTCGAAACAAGCAACAAACTCGGCTTCCATGGTGGAGGAAGTAACGAGTGTCTGCTTGGCACTTCTCCAAGAAATGGCTCCACCGGCTAATGTGAAGACATAACCAGACGTTGATTTACGGCTGTCTTGGCATCCAGCAAAGTCGGAATCGGAATACCCAACGATCTCAAGATGATCCGACTTTGAATATGTAAGCATGTAGTCCTTGGTGTTTTGTAAATACCGCATCACTCTTTTGGCTGCGACCCAATGTTCTCTCCCCGGATTGCTTTGGTATCGACCAAGCATTCCAACAATAAAATCTAAGTCTGGACGAGTACAGACTTGAGCATACATTAAGCTTCCTACTGCTGATGCGTAAGGGATGTTTTCCATATACTTGGTTTCAAAATTGTTTTTGGGACATTGATTGAGACTGAATTTATCTCCTTTAGAGACAGGGGTGTCATGTGGTTTACAGTTTTGCATGCTAAACCTTTGTAATACCTTCTCTATATAGGCCTTTTGTGATAATCCTAAAGTACCTCGTGAGCGATCACGGTGTATTTGGATTCCTAATACAAAAGATGCCTCACCAAGATCTTTCATTTCAAATTTGTTTGAAAGAAATTTCTTAGTTTCTTTTAGAAGGTTTATATCATTACTAGCTAGCAAAATATCATCCACATATAAGACTAAGAATATAAACTTACTCCCACTGAACTTATGGTATATACAATCTTCACCAATATTCATTTCAAAGCCAAATGAAAGAATTACTTGGTTAAATTTGAGATACCATTGACGGGAAGCTTGCTTGAGCCCATAAATGGATTTCTTAAGTTTACAAACTAAATGATTAGTTTGTTCCAAATCATCCACCATTTCTGGTTTCTTCATATAGATGGTTTCCTCAATGTCTCCATTGAGAAAAGCTGTCTTAACATCCATTTGATGAAGCTCAAGATCAAAATGTGCTACTAATGCCATAATGATCCTAAAGGAGTTTTTAGAAGATACCGGAGAGAATGTTTCTTTGTAATCAATACCTTCTTTTTGAGTAAAACCTTTAGCAACAAGACGAGCCTTATATCTTTCCACATTACCTTGTGAATCCCTTTTGGTTTTAAATATCCATTTACAACCAATAGGTTTCACATCCTTCGGTAATGGGACAAGATCCCAAACGTCGTTGTCTTTCATAGATTTCAACTCTTCATTAATGGCATTGATCCACTTATGAGAATTAGGACTATTAATGGCTTGATGGAAGGTGAGAGGCTCATCTCCCACTAAGCCTAAGTGTCCTTCATTCTCGGCTAGATACACCTCATAATCATCCGAGATGGCACTTCTTCTTACTCTATTTGATCTTCTTAAAGGCACCGGTTCTTCCTCATTTTGAGGTTGTTGAATTTCCTCATTTTGATCAACATTTTCATGTTGTTCAATATTTATAGGGGAGTCAATATTTTGAATTTGTTCCTCTTGAATTTCAGGTACAAGTACTTGATTTTCAATTGGAACTACTAAGGGAAGAGGTATAGAAATGGATTCCTCCTCTTCCTTAAATTCAAAATTATTATTCCTAATTTCCCCTCTAAACTCAACATCCTCAAAGAACCTAGCATTTCCCGTTTCAAAAAACGTTCTAGATTTCGGGTTGTAAAATTTATAGCCCCTTGATCTCTCGGCATACCCTACAAAGTAGCAACTAACTGTCTTAGCGTCCAGTTTTCCTTCGTTAGGCCTATAAGGCCTAGCTTCTGCTGGACAACCCCAAACATGAAGATGATTTAAGGACGGTTTCTTATTCGTCCATAATTCATAAGGGATTTTATTGTTAGTAGCCTTAGAGGGAGCCCTATTGAGAAGATAAGTTGCGGTTTTTAAAGCATCGCCCCATAATGAGTGAGGTAAAGAAGTATTAGAAACCATACTTCTTACCATTTCCTGAAGGGTTCTATTACGTCTCTCAGCTACACCATTCATGCTAGGCGAACCCGGCATAGTGTAGTGAGGGACAATCCCACACTCTTCTAAGTAGCGAGCAAAAGGACCCGGACGTTGTTCTCCCGAACCGTCATTCCGACCATAGTATTCACCACCACGATCGGATCTAACGTTCTTAATAGTCTTACCTAGTTGATTTTCAACTTCGGCCTTAAAAGATTTGAAAATGTCCAATGATTGAGATTTTTCATGAAGTAAATAAATGTATCCATATCGAGAGTAGTCGTCTATGAACGTAATAAAGTATTGTTGACCATTCCAAGAAGGAGTAGGAAATGGCCCACAAATATCCGTATGTATTAGTTCTAAGACGCTTGATGCTCTCGAGGATACTTTTCTTTTCGAGTTTGTAAACTTTCCTTTTAGGCATTCAATGCAAAAGTCCTTTTCAGGAACATCAAGTTTATTTATGATTCCTTCTGACACAAGCTTATCAATTCTCCTTTTGGAGATATGACCCAAACGCCTATGCCATAAGGTATAAGAATTTTCACTTGAAAACTTTCGCTTCTTAGATTTAGTTTCATTATTATGGGACTCATTGATTGTTTGAGTAGTGTTAAGCAAATAAAGATTATCACTACTCGATAAAGTACTAGTACCAACAATAATGGAATTGAAATATAAATCACATCTATTATTACCAAATGAACAAGAGTAACCCTCTTTGTCCAAAACAGTGATAGATATTAAATTCCTTCTAAACGAAGGTACAATAAAAGTATTATTTAATACAAAATAATATCCTGTACTTAACAACAATCTAAAGGTTCCAATGCCTATGACTTCTACCGGGTTCCCAGCTCCCATATAGATGAATCTTTCATCCTTGCTAGGTCTTCGGTAATTCAGGCAACCCTGCATAGACATACTAATGTGAGTTGTTGCACCAGAATCCAACCACCATGTATATGAAGGAATTGAAACTAAATTAGCCTCAGTACAAACAAGACCAAATGACATACCTTTCTTAGCACGCCAAGCGTGATACTTAGGGCAGTCATACTTCATGTGCGTAGGGTCCTTGCAAAAGAAGCACTTCTTTTCCTTACGATCATCAGATGATCCTTTAGGCTTCTTATTGCTTGTTACCGCAATTTCCTTCCCTCTTCTCTTAGTCCCATGAGAAGAGGTGGATGCTAAATGAGCACCTTCAATTTTAGGTTGCTTCAACCTATCTTCCTCTTGAGTCACATGTGAGATTAATTCATTAATATCCACTTGTCTTTCTGACAATTATAGGTCACCTCAAAGTGACCAAACTGAGGAGGAAGAGAAATCAACACTAAATGGACGAGAAGATCTTCCGATATCTCTAACTTAAGTCCTTTTAGTTTAGTTGATAAGTGAAGCATTTCTAAAATATACTCCCTTAAGTTCCCGGTACCCTTGTACTTCATGGAAACAAGCTTTCTTAACAAGAACTTGTTTCCGACTTTTCGCTTTTGGCAAAGCGCCGTTCAAGGGTCTCAAGAAAGGTTTTAGCATCAACGTCCTCGGGGACACTGTTAAGAAATGCCTCCGGGACGACATTTTTCATGATCATAAGACTTACGCGATTAGAGCGTTTCCACTTCTCAGAGTTCAAGCGGTCCTCAGCGGTGCTATCTTCACTAAGAGGAAGAGGAATAGGCTCCCTAAATGCGAGGTCTATGTCCATGTAGCCCAAGATCATAGTAATTTTGTTTTTCCAAGTTTTAAAGTTTGTCCCATTAAGCATCGGAATTGTGCTCATCGCAGCAGTAATAGAAGAAGCATTAAGTAAATCTGGGAATCGAGAACAAGAATGAATACAAAACAATAATAAGTAACTACATTATGAATTAAAAGATTAATTATATCAAATGAAATCCATCAATAAAGCAATTAACATGACATCAAAACTAATCTTTGGATTGCGAATTGACTCATAAATAATTACTTTATATGACAAGTAATTTGAACAATATTTGATTAAATGCTTAATCTTCCTTTGGGTAGTCTTAAGCATTTAATAAAATTACTAAATGTTCATTTTATATGTCATCACATGAATGCTTAAGACTTTCTTAGTACGTGGCGTTGTTCAACCTTAGTCGTTCCACCAATCCGTTCGGATGGTTGAGGAGACCAGTCAAGGTTTCCAGCCTGATATACCATCGTTAGTAAAATGTCAAGATCTTCTTTGAAAATTCAAGTCATTCATATCTTAAACATTCAACACTTTACAATTTTTGGGTTTAAATAACGTTAATCACTTAGGCGATAATATTATTTAAACAATGAATAAAATTGTCAAAGCATATAATTAATCAAAATTTTTATGGTTTGAAAAATGTATGTTTTGTTAAATAAAAAAAATAGAATAATTGACCCATATAGAATAAAATGCCCAAACGGCATATCATAAAAGGATGTCCTTTAATTGCCAAAAAGCAAAGAACATGTCAGACATGTCCGAATCAATCATTGTACCAAGTCCATTTAATGAACCGACACAAGCATGAATTCTTTCAATTCCATGTTCAATGAATTCATAAAAGCAATTTTTTTTTCTTTTAATGGAAGTCAAGGGTACCAAGAAAAGGCACACTTTCAAAATTTATACTGTGTTTCGGTAAACCGAAACCACCAAAAAAAAAAAAAAATTGCCAATAATTACGGGTCAAGCAAGTAGATCGACATGGTATGTACTTAAAACATAAAACCATGCTATTTAGGATAATCTTGCTTTAAAATTTAGTGGAATCAAGTGAGTAGATCCACATGGTATGCATTTAGACATAAAACCATGTTATGAAGGGATAGTCTCACAAGAACCATTTTTAAATAACAAAACTTTTCCAAACCATTTACTTAATTTAGATGAAGATCATCAATACTCTATTAATGAATTAGAGTTCTTAATCAATCATCAAATACCTTAAGATTCAACAGGGAAAATGAATCATAGTCAAAGCATGAAGCCTTTCTTAAAACAAGAACTCAAACTCAAACTAAATAATGAGCAGGCTCTGATACCAATTGTTTGAACAATTATAATCCCCTGATGCCTAACTCATATTTAGAAGAAGAATGAGGAAAAGATGAAGCGGAAGCATGTAATAAATGTATACCTGTTGAATCCATCTTGATGTCTTGAAGGGAGAATAAGAATGAAGTAGAAGACAATGTAGGGAGATGATCTTCTAAATGAAAGTGTCTCTTAGTCTCTCAAAAGTTCTTTCAATAATGAAGAGATAATTTAGATGAGAGAAAGTAAGAATCAAGTATGTTTTAGGCTTGATGGAGAGGCCTTTAAATAGTAAACATGGTGACACTTCAAATAGGGACCATACCTATTCATTTCTAAAGCAATGTTGATTTACCATCTTGCCCATCAAAGATAGATAAATAACATTTCAGGGATTCTACACATTGACTATTTTGACCATACTTTATATTAATGTCATAGTCATGATTTTATTTATGGAAGGTGCCTATTAACTTGTGTTGCAAGCCACAATGATCTAACATCAGCATCATATTAAAATACTTTCCTTTGTGTCAGCATCATATTAAAATATTTCCCTCCTAAATGGTTTGATGACATCATTAATTTATTACTGTACTCTTTATATTTAATTAGTTTAATTAATATTTAACAAGTGTTTATTATGATTAATTTGGTAATGAAAATTTGTTCATTTACGAAGTGGAGTACCACCTACCATATTTGCATTGTCCATTTTTTTCCATTTGCCGTAACCCTCCCTTTTTTTTGTACTACCAACTTTTCCTCTATTTACAGTAACATTAAACTTAATATATGGACATATTTTAAGCATTTTTTACAATTTTAAATAAATATATCTGGCTAATATTTAAAAAATAATACAGTATAAATAGAAGTATTTGGTTCTTTTGTCTTAAACTGAATGATCATTTCTTTATTCAAATAATCATTTGAAACTTTTACAACAAAAAAGCTTTATTAAAGTTCATTATATATTGCAAAATTAAAATTTTGAAAGTGAATAGAGTATTAAAGATGAAAACAAATGCACCATTCATCTATAATCTATATTCTAAAATTATTACTAAAATAACAACCATTAGCATCACCAAATGCCACATCTTAGCTACACATTAAAAAAAAAAATCCCTTTCAAATTAAATTTTTATTTTTGACTGGACATAACTTTTTTTTTTTTTTTTGAAAAAATAAAAACAAGATAGTGTATTTTAAGGAGAAAAAAAAAGATAATGCAAGTGTATCGGGATAACTAATTAAGGGCAGCTTAACGCGAGAAAGAGTAAGTATTGTTTCAATGGCAGCCTTTTGTCTACTTAGATGAAGTTAAGCATTTACGGGGAAGTGGACACGTTGTTTCAAGAGAGAAAAAAATAAAAGAAAATGGGAAGTGCAATGATAAAAGTTGGGAAGTTATGGTGGGGCTTGAGGATTAAAAAATGGTACAACATCTGTTCTTAAATGAGTGTCTAAATTTTATTTTAAGGGACATTTGAAAATCTCAACTTTTTGTACAATTTGGTAGCAAAGATTCATATATAATATTGTCATCTCCTTTCCAAATATTTAGTTTTGCAAGTATAAAAAGACCGGTGGAAAAAAAAAATCGACAAAAATATTTAGGGACAAAGTTATGTTAAAAAAAGACAATCATTTTGAGACAAATATTTTTTGAAAATGGACACTCATTTAGGGACCGATGGAGTATGTTGGAAAAGTGATTGTTGTGACTGAGTAGAAGAGAGAAAATAAGTTAGTACATAGTTGTTGTGAGTGTAAGAGAGAAAGTAGAACACTTTAGGTAAACAACAATAAGTATGCGAATCACAAATATGTTCGTATAATTAAGATCAAATAAAATGCAGTAAAAAATTAATTATCATGTAAGGCTAATTGGATATAAAATTATGATCAATTTAAAATGAGTTGATCATGAAATTAAAAGTGAGACTATCTTTCGGAGGCAAAGTCTTAAGCAAAAAGAAAAATGGTGTTAAGACAATGACTTTTTATCTCGCTAAAATATATTAACAGCTGAAAAGAATTAGTTTTGACATGTAAGATCACTTTATTAAATATTTTCATAAATTGACCTAATTGTACTTTAAAATATTTACATTGCTCTATGAAAAAATAATATTATGAATAAGATGATAGATAATGAATTTTAAAAAATCTTAACAATAGAATTAAAAAACCGCGCATAGCGCAGGTATTAATTTAGTTAATAATAAATGCAATAATAATTATAATTATGATAAACCAAAATCTTTGGTAAAACGCCTTTTACAAAACACCCAGGAAAAACGTGTTTTTAAAAAAGCGCGGTGGCATTTTTGTAAATATGTAGAACCTCTTTAAAAAACATGCAGTGGCATTTTTGTAAATAATCGGAACCTCTCAAACGGTTCTAGATATCAATATAAAGCCTTCTGGATGTAATTTTTGAAGCACATTCGAAGAAGGTCATGGCCAACAAACATTCTAGATATCAGCATCAAATTGTTCTGGATATATATATATATATAAAGTCATCTGGACATGACATTTGAAGAAGGTCATAGCCAACAAAAATTCTGGATATCAACATCAAATTGTTCTGGATATATATATAAAGTCATCTGGACATGAGTTTCAAGCACATTTTTAGAATGTCTTGGCCAAGAAAATCTGGATATCAACCTCAAAAGGTTCTGGACATCAATAATATATGATTTTAATGATATTTGAACAAAGTCATGGCAAACAAACTTTCTGGGTATCAAGTTAAGAGGTTATGTATAGAAATAATAGAGGTTCTGCATAGAAATAATAGAGGTTCTTTATAGAAAAAAAATAAAAAAAATAAAAATAAAAATAAAAAATGATTTTTTTAGTGCAAGTGAGAGTGTATTTTTTAGTGTCAGTTCTAGTGTTTTTGATAGTCAGTTGTAGTGTTTTTTATAGCCAGAGAACATTTTGAAAGAACCTTTAAAGCTGAAAAGAACCTTTGAGACTGACAGCCAGAACCTTTGAATTGGATAGCCAGAACCTTTGAAAGTGATATCCAGATGGATTTTTTTAAGGGAAATTTGAAGAGAAACATAAGTCATCAAGCTTTGCCCCCTGATTCCGTGTTTAAAATTGCCAAAAGACGTCGTTTGGACCTTCAAATTGTCATTTGAAGTTTTTTTCCAACAAATCTCGCCGTTTTTGCTAAACACGTTTTTCCTAATCACTTGATAAAACGCGTTTTACGAGAGACCAACCCTTATAATAATTAAGGATTGTGATTTTTTTGTAATAATTAAATTAGACCGGGATAATAGGAAGTAGATTGTTGTGATGGCACAAATTCTGCTAGAAGATATTGCCCGTCTTACTTACGTTTTCTTGCCAATCTTCTCCAAAATAAAATGACTTTTTAAGTCGTGAAGCAAGTCTCACCAATCTCACCAAACATATGGAGGTTGGCCATGTAAAAGAGTGAACAAATTGTTGTTTGGTAGCACTCTAAAATAAGTTTTCTTGAAAATGAAAAAAATAAATTTCAACAAATTTATTTGAACCGAAAAGATAAAACTTGTAAAGTCGAGTCCAGTATCAATACTGTCTCCGTAAGACAAATTTGCCCCGTACAAGTGCTCACGGTTGGCAAAATGTCCCTAAGATAAAACGTCTTTCGAATTAATATTAGAAGCACTTCAAAATATTAATTCCGACGAACTACTTTAATGCTTGAGAATTTCCAGACTTGAAAGAGAAAAAGAATGCAACAATATGCTTAGAGAGAAGAGAGAATGGATTGTAGGATGAAGGGATGATTTTGCAAATGAGGGGGAGGGCTTTATATAATAGGTGAAGTGGCAAGGAGCCTTTTGGGAATAAACACAATTGGTGGCTGGTGGATTCCTGGCCGTCAGATCAGATTCGCAAGGAAGGCTGAGATTGACTGGGCCAGCCCAGCCAGTCCGACCCGCCCGCTCGGAGGGACGCGGGTCGACCCGGCGGTTACACCTGAACCGACGCGTTCCTTGCCGCTCCAATCCGCCCAGAAGCTTCTCGGCTGGGCTGCTCCAGACTGGCCCAATTCGCTCTAAGCCCAAGTCAACCGAGCTCACCTTTGTCAAAAATTTAAGCTCCACAGCTCCCTGCGAAGTGCAAAGTACGCCCTAAACCACCCATTTCGCCCTTCGCGCCGCTTCGCGGGTCATGTGTCAATTTGGAGCTAGTCCAAAATTGGCACACTTGGTCCACTAGATGCATGGATGGCCCAATAGCCCACTTGGTTGGCCCAAAGAGGATACAACTTGATGACTCCTACTTAGATGTCCACATTAATATGTTGGCTTGAATTCCCCTTTCTTAGCAATGTGGGATGTAACTCCCCTTTGCTTATTTACTCTTCAACTTATTATCTTAAATTGCTAACTTTAGGCATTAATTTCTCATTCACCCGAAATTAGTTTTGAGAAAGTAAATATACCACATTAATATACTCTGAACATAGATTAATAATTTGTAACTTAAATTCATTTTCCATAAAATGAATACTCTTGGAATTTTGGTCAAAGTTAGGTCAAACCTAACTTTCTATACAATTTCCAACAATCCCCCACATGAATGACAATTAATGCATGTATGCAGATTCGTCTGGATTTTCTCGTGAACCATTATCGCATCTGGATAGGTAGCTTGTGGCCTTGAACCTCCCGTAGTAAAATACTATCGGATTTACTAGCCATTTGGTAGCGCGATGCCTTGAACTGATGACTGTATAGTGTAAACCAAGATAATAGTACTCACACAATAACAGCTCGAACATTGTTTCGCTCTCACGTTTTTTTCCATTTCGCCTTAGACCTGTAGATACCCCGGGAGGAGCCCCACGACTTAGCTAGAGCGCGCGGAATGGATCCTTAGGATGTCTAACTTGGTTTTAGTTTGTGTTAGAGTCGCCACCTACGAAAACCATAGATTCTTGTTATGGGGTTCGGGGGTTAGGTTACGAGATGGGAAGTACTTAAACACCCATCTCACCCAACTAATGTTGGTCTTGCTTGTTCATAGTCTACATAAAAGAGTGTTCTTCCTATTCTTTGATAATGATAAAAGGGGGTTTAAAAGAGATGTTTTGAATGTGGGGAGATAACTCCTTTACCGACTTCAATAGAATGAAGTGATCTTTGGTGTCATGTCCCAAAATGGTTTGGGTGATTGCACGTTTGATAAGATAAAATAAGAAGAGAAGAGATGAAGTAGAGAGAAGGGATGAAAGAGTAGTGTTTACCTAAACTTCAAATGACTTCAAGTACTTCTTAGGGAATTTCCTTGGAAATGCCTTGAATGGTTTGTGTATATTTTTCTTATGTTGAAAAAGTGGTCCCCTTGTAATGGTGGAGAAGAGGGGTTTATATAGGTGTAAAACATATTTTTTTGGTGCCAAAACGAAGTCACAAAGAAATCTTTCCTGGGCAAAATCATGTAAAATGAGCAAGGGGGGATTCTTGGAGAAAATCTGTAACTGACGCCCTGATGCGCTCGCCTCCTGCCTTGATGGCGGGATGCGCGCGCTTCTGGCCCCTAAGGGCGAAAGTACGCGACTTTGAAATGGTTGTTTTGACATAATGGACTAGATAGTCAGCACTGTTATTCAGTTTAGTCCCTAGACTTAACAGAGTCAGTCAGGAACTTAACAAAAGTAACAGAAACTAACGAGAAATACATAAAATAGGAATAAACAAAAAAATCAAATGTGCAATCGGGGTGAGCGGTCCAAGGTGGGGTGTCTACAAAGCCCCTCGGCGGCGTGGATAGCAAAGTAAAACGCGCCGACGAAAGAAAGACATCCGTCTAGGACATCACCGAGAAGAAAAAAAAAAGACTCGATGAAAGTAGGAATTTGAAATTGCGAGAGATAGAGGTGTGCTCCCTGTGTGAGCAAATTCTGTTGATATACGAGATGTGGTGGCATGATCCGTTTGTGAATCCGTCGGTTGAATCCGTTTGTGAATCCATTTGTTGAATCTGTTTGTGAATCCGTTTGTGAATCCACTTGCTGAATCCATTTGTGAATCCATTGGATGAGTCGTTTGTGAACCGCTTGACGAATCCGTTTGTGAACCCGCTTGACGAATCCGTTTGTGAATCCGCTTGATGAATCTGTTTGTGAATCCATTGGATGAGTCCGTTTGTGAACCCGCTTGACGAACCGTTTGTGAATCCGCTTGATGAATCCGTGTTGAATCCATTGGATGAGTCCGTTTGTGAACCGCTATATTGCTTAAGAGGTGATGATCTCAGTAGCTCACTGTGGACCAAACTGTTGCTTGGAGCTGTATCTGATTTATGATGTTCGGAGATACACTTGCTGTTGACTTTATGACTTTTGTGGGGTGCGGGCACAATTGACCGTGGACCAAAAAAATTGCTTTCCCTTTTGAGAGGAAAATGTCGAGATTGACCTTGACTGAAAAAGAGACATACCCTACTTTAGGTTTAGCGGGAGTTTCTATCTTATCTCAATTTAGACATGCCTTAGTGGCGGACCAAATTAACATGTGCCCAAAAATGTGTCTTGGAGGATGGAGGGAGTTGTCTGGACTCTGTTCCTGTGTGATTTCCTTTTTTGACAAGGGCCGATTGAGGCATTTCTGAAACGGAACGCGGGCGCCCCTGCTTGTGATTGTGGGATGTGGGCGCTTCCGTATGGGCGGCGGGAGGCGCGCGCTTCTGGGGAGCGAATTATGTGGCTTGACATTTTCTGGCAAAAGATCCCCAAAGCTATAATATCAGCCTTTGTTCGAACCATTCTTCCAACAGCTCTTTTCTGCCATTCTTGAATACTATTTTGCTTGTATTTGCTTGTAATCCACATTTTCCATGGCTTCCAATTCTTTCATTCTTGATGCCAAGTTGGTGACTATGAGAAGGACTTGTCGACCTTCGTGTATTCTTCAAGACTCATCCCAAGAAGGCTTTTGTCAAAGATTTTGGATTCCGAATTCTCTTCACGCTACGGACGTTGAAGCCGGATTGAGATTTGTTGAAGGCGTTAGGCCTTTTGGGATTGTGACAGTCACACTTTTAACTTTTGGCAAATGAAATGGTGCCGTCTGTGATGATGGTTGGGTGCCATCTTGGCATGCCATTAGCGGGTCAGATTGCCGTCGCCAAATACCATCGAGGTTGGATCGACTCTTGGTCCGATTTGTTGAACCTCTATTTTGGAGATGTGAGGATGTTTGCACGGAACTGTGGTTGACATAGCTGAGTTGCCGATGTTCTTCAGTTTGCATTCATAGGATACGGTGATTCAGTCCTTCAAGAGGAATGCTTTGGAAGTTTGTTTTTTCACCGAGGTTTTGTTCATTTACACCTCCCGGTACTGCGGATGCGCAACTGGCTGAGATTATCTTGCAGGCAAGGACCACATTTCAGCATAGTCCCTTTATGTGGGGGAAACCTGCATGGTCTGGATGAGTTGCATCGGACATGTGAGATGTGTCGGGGAAGCCCCTTGCTTTTGACCATATGGTTCGGGAGCATTTCAGGATTTATTCTCCAAAAGGTTATTTGTCTCCTTTCGCTGTTCATAGGAGGAAACTGCTAATCTGAGACTTAACTGAGGATGGTTGAAAGAAATTCTTTGCTTCTCGGGCGTCGT
>JAOWBW010001777.1:58448-197735 GCA_026119855.1 Campanula takesimana | reverse complement strand
TTGCGGTAACTGAGAAAAACCTTAGGGTTTAGAGAGGGTATTTATATTAATAGGACTCCCCAAATCCCTATTAACTTGAACTCCTAATCCTTCCTAGTTAATGATTGTGCTTTGCACTTTTGACCCAATAACTAACTAAACTAATCATTAAGTTTGGCCCATTAATAATTAAGAGTTTAAGATAAATAAAATAGAAAAGGTAGTTCGGGTTATTACATTCTTACCCCTTAAAGAGTTGGTCTCTAAACTAGGCGTACCTTAATCTTCGAACAAAGCTGGATACATATCACGCATTTCACTTTCGAGCTCCCACGTGGCTTCTTCTTTCCGTGTGTTGCTCCACTGTACTTTTACATACGGAATCACTCGCTTCCGCAAAACTTGATCTTTACGGTCTACAATCTTTACCGCTTTTCATCATAACTCAAGTCTTCACGAAAACGTAACTGTTTGTACTCTATGACGTGGCTCGGGTCAGCGACGTATTTTCTCAACATCGATACGTGAAACACATTGTGCACACCAGACAGCCAGGAGGTAGAGCCAACTTATAGGCTACCGCCCCTATTCGTTCTAGAATCTCGAACGGCCCCACGTACCTAGGACTTAACTTCCCACGAATCCCAAACCGCATGACCCCTTTTGTCGGTGAGATCCTCAAGAACACATGATCTCCTATTTGGAACTCCAGATCGCGCCTTCGATTATCCGCATACGATTTCTGCCTACTTTGCGCAGTTAACAACCACTTGCGAATTTGTTGAATTTTATCCGCCGTTACTTGACAATCTCGGGTCCAGTTAACTTTCTCTCGCCTACTTCATCCCAACAACGCAGGCGATCTACATTTCCGCCCATAAAGAGCTTCATACGGCGCCATTCCAATACTAGAGTGGTAACTGTTGTTGTAGGCAAATTCCACTAGTGGTAGATGATCATCCCATGCTCCTTGCCATCCAACGACGTTGCTCTCAATAGGTCTTCGAGAGTTTGAATCGTCCTTTCTGACTGCCCGTCCTGTCTGAGGGTGGAACGCTGTACTCATAGTTAACTCCGTCCCCAACGCTTTCTGTAAACTCTTCCAGAAATTTGATGTAAATCTTGCATCTCGATCTGACACTATAGAGACCGGTATCCCATGTAACCTTACGATCTCATCCACGTACAACTTAGCTAACTTCTCCACCGAATCAGTCACCTTGATTGCTAGAAAGTGAGCTGATTTATGAGGCCTATCCACTATGACCCAAATTGCGTTATGACCCTTCAACGTCTTGGGAAGTCCAATCACCAGATCCATATGATGTGTTCCCACTTCCACTCTGGAATAGGTAACGATTGTAGTAGTCCCCGCGGGTTTCTGGTGTTCACTTTTCACTTGCTGGCACACCAAACACTTAGAAACGAATTCCGCCACCTCACTCTTCATTTTTCCACCAAAAGGATTCCTTTAGATCCTTGTACATCTTAGTGCTCCCAGGGTGAATCGAAAACCTTGAACAGTGAGCTTCTTCAAGAATTTCCCTCTTGATACTATCATTATTAGGCACCCAAATCCTCGATCGATACCTCATGATCCCGTCGTCGCTAACACGGAAGTCTATCATCCCCTTCTTACTGATAACCTTGTGAATCGCTTCCAACACTCGTCATCACATTCTGAGCTTCCTTGATTCTCACTAACAATGTTGGTTGGACACTCAACTGAGCTAAATAGCCTTTAACTTTAACCTCTAGCTTTACTATTTCACTATCTCTCAATTCACTTACCCCCTTAGAAATCATAGTCGCTAATGTTCCATGGTTCTTTCTGCTTAACGCATCAGCCACCTTATTGGCCTTCCCAGGATGATACAAGATTTTGCAATAATAATCTTTAAGTAACTCTAAGCCATCTCCTTTGCCTCATATTCAACTCTTTCTGAGTGAAAATGTACTTAAGACTTTTATGGTCGGTGTAAATTTCACATGGTACCCCATACAAATAGTGTCTCCAAATTTTCAATGCAAACACCACGGCCGCTAATTCCAAATCGTGGGTAGGGTAGTTTTTCTCGTGGTTCTTGAGTTGCCTAGACGCATAAGCCACCACTTTATCATTTTGCATCAACACACAACCCAACCTTTCAATGAAGCATCACTATAGATCACGAAGCCATCACTGTTTGTTGGTAACGTAAGGACAGCGCAGACACCAATCGCCCTTTCAATTCTTGAAAACTCTTCTCACAATCGTCTGACCACACAAATCTTGTCCCTTTTGTGGTTAACCTGGTCAATGGTAGAGATAACTTCGAAAACCCTTCCACGAACCTACGGTAGTACCCTGCTAAACCCAAAAAGCTCCTTATCTCACTAACAGAAGTTGGTCTCTCCCAATTAACTATAGCCTCAACCTTTGCAGGGTCAACTGCTATCCCATTCTTAGATACCACATGTCCCAAAAACGCTACTTCCTCAAGCCAGAATTCACACTTCTTAAATTTGGCATACAACTTTTGTTCCCTCAAAATCTGTAGTACTAATTTCAAATGTTCTTCATGCTCCTCTTTTGATTTCGAATACACCAAGATGTCATCGATGAATACTATTACACACTTGTCCAATATTCTTGAAATACTCTATTCATAAGCTCCATGAACACAGCAGGCGCATTTGTCAGCCCAAACGGCATTACTAAGAACTCGTAGTGTCCATACCTTGTCCTAAAAGCCGTCTTTGCTACATCTTCCTTTTTCACTCTTAACTGATGGTAACCAGAACGTAGATCAATCTTAGAGAAATAGCATGCACCTTGGAGTTGGTCAAACAAATCATCGATCCTTGGCAACGGATACTTATTCTTAATTGTCACACGGTTTAACTCCCGATAGTCAATGCATAACCTCATCGACCCATCCTTCTTCTTTACAAATAATACCGGCGCACCCCACGGTGATGCACTTGGTCTAATCAGACCCTTATCCAAAAGTTCTTGTAACTGCTCCTTTAACTCTTTAAGTTCCGGCGGAGCCATCCTATATGGTGCTCTCGAAATCGGTGCAGTCTCCGGTGCTAGATCTATCGAAAACTCCACTTCTCGCTCCGGCGGTATTCCTGGCAAATCTTCGGAAAAACATCCTTGAAATCTTTTACTATGGAGAGGATTCGATGGTCACTTCTTTCTTGTTTGACTCACCAACATACGCAAGAAATCCCTCACAACCTTTCCTTAACGTTTACGAGCCTTCATTACGGAAATCAGGCCCGTTCGGACTCTTGGTTTCGACCCTTGAAAACGAAATCCTTCCCCAGAGGGTAATTCAAAATTCACTTCTTTTCTAAAGCAGTCTACTTTGGCATGATACGCAGCCAACCAGTCCATACCTAGGATGATGTCAAAGTCACTGAGATCCAGACATATAAGATCAACCTCGAGTTCTCTATCGCCTATCCTTAGAGGACAACTTTGAAACACTGAAGTAACTGGAATCGACTCCTTAGTCGGGGTATCAATTACCAAGGGTACTTCTAACGCCTTAGGTGACAATTTTAACTGTTTTGCCAACTTAGAACTAATCACAGAATGAGTGGCACCAGAATCTATCAAAGCGTATACATTGCGAGAATATAACTGAAGCGTACCTGCCACCAAGTCATTTGTGGCTCTAGCATCTCTAGCAGTCATGGTGAACACACGCCCCTGACCACCATCTTATTTTTGTCTTCTGCCTTCACCCCATGAGTTTGTGCATTCTTCTTCGGCTCTGGGCACTTCCACTGCGGGTGCCCAATCTTCTCACAGTTATAGCACTTTCTGTCCTTGTACTTGCACGCATCAGCCTTATGATTGCCATCACACGCAGGGCATACTTCGGCGGTCCCCTGCTCTTTAGCCTTTCCTTTATCGTACGCGGTTCGGTTTCCAAAGTTTCTGTTCGGTACTTGTTTGCCGTACGATCATAGCTTCCCTCAGCTTTCCTCTTTCCATGATTATCACGGTCTCGGTCGTTGAACTGTCCCTTGTTCCCAGTTGAATCTTTATTAGTAGACTTGTCTCCAGACTTCTTCTTTTCATCCCTCTTGCTGCGGTACTCATCCGACTCCCTTTCTACAATTCTGGCTCTGTCTAGCACTAACCCATATGTCGTTAACTGCAGAGGAGTGATTCTGTATCGAATCCGATCACTCAGTCCGGCTTCGAACTTCCTGGCCTTTTGTTCCTCGCTGTCGAAAAAGGTCGGTGCAAATTCCAACAGATCTGTGAACCTTTCACTATACTCGTCCACCGTCTTGTCACCTTGAGTTAAAGTCAAAAACTCTGCCACTCTGGCGTGACGAACACTAGCCGGGTAGTATTTCTCTTGAATACTACTTTAAACCTTTCCCAGGTGAAATTTCCTTCACCCCTAGCCAAAGCTGCTCTCTTTTCTGCATCCCACCAAGTGCGAGCCGCACTCCTCAGCATGAATGTTGCAAAAACTACCTTCTGCTCTGTGGTACATTCCAAAGTTTCAAAATGTGCTCCATATCCTTAACCCAGTCCTCCGGCTTCTCCTTTGAGGTACCGGAGAAAGTGTCCGGCTTCCTCCTTTGAAACATTTCCAGCGGATCTCTCATTGGTACCTGCTGGGGTTGGTTTTGAGGTTGTGCTAGATGGTTCACCACCTGTCCGATTCCAGCCACGGTCTGGTTCAGCGTCTGCAGAAGGCCATGTTCGGATCGACATTACCTTGGTTCCCCGCGTTGCGAGCGTTTCCACGGTTTCCTCTTCCTCTTCCAGACATCTGAAGTTAAGAAAGATTGGATTATCACTGATTGATGACCCACCACGAAAACGGGTTTTACATATTAATAACAATTTATTTAACTAGGTCGGTTACTTGACCTCACAATTTTCTGTTTAATCGAGAGTCTATACTTAACTTGGTCTCATACTAACTCCACGTACATATTATGTATGTATATCGGTCTTACTTTAGACCTTTCACTGCATCGACCTTACTTTAGGTCTTTAACTATATTAGTCGTTGTACTCAAACGAATTTCATACTTTTATAGGCCGTCCCCACAGAACTGGTTACTATAATTTAACGCATGCACTAAGTTTATTCAAACATAGTTTAACTTAAGGAATCACATGACAAGAAATAACTTAACTTAAAAATAACTTTTATTTATTTAACTGAACTAAACTAGAATAATCATTAAGTTCTTTACTAATAGAACTAAAAAGGAATACTAAACCTCTTTAATGAAAGAATGCTAACTTCTAAAAAGAATACTAATAAATGGCTACTCCCTCATAATCACGGGGTTACATCTTTCCTAGGCCTACCCCTAGGCCTTCCAGTTGGCACATAAACTTTTCTTGAACCTCTTGGCCTTCCTCTTGGCCTAGGGACCGGTTCTTCCTCCAGTACTTCATCTTCAATCATAATCGGGGCAGCTTCACTGCCCTCTACAATAATGTCAATTTCGGTGGCTTCTTCTGCAGTCACCACATTTTCTGCCACTGGCTCTTTATAGAAATTCCTATAAAATTCTTCTCTAATATTGGCTATTTCTTCGTCCTTTTTGTTTATTGCTTCTTTCAACTTTTCTATTTCTTCTCGAGCCTTATACCACGAACTTCTAGTTTGCATCCATTTGTCAAAGGTATAGTCCGCTTCCTTCTTTTTCTTCGTCAATTGTCCCTTAAGCTGCCTAATCGTCCATGCACCCCTTACGATTGCTCTTCCTTGGGTGTTTTAGTCTTTAGTCCGTCCATGATCTACAATGTAAACACACAAGCATTAAAATCACAAGCATCCCATAGTGAAATTCATTCTTAAAAGAAAATATCAATCACTCAAGCCACACTCCAGCACATGCTCATCCTCATTTAGAATCTCCCTTTAGGTTCTTTCCTAAAATAGCAAATTTCTATAAAAGGAAAGTTTCCTAACTTAGAAAGTTTCCAAAATGGAAAGTTTCCTTAAATAGCAGCTTCCCTTCTTTAGTGCTTCCCAAAAGTACTTTGTTCTTATCAGAGTTCTAAAGCCCACAATAGTTAAGTACTACTTCTCCCAATAGTCTTAACTTCTAATTCTGAGTCTCCCAAGTAATCTTAAACCGGGGCTCTGATACCAACTGTACACCCCAACTTTTCACTACAATTAAATAACAACTTAATACGAATAGTTCCCAAAATCAGAGTGCCCAACGGCTATAAATAACTAAAATTCAAACATTAACCAACGTTCAAATCCACAACGGCTAGTACAAACCACTAGCTCAAACGGTAACTAACGGAAAGTAAAGTTCATAACTTAACTATAACGGAAACATAACCACTAATTACTTTATTAAAAAGATAACTCCTAAGCCGCCAACCCTTGCGACTCCTGATCTGCTTATTTATAACCTGGAGAGAAAAGGAAAATGAAAGGAATGAGCGAACAATGCCCAGTAAGTTCATACGGTATCCCTCGGGTACTAAGAGGAGATGACCGAAACGAACGGTAACAATGAATTACAATGAACGGATATAACTCAAAGATCAAACTAACACTCAGTTTGAAAAGAAACATTTACTTGATAAAACTATTCATTTCTTGAAAACACGTGGCTTCAGAGGTAGTTTCCAAAACACAACATTTTACTCACACTTTACTTTTCTTTACTTTACTTCATTTAGGGATTAAGCACGTGCTGTACCCAGGGCTCGGGTTTCTACTGACCGCACCCAAATTCGGTATATCATGATAACCTACGTTACTTCATCAAGCAACGCAAGGGGTCCACATGTTCAACTTAGAACTATGGATAACTGTAAGGGTCCACTTATCCGTTTCGGGATTATGGATAACTGTAGGGGTCCACTTATCCGTTTCGGGATTATGGATAACTGTAGTCACTTTACTTGTTAAAAGACTTCACTTTAAAGAGCTTTTACTACACAAAGCTTGACTTTACAAACTTTACTTGATCCCTTTTAAAAAATACACATCTCACTTGGACACCAAGGTTACAACTCAATCATACACATGATAACCCTATTGAACAATAACCATATCATAGAGTGGATAACAAAAGACGGAACAATTCGCAGAACGGAATAGTTATTAAAAGACTATCTAGCCACACAGATAGTTTACTTTATAAAAACAGAGATTGGGAATCCTAACAAAGGATTAAGAATCAATACACAACTAAGAGCGTAATCCCTTACCTTAGCTTCGTGCTCTACTAGCTTGCTTTACTCCGCTTGGACAATCTACAATAGGAAATAGTCTAGCCTTAGACATGAGATAAATACTATTTTACTTCCGTCCCAATTTACTTCTTTTACTCCATTAATTCCATGGTTTAGTCATCTATCACCCTTTCCTAGTTAACCAATAACTTTGAGAATAACTACAACACCTCTAGGGTTTTTATTAGTCAATCCCCAATTCTCAATTTCACTACACAAATTACACACACTGATTTCACACTTTCTGCACACACTTACTGAGTACACCTACTGACAGACACACCCACCATTCTGATTCACACACCCTCTGGTACACCCACCACTCTGAACACACCCACACATTCAGACACGCACACCCACTACTCTGAACACACCCACACACCCACCATCAGTATACAACGCACACACACACATTCATAACGCACTAAACACGCACACACACAGGGAGTAGATAACGCACACACACACACACACACACACACACACACACGGCAGTTCCTGCCGCCGCACACAACGCACACACTTCGCACACCCAGACGCACACCAACACACACACACACGCAGCACACACACTTCACAGTCCATCTTCTTCTTCTTAATTTGCATACTATTTAACCTAATTGATCAATCCATAACTTAGGGTTCTTAATCCCAACAATTGATTTACAAAGATGAAGAGAAGAGTTTTAAGGGGTTCTAGAATTACCTTTGTGAACACTATGCCTTCTCTCCTTCTCTCCTTCACCGTCTCTCTCTCCCGTTCTCTACGTCTCCCTCCTGCGCCTTCTCTTCCTGTGCGGCGCTCTGATATCTCTCTCGCACTCTCCGTTCTTTTTTTTTTTTTCTTTGCGGTAACTGAGAAAAACCTTAGGGTTTAAGAGAGGGTATTTATATTAATAGGACTCCCCAAATCCCTATTTAACTTGAACTCCTAATCCTTCCTAGTTAATGAATTGGGCTTTGCACTTTTGACCCAATAACTAAACTAAACTAATCATTAAGTTTGGCCCATTAATAATTAAGAGTTTAAGATAAATAAAATAGAAAAGGTAGTTCGGGTTATTACAGATACTGTCAGGTTAAGCCCCTCTCCCAACTTCCGCGCACGACGGGTTATTAGTGTGATTTTTATTACATTTTAATTTTTATGTAAAAATTTGACCCCCGCCCATCAATCCTAGATCTGCCAGTGCGTGCACCTTAATACTTTTAGTAGCTAGAAGTCTAGATTGGTCAAAAGTGGACAGCTCAAAAACAGCTCAACCAACTTGCTAAGTGAAGGAAACTCAAATTTCCATTATATATTGAGTAATATTACACAGCCGCATTTCGTTTCTTCTCTCACAACTCTATGCTTGTTACGTGTAAAAACTAAAAGTATTTCTATAATTTATTTACAACCAAACTAAACAACTTCCACTGCAGGACCATGTAAGTTAGGCAAACCCTCTAAAATATCCACAGTAAGCATGGACGCCCTCGGTCGAACCGGCCGACTAGAATAACCAGTCGACAAAGGTCGTGAAGATATAGACGCTTTTCTTTCCGAAACTCTAAGCCACTTGGCTTGCATGTACCGGTGTTTCCTCCATGGCCCCAAGTGCATTTTCTTTTCCTTCATGCATTTCTTTGCCGCCACGCACAATATCTTAACTAGGGCTAGTAATCTCTCGATTTTCCCGATGAATACCTCGGGCAACGTGCTCACTAGTCGGTTGTACTCGGGGCACGCCCTCGCCATCTCAAATTCACCCCTGAAATTCAACTCGATTACCACCCTCACTTCGCCTTTTTTAGGGTTTGAGTTGTCTAACACGTCGAAAAATGTATGTTCACCTGCATCAAAAGGGAAAATATATTAGGAATTAGGATCAAGTACAACAAGTGCTAATAACAAACACAAACACATTATTGTGCCTTTTTCTGGCGGCTTAAATTTCTAAATAAAGTGTTTTTCTTAATATGATTTCAGAAGTCGAAATTTTAACAAAAACTAAGGTTCGAATTGTCCATAACTTAACACCATATAATTACCCATAAGTTCAAGGGTTGATATTTTCTAGTCTTCTTTGAATATCACTTTCAACTAACAATTAATAAAAAATGTAATATTTGTCAATTTATGAATTTATGGTTTTTGGCAATACCTGAAGGAATATCTGGTGAACTTTTCCACTTGGACTTGCAAATTGCAGAATTATAACCAGAATTCTGAAGGCGACCGCAGATTACTCTCATCAGGCAATCCCGACAGCCATCTGAGATAGTTTTCCGGCAGGTGCAGACATTTCCGGCCAATTGTGCTTCCCTAAGTCCTGCTTTTGTTTCATTTCTTATCCTTGATTCCAAAGTAGTAGTCCTATACAAGGTTGCCTGAACGAAAAAGAATGCCAGAACCAAATCAGACCCTTCTTTTCCTAATCACCCATTCCCACACTCAAAAAAAATCTCAATCGCATCAAGAATTTCAATACCCAAAATTGATCAATACTAACTGAACAGAGCATTATGATGAACATTCCCAATAAATTTTAAAAAATTGAACAAAAATCAAAATGAACTTACTTGCAATTGTTGATGTTGGCTCTCCCAAAAGCTTCTATTATCTTCAGTATTCTCTAAATTCTCATCATCTTCCTCTTCCTCCTCGTTTTCGCGGTACCCTTCGCTCCCGGAGCTATCCGGAGAAATTTCGAAACTTTCCTCAAGAAATCCGAAAATCGAACCGGACAAGTTCATTGCAGGCTCTCCGGCGACCTCCATTTCGTAATTACCCCATCCCAAAATCCGGTGACTCATCATCGGAATTCTAGCCGTTCCTGCTCCGGCCATTTTATTCTGGATCGCCCTTTCTATTTGTTTCTCTGAAATAAAATTAAAAAAAAAACGTTTTTATTGCATTGAACCCAATCATGGAAAGTGCTTATTTATAGCAAAAAAACGTTGGGTAGTTACTGGGGACCACAAAACCTGACGTGGAAGGAGTGAACGAGATTCCGCGCCGGAGATTAATGACACGTGGTGTAATTTGATTCGCTTGTGGTTGTGAGGACTGTTTTAGGATAGCAGAGCTAACCAGCTTGGATCCACGTCAGGATGGAGTCAATCGTTTGTCGGCTTCTGAATTACCTGGATATACTCGAATATTCCGGTGGTTCGAAATCTGTATAAAACATAAAAAAAAGAACAACGAAACAGTTGTACTTCGTGCACCACTGATTGTACATTTGAAAAAACTAAAATACTCCCTCCGTCTTATTTTAAATTACAAAATTTGTCATTTAGGCTGTCCTATAGAAATTGCAAAATTGAAAAAATAGAAAGTTTTTACCCATTTGCAAACTCACAACAACTAACCCACTTTCTCTTTCCTACCAAACTATCTACACTCACAACAAATCACATCACATTTTTCACTTTTTTTTTTAATTTTAATGCAAAAACAGTTTTGTAGAATTTAAAATGAGACAAAAAATTTTGGTTTAATATTCGAATTATATTCGTATTCTTATCCTATCCAATCCAAATCTTGCGGGGTGAACACGATGAATCTGGAGCGTTGATTTTTCGGTGGGTCCTACTTGCTTAAATACTCCTAACCACACGATGCATGATTTTGTTACTACTATAAACAGATAAAAGGATTGAGATGAGAGGTTTTGTCTGGTATACGCGGCGTCAAGCCCATGGTTTTTGTTTTTGGACATAGTTGGACCAAACTACCCATCAACACAATGAACATGAAAGGGTCATTTTGGCCATTTCGTATGAAATTATTCTGAGGATATGGAAAATTTCAATATTGGGCGACACAACTTAATCAAAAAGCACGTTCTTCACATGCATTTTCATTTTTATGTGTTATTTATGTTTCCTTTTTTGTCATTATTTTGGTTAAAATAATTTTTTTGTTGGTATTTTAAGTTTAATACTTCTTCCACTCACTAAGTGAAGTGGATTCCAATGTTTTAGCTACCCAAGGATTGTTCGTGGATTTTGAGTTTGTTGGTAGGCATTTTCTCGTCAACCCGGATTCTGCATGTGAAGTGCTCAGCGCAACATATTACTCGAGGGGGGGTTTCTTGAATGCCGGATTAAAGCAGTGTCCAAGTTTTACTTGGAGAAGAATTTGAACGTCTCAAGATTTAGATCGAAAATATCGTTGTAGTAGGTTAAGAATTGATACTGCTATTGAAATTTGGGGTAAGCCTCCGACATTTGTGGAGTGTATTTTTTTTTAAATTGTGAATGAAATACAATTTATCGTTTGCTAAAGAAAAACTAAAGGTGTCGAAATTGCCAAAACATAATTTTTTTTGTATACCTTATTAAATTTCTTAGGTACTAAAATGATACTCCCTCCATTTCATGTGACTTGAGACCAAAAATTTTGGCACACAAATTAAGAAAAGTAAGAGAGAGAAATAGTGGGAGGAGGTGTTTGGGAGTATGGAAAATTAAATAGGAGAGTTAATAAGTGGGAGGAATAGTAAGTTGATTGGTGTTGTGAGTGTAAAAATAAAGTAGTAGAGAGAATGAGTGGGAAAAATAATAAGGCCAAAATATGATTAGCCCCCCAAAGTATACACCTATTCCCACTTTGCACCCTCGCGCGAATTTTGTCCCAAGGTAGTACCTCAATTAGCCATGAGTCCCACTTTGCACCCTAGCACCAAACGACGTTAGAAATTTAACGAAAACTGGTCATGTGCTTATCATGTGAGGGATATATCAGTCTTTTGACTCAAAGAAAGAAGTGCTTTAACGTCTTTTAGGCATGGGCCAAAACCACCAAATACCTCCATTAATCTGGCAACCACCACCCCCCACCCACCACCACCATTAAGAGATTCAAAAACTCATTTGCAATGTAATAACAATTTCTAGTCTGACTCTTCAACTCAAATCCAAACTAACAAATTTATACATGTTCAAACACCAAATAAATAATTCCTCACAAATTTAAAAATCAAAATTGAAGAAAAAGAACAACAAGAACCCAGATATGGGATTTTGCTAATAATAATTAAAAAAAAAAAAGAAAAAAAAAAGAAGAAGAAGATCTGGGCTCCTTCGATGATGTTTGATGCGACTGGGAAGGTGCTGGTCGGACTTAGATGAGAGGAAGATAGTGACGACGTGGATGAGAATGGAAGGAGTGTCGGATTGTGGTGGGGGAGGGTAAGATTTGGGGGAGAAGGAAGGGGAGGGCCGATCTGGGAGAGAAGGGGGCTGGGAGGGTCGAACTAGGAAAATGGAGGAAGGGGTTTGGGGAGGGGAAAGAGGGGTGGATATAAGGAGGGTATGGTGGGGGCAGAGAGAGGATTTAGGGCAGACTTGAGGGAGAATATGGGGAGGTGGAGTTGGGGGAGATGAAGTGAATGAACACTTGCAGCGTAAGTGGAGCAGAGATGCAGGTTTCCTTTTTCTTTTCTTAGTATTTTTAATTTAGGTAACTTTTTTTGAAGCAAATTACGTAACTTAGGATATAAGTACATGATTTTTACTAAAAATAATTTAATATATGATTTTTTTTAACTAAAAATAAGTTTATTATTTTAAAATAAGTAATATAAATATTAATAATGCTTACATATATATATAAAGAATAATAAATTAAAAGCTATCAAAATTAAATGAGAATGACTAAACTAGCCCTCACATGACATGCACATGGCCAATTTCCGTTAAATTTCTAACGTCGTTTGGTGCTAGGGTGCAAAGTGGGACTCGTTGTTACTTAAGGTGCTACATTGGGACAAAATTCGCGCGAGGGTGCAAAGTGGGAATGGGTGTATACTTTGGGGGGCTAAACATATTTTGGCCTAGTAAAGATTATTTACCATTTTGGGCAGTATCAAGTCACGTGGAACGGACGAAAAAGAAATCTCAAGTGATATGAAACGGAGAGAGAGTATTTTCTAAATACATTTAGTTCAAATTAAGAATAAATTTAAACATTAGTTTTGAATTTTTATTTTTTTTAAAGCCAAATTAGTTTTGAAATTGATTGATGTGATATAAAGTAGCAGGCTCAAATTTGATCTTCGGACAAGTGTTGCTCATCATCAACTATAATTCAGGATTAGTAGAGACGAAATCACATGTACCACACTTGTGTACCATCTGGTGTATCACTAGTGATCCAACGATTATGAGTTAATTAAGTTGCCATTAAGATTTTATCATCAATAATAATAGCCGTCGGATCACCAGTGATACACAAAGTGGTACATAGAAGTGGTACAGGTGATCTCATCTCGGATTGGTATGTCGAATAAAGGTCTTAACAGACATTAATTGAAGCTATTATCCCATTGGCAATAAATAAAATAAAAAATAATCCACTAGATTATCAATTAGTACATACTTGATTAATTATAGTGGTTTAGTCCCATAGTTATCTGAAACCCTTTTGATTAGGTGAGTCATTATAGAAGGTTAATCGACCAACATATTATATTATGTAATGTACTTTTGATTATGTGAGTTAGGGGTGAGCAAAAATTTTTTGGAACCGGACCGGACCAAAAGAACCGGACCAAACCAGTAAAAATCGGACCAGACCAGTACATATGGTTTGGTTTCGGTTCTAAAATATTATAGAACCAGTATATTGGTTCGGTTCTGGTTCTTGGTGAAATTAATCTGGTTAGAACCGGACCGGACCAGTTGAGCACATATACTACATATTTATTTTATATGTATTATCTTATAGTAAATAAAATTATATACTTACTTTTGTATTATTACTATTTTAATGGCCCATTTAATTTTTTTTTAAAAAAAAGACCCATGTAACTATTTGTAAGATGAGCAATATATGTTTCTTTTTGTTTGTTAATCAATAGTTGTAATATTTAATACTATAGTGATTATATTTTGTGAATTGATACCTTTGGCCGTATAATTTGACGGTACTTCAGTTTTTTGAGGGTTTTTTTTTATCTAGATTTATAATTAATATTAAAATTATATTTGTGTTTGATCTTGTCAATGTTGTGAGTTAAGAAAGTTTGAAAAGAAATAAACTTCACATGATTAATAAATTGTAGAACCGGACCAGACCAGACCAGTAGAACCAGAACCAGTGTGTTGGTTCTCACAAGTATTGGTTTGGTTCCGGTTCCAAATTTTTAGAGAACCAGAGTATTGGTTCCGGTTCTGGTTTTGTGATATTTTGTCAAAAAACGGACCAGACCGGACCATGATCACCCCTAATGTGAGTCATTATAGAAGGCGACAACATATTATGCAATATGTTATCCAAAAGAAATGAAAAGACGGGTTTTCGTAGTTTAAATAATTATTTTTCCTTCATTTAACTCGTATATTACCTAAGGCCTCTTACCCCAATGGTATTCAGATGTGTGTGTATAGTGTCCACATATTGGAGGTCTTAGATTCTGAGGGCGCCTGGTAGCTTCAACATGTGATCATTCAGATGGTTGTCGTTTGGGTTTTGGACTCTAGGCCCCCTGGGCGAGATCCAAATGCCATAAAAACCCAAGGTCAGATCAAAATCCCATTTAAACCCACCATAGCCCACAACCCGCCCCAGCCTTGCCCATGCCCAGCCCCCAGCCCATCCAACCTCATACCAGAGCCCGCCCATACCCAGCCCGCCCATGCCATGCCCAGCCAACCTCATACCCGAGCCCAGCCCATGCCCACCGTTTGGATACAAAATTAAAATGTTGAGTATGGGAATTGAACCCATGTTAGCTATATGGCAAAGTATTGCTTAACCACTATACAAGCCAATTATTTGTTAAATGTTTTGCAATGTTTTATACTACTACTTCTACAAGACGAAAATAAATGGAAAAAAAATAGATTTTCAACCAATTAGTATAATTCTTGATTATTCCCAAAAACATCAACTTTTTATTAAAAAAAATAAAAATGTAATTTAAAAAATATAAAGTATCTAAATATTTATTATAAAAAAATATGAAAGACATAAAAGATAAATTAAATTATAATTTTAAAATATCGTATTTGATATTTTTCTTATATTTTCATTATTAGCCTCCAGTTAAATCATTTATTTACATAAAATGACACAATTTTAGCTTTTTATTGCGGAATTGTCATTGCATTCCTATACCTAAGAGTATAAGACCCGAATCATAAAACTCTCATATTTTATTCCCTCATCCACTTTTATATTTACATATAAGATTAGAATGAGTCTATTTTACAAAAAACAAAAATGCACTTATAAGACCTTTAAGAGACAAATAAGTCTGATATGAGACCTATAAATGGTCTTATAAATCTGATATTAGACTTATGAGAGCTATTTACAAGGTCTCATGTCAAACATATGAGATCTATTTTACAAGGTCTCATAAGTCTATAAAAAGTCCATTTTACAGGTCTCATAAAAGACTTATGAGAGCTATTTTAGAAAACAAAAATGCACTTCTGATATGAGACCTTGTAAATGGTCTCATAAGTCTAATATCAGACTTATGAGAGCTATTTACAAGGTCTCATAAGTCTCATATCAGACTTATGAGATCTATTTTACAAGGTCTCATAAGTCTGTAAAAAGTCCATTTTACAGGTCTCATAAAAGACTTATGAGAGCTATTTTACAAAAACAAAAATGCACTTCTGATATGAGACCTTGTAAATGGTCTCATAAGTCTAATATCAGACTTATGAGAGCTATTTACAAGGTCTCATAAGTCTCATATCATACTTATGAGATCTATTTTACAAGGTCTCATAAGTCTATAAAAAGTCCATTTTACAGGTCTCATAGAAGACTTATGAGATCTATTTACAAGGTCTCATGGTCTCATATCAGACTTATGAGATCTATTTATAAGGTCTCATAAGTAGTTGTTGTCTTATATCTTTTAGGTATAGGACCAATGTAGTGGTAATTATGTAAATAAATGCCTAAGTATTTTAGTAAATAATAGACTTAAATGGTGTCATTAATGTAAATAATTGTCTTAACTGAAAGGTAATAATGAAAAAATATACAAATTTCTCAATTATAGTTTCATTTATTTTTAGGCCTTTCATAATTTTTTTAATAAAAAAATTAGTTTTTATATATATATTTGTTTACAAAATATGATAGTTTTTTGAATATTTATGATTTTCATTAATTGATTATAAAATCTCTATTTTTTAAATTTAGTTTCGTCCAGATTAGTTTTAGTTATATTACATATTGTAAAATGTGACCAAGATGTGGATTGGGTTAGTGGTTAAGACATAGTTCTACCAAGAAGAAGTCTTGAGTTCGACCCCTATAAGCTTCATTTTTTATTTTTAATTAAAACGGGCGGGTTCTGGGTTCTGGATCCGGGCGGGTGGATCCGTAGCAGGTCGGGGCATTGGGCCTGAGTGGTCAAGTGGGCTGGGCAGCTTGAGTGATGGGTTTTCGGGCTTTTGTGGAATTTTGATTTGGATATTGGGTGGAGGTGGAATTTTGAATCTCAGATGGACTTTTATGGAGAAAAGATCTGGGAGAAGGGGCCTCAAGGAATTATTCCGTTGCCGTTTATCCCTTTCATTCGTTTCATTCAATTCTCATCTATTTATTTATTTATTTTTTAAAAACTCAAATTTATTTTTAGATTGAATAATAAATTTGCTTCAAACGTTTGTTAATTTAATCCCTTTTAAATATTTTATTTTAGTTTGGTGTCTGATGAAGATTTTCTTCATCAATTCATTTCGTCTGTTTTTTTTTCTTTTTGTATTAAAATTCTTAGTTTAAATGAATGTTTTTCCTTACTTTAACTCCCATATTGTCTTTCTTTGCTGTTCATCCCTTTCATCTATTTCCTTCAATTCTCATTTATTTTAAAAAAATTCAAATATATTTTAAATTAAATAATAAATTTGCTTTAAATGTTTGTTAATACAATCCATCTATTCTATTAAATATAACTAAAACAGAAACCGCTGATGTCATCTTTGACACCTGGCAATACCACATTAAAAATTTTCCCTCCAAAACACTATACTTACATCATAATTTATCATATTTAATTTTATAGGAGTAATTAATAATAATAATTAAGGCTCATTAAGTAAATGAAAAAGCACTAAACAATTAATACAATCTGTTTTGAAAACCAATGACACCCCACCATAATTTTCTTTTCCCATGTTTTTCTCTTTCTTGAAAGAGAGTTCTCCATGCTAAACAAAAAAAAAAGATAAATTAGTTAAATTAGCACTCCACCTTTCTACCACAAACATTTGGTTTTTCTAATTAAATGAGGTGGTTCATTTGAATCGATTGACACTTCTTTAATAAGTTCACATGTTTACATTTTTCTCCGTTTTTTTTTTATACTCCGTATTAGTTTTGTGCCTGATGAAGATTTTCTTCACTAATTTATTCATTTCTCTGTTCCTTTTTCTTTTTGTATTAAAATATCTCCAATGCCCTTGAGCCACACTCCAACAAAATATGGCTAATCAATCTCATGACTATGCAATCCTGATTAATCTCATTCACTGAAACATCGTTGTCATCATTTATCTAATTTATCTAAGTACTCCCTCCGTCTCTAAATGATATTTTTATTTGACTATTCAAATTAAATGATATTTTCATTTGACTATTTAAATTTTTAATAAAGTCTAAATCATCTTTTTAGGACAATAAAGAACGGCAAATGAAAAAATTATTTTGAGAAAAAAGAGCATTAATTAACTTTAATAAAGTCTAAATCATCTTTCTCCGTCCCTTTTTCTTAATCAATCAATTTCAAAAAGTTAGCTCCTTGATGAGGTGTTGATAAAGCTGAATATTTTTTTTTTTGTTAATTTTCTTAAAGCACCTCTCTTTCAACAGTTGATAAAGTGAAAGGCAAAAACCT
This sequence comes from Campanula takesimana, assembly GCA_026119855.1. Classification (NCBI taxonomy): domain Eukaryota; kingdom Viridiplantae; phylum Streptophyta; class Magnoliopsida; order Asterales; family Campanulaceae; genus Campanula; species Campanula takesimana. The sequence goes on along the minus strand of JAOWBW010001777.1, from coordinate 179,660 downwards.
TATTTTAGCCATTTTTCAAAACGTTCACACTATTTTTTTTTTTAATTCAAAATGCTCTCACTGAAATTTCACATTTTTCATAATGTGTTCACTCCATCAACAAATTTGCTAAAAACCTTACAAGTTTTAGCCACGTGACCTCACGAGACTAATTTCATTAAGTGGGTAGATATGGAGGGATGGTGAACGGGGGTTGAAGAATAAGTGGATGTCGGGATGAAAAGTAGGGGTGGGGTGGTGGGGTGGTTTGGGGGGGGGGGGGGGGGTTGAGAAGTAAGGGAGAGACAAACACGATCTAAGGTTAATGGTTTGTTGGGAACTAATTTGTAATATCTTTTATAAACTCTGAGTTAATGACATTTTACATTAATTAATTTTCAATTTTAAACATACAAGTCAGTAATGTTAACATAACGGTTGAAAACTTAACAAACATTAGTCACGTGAAGTAACATGGCTAAATTTCATTAAGTTTTCAGCGAATTCGTCAACGAAGTGAGCATTACTTTGAAAATTGTGAAAGTTTAGTGAAAACATTTAAAAAAAAAAACAGTTTAGTAAGAATATTTTGAAAATAAAATAAAATTTATGATAAAAATATGACTTTTGCAATATAAAAGGATCATTATAGTAAGATATTTTATGAAGCACATAGTACAAAGTTTGTAGATAAGAGAGTTAAAATTAATGAAACAAGAGAAAATTTTGGGGGAAACTAGTTTCTCCATAAGTTATAAAAAGTCCAATTTTATAGTGTTTAAGGTTTAGGGTTTAAAGTTTAGGGTTTAGGTTTTTAGGTTTGGGGTTTAAGGGTTAAAAACAAGACTATTTATAACTTATGAAGGAACTAGTTCCTTCCAAAACACACTCTTGAAACAAATGTAACTAGCCCACTTCGTAATAAAGTGATTCGGTTCATATAAATATTGCTGTAAAGATGTACATTTATCCATAAAAATAATTGTAGAATGTCCAGCTGTTGGTCTCGTTTTAGGTGACCAATTCACATCCTTTTTTTTTTTTTTTTTTTTGAGCGACCTATTCACATCCATAACAATTAAATGGGTAATACTTGGGGCACAAAATGCCCACAAAACAAAAGTCACAAAATGATGTGGAGGCTGAGTTGGATACCATGGGACCCTCAATTTTAATGAACTCTTAACCATTCCTACAAACTATAGTTAAAAATTAAAAAGGAAAATAAATAAACGTAATTCTAATTATCAATTTGTCTTCGACTTCAACAACAACTCTTCACTTTCCCGGCGACGACACCGACAGTCTCTGCATCCTTGACCTCTTGCCCCGCTTTGAGATCCACGGCTCCGTATTTCCCTCTCGTGTGAACCCCTACGACGTCGCTCACATCAAATTCCTGTTTAGACGCTACAAAAGCGGCCGCCACAATAGATCACTTATTCGGCATCATCCTCAATTTCACCTCAGGCTTCATATTCGTTCCAGGGACAAGAGTGATTACATGGTGCCTATCCATTCCAAGAACATTTTCAAATGCACAGATAAATTCCTTATTATGCATTGAAAGTTTGGGCTGCAATGAAGTTGGCCTCTATCTTGGATTGATTTTACCCTAAAGTCAATTTCCTAGGAATTTGGCCTAGAATTAAATCCTGAGCAATATAGCGCCTAATTTTGAGTCTGTGTATATCATTGAACTCAGATTGAGCTTGCTACTCAGGTTCATTCGAATGTTATCAGATTGTTATTGCTTGGTTTGATCATCAGGTTCGTTCGAATGTTATCAGATTGTTCATGAGGAGTGTGAAAAGTAAAAACAGTTGGTTTAACTGCCTTAGTCCCAATTGTACACAAAATCCCAGTTTGTGACAGGTTATCCACCCCAAGCTAAGCTTCCATTTGATTACGCAATTCTTCATGTTCCTTTACTGCTCTGCTGCTCCTTTTTGCTATTGTTGGCAGTTACATCAACAATATCGAAGCTATTAAGATGAAGTTAGTAAGAACAGATGTGCCATTTATTCGGTTCCGCTACTCTGAACCTCAAAGAGTCTGGTTGTTTTCAATGTAAAAATCATCCATTTTGTATAATACCTTAATTATGTTGTATAATAGATTCAGAGTTCTTAATGCAATACAAATCTAATTGTGCAGCTCATGGCATTAGTCTGTCATTTTATTTGGTTGCATCTCTCATGTATATTCATTTGTTGGTACAAAGGGAAGTACATAGGGTGTGATTTGCACCCAAAGGAGTAACAAATAGACTATAAGGTCCAACAACAAGAAAATCAGCTAATGCATTGTAAATCCCTTTCTTTGTATACAACTGCAAAAAAAGAACATCTTCCACACTCTTCAAAAAAATTTGGGATACATACCCTTACATAGTACTAAACCACAAAAAATGTTAAAAAGTAAATGACAGGAATTGCTCAAAGATGTACATAACACATTCATATGTCAATAACACAAAAAACGCCTCGTATTGTTGCTTCTCGATGGATTTGTTATCTCCATCAGCCCCTTATCCCACGCATCTCATCAGTTTGGATAGTTCTACAAAACAATATAAAACTTTTTGTTGTTTAATACAAATATGTAGTATATAATATTTACAAACTATAAAAGATGATGCTTTGAATTACCTGTTGGTGACCAGATGTATGTGCATCACATACATGTCCACTGATAACTTGCGTAATTTGAGATTCCTTTATAATAAAACAAATAAACCACTCAAAAACTGAACTACTGAAATACTGTACTAATGAATAAGATAAGATTAATGCAAAATGAAGAACCTTAATACAAGCGATCTCTTGAGTTTCGTTCATGTCAGACTGCTCGCTTAAAGTGCTAGGATGTTTCTAAAAAAGTATGAAATCAGTAAGTAAATACTCCCTCCGTCCCAAAATGATCTTCCCATTTTGAAATAAGGCAAATGTGAAGATTATTTTGGGACGGAAGGAGTATGTCAAAAATTAAAATGTAAACAAAGTTAAAAAGTATCACGCTATTAGAATACCTCTCTGTTGTTACTGTCGCATGTTTTTTCCCCTTGTTGAGCCACAGCGAAATTAGCCTTCTTCCTGCCTCTTCTTGATGATACCTATCAAAGTATCAAAATTCTCAATCAATAGATAATTATGCATTTTATAATTTTGAGAAGACAAAAGAATAATAACTTGTAAGAGCATACTTTCTGTTCTCCTTTTCCAGCATTTGTTATCTCTTTAGACCCCACATTGGTGTTCTTTTTTCTTTTCCTTGTTACGCTTGTTCAACCTTGGATTTCAACATATTGCCCGATGGTCGTCCTTTGCAATGAACAGCCAATGGAGTATGAATTGTTTTGCTTCCTTTTGCTGGTTCTTCAGATACTTTACTGGAACCTTATTTGGAGAATGCTCACTAGTATTAGAAGATTTCTCATCATGAATTAGTTCTTGTTTTAGCGCATCTATCTTCTCATTAACCAAGTTGCACTTTTCTTCAAACTCATTTGCCATGTCTGCAACCTCATAGAAATTACTACACATTTTATCATATCGACGTCCTTCTTCTGAGACACTCCAATCACTATAACTCACTCTAACCTTTGTATGACGTCTCTTTATATCCTTTCTCCATCTTCTTAAAATGTATTTTTCGGAATTGAATATATATTTTCCTTCAAAAGCACCGTAATAGCATGCCTGCACCATATTCCTCGAAATTCAAACAAGCGACAATTGCACTTCACATTACATTCGCCATTTATCTCTTCCTTAACAAGACAAACTTTAAATCGTATTTTCCTTATGTTTTCCTCAATTAATAGATCCTCCGATACATCATAATTTGAAATTGATCCACAAGTTTCTAAACAACCAACTTCACAATACATTTTCCCCGTCAACTCTGCTTGAAACTCCCTAAACTTTGCCGTGGTGTAAACTTCCTGGATTTGTTTTTCCATCGAATAAAGAGTTATAATGGGACTCCAGGAATGGAAAGACTTAACATCATCTTCTTTTTCTTTCCTCACTTTACTTCTAAGTGCATGCTCATACTTTTCAACAAATTCCTTTAATGTAGTTTTTGCATTGACATATCCATCAAAAAATGAATTCATGCTTTCACTTCGTTGTGTAGTAGACATTCCAGCCCAAAAACAATCTTTAACAAAACAAGGAACCCATCGCTGCCTCTCATTATACAACCCTATCAACCATTCTTTATCTTGAAGTTCAAACTTCTCGATCATTTTCTTCCAACTAGCTTCAAACTCGTCGTGAGAAAGAGAATTATATACGCTTTTCTGGAGTGCTCTCTTGATGTCCTCATATTGAGTGTGCCCTCCAAATTTTTCTGGCAACTTTTTCATTATGTGCCACAAACACCATCTATGCTTAGCATTTGGAAATACAATTTCAATTGCTTTTTGCATAGCCCTATCTAGGTCAGTTATGATGGCATTTGGAGCATGGTTTGACATGCACGTAAGCCAAGATCTAAACAACCATTTAAATGTCTTTGTATTTTCATTTGAAATCAAACCGCAACCAAACAATATTGAGTGTCCATGGTGATTTACCCCTACAAAAGGAGCAAATGCCATGTCATACCTATTAGTTAAGTAGGTTGTGTCAAATGTGGCGACATCACCAAACTCTTCATACGCTGCTCTACTCAGCGCGTCAGCCAGAATAAATTCCTTAAATGATTTTCCTCATCTAAATCCATTGTAAAAAAGAAGTTAGAATCTGTAGCTTGAACCTTCATGAAGTAATTTTGAAGCGCCTCCGCATCACCGTTACCAAGGTTCAATCTCTTTTGCTTTTCAATGAAGTTACGAGCATCTTTCTCAATAAATGTTAAATTTTCATGTCCATTAGCCTCGACCGCCACTGCAGTTATACTTTGATTTACCCTTATCCCAGCATTAGAATATAGTAGAGGTTGTCTTTTGACATGTGGTTGGATCTTTCTAATGCTCCTATGCAAAGGGATTTTCCCTGGGCTTAATGAATGGTTATGATCAAGCACCACTCCCGTCACGAGCCACTTTCCATTCTCGTGGAGCACGGCATTAACCTTAGCCTGGCAATCTGCTTTTGAAATTGGTCGTGGCCTAAATATGTTTTTCGACTTCCGCTTTGACTTGCCACTGCGACTGCACGCAACAGTAACGTATCTAGTCACATCATCATAATTTCCCTTTGACGACGTTCTTTTGCTTATTGTAAAACCTACTTGAGTGCCATAACCTTTGTAATAATCCATCATTCCCTTTTTTGGCTCTTCATGCTTCTTGGTCAAACTGAATTCTTGTTCTTCATGTCCCATTTCTTTCTCTGTTACAACTTCATCATCAACCATATCATGTTCATGTGAATTATAACTGCAATTTAATTTCTCAACGATGTCCATCTCTGATAACGCGTCATCATCCATGTCTATGTAGTTGCACAAAACAAAAAGAAATGAAGATTTATTAATGCATATCAGAAAGATCACAATGTATAATCAATTTATAAATAACACACCTAAAAATTAAGTTTTTATCATCTTGATCTGGAACATACATGAAAAGCAAGGTGTTTACAGATTACTGCTTTTAATGACCAATTTTGCTATTGTAATCATATTGTGTTGGGTTTTCCATAATGGGTTGCACTGTGCCAAAGAAACAATAATAATTAGGTGAATGGCAGAATGTTGATTGGATATCTCTGTGATCAAGAAGTAGTTCAAAGAACCACAACATTATCACAGTTTCACTAAATTAACATTGTAATAGAATGGCAAAAAGCTTATTCACAATCATAATTAAACCATATCAATTAACAAACAAAAAAAAGAGTCAGAATGAACACTAGCAACACTTTTGCAGCAAAAAAGTGAAATTAAAAGTAGAAGTTGGATCAGACAAATGATAGTACCTGATTTAAGATCGATATATTATGATTATGTTAAAATATCACAGTTCTGATCATGGAATCGTGTTGAAAATCAAATAAGTAAAAGGGACTCGGCAATTGTTGCTACCGTCGGCTGAACTGGGAAGAGAAGAAGGAAAGGAACGGCTGAAGTCAAGGAATATGATAAGACGGCAACTGATTCAACTGAATATGGTAATTGTCATTTAATTTTTTCCTTTTAATTTTTAACAAGAGTTTGTATGAGTGGTTAAAAGTTCATTAAAATTGAGGGTCCCATGGTATCCAACTCAGCCTCCACATCATTTTGTGACTTTTGTTTTGTGGGCATTTTGTGCCCCTAATATTACCCCAATTAAATTTGTAGGTATATAATTATAAAGGGCAATGCTAGGGCCTAGGCGCATAAGACAAAGACTTGGGTGAAACCGTCTCACCTTGTGAGACGGATCCACTCATGGATCATCCATGGATCATGCCCACAATCCGCCAGCCTAACCCGCCCAGCTGTCATCTTTGTCCTCCCAGCGCGCGACACGTGTCGCCTTTAAAAAAAAAACATTCAATAACTTTAAAATACTATATCTTGAGATTTTGAAGTCAATTTTTTTTTATAAAAATACTGTTGTGTTTGTCTCAACGAGACGAACAAAACTAGTTAGGTCATGATGTGGTTTGATTTTTATTTTTTTTTAAAAAAAATTAACACACAAAAAAAGTGAGCTGCTCGTCTCCTGAGATGCAACAATATGCTCTGATAAAAGTAACAGTTTCATCTTCAAAAAGTAACACTTTTACTATCAAATGTAACAGCAGTTTTGCAAATAAAATTAAATAGTTTGATAGTTTTTGTGGTTAGAAAAAGTAATATTTGAAGGGTAACAGAGTGCATATATGATTATAATTTTCTATATAAATGAATGTAACATTTTTTTTAGTAAATGTTACTCCCTCCGTCTCAAAACAGATGTCGTTTTGAGTGTTAATTTTTGTCTCAAAATACTTGTTTCACGATTTTCAAAGCTTTTTTAATGTTCTATACCAATTATACCCTTAATAATGATAGTGAACTATCTCTTACCTAACCAGTTCATTACCCAAGTAGTTGAATTATTTTAGAGGTATTTGAGACTTCTTCACATGCATTAATGAAATTTCTTAATATGTGTGAAACACTCCAAAACGACATCTATTGTGAGACGGAGTGAGTACTTTTTTTCTTAAAAAAAGAGAGTAAAAATTTATATATATAATCGGATTTGCATTTCTATTGAATTCTATTGAATGTAAAACCCTAGAAAAGTGTTACAATTGAAAAAAAAATGTTACATTCATTTATTATAAAATGTAACATTAGTTTTAGTTGTCAATCTTATGTTATCTTTAATCTATCTCAGCAAAATTGTGGTACATTTTTTAAAAACAAAAGTGTTACATATGAGGAAAAAAATGTTATATTTCTTTATAAAAAGTGTTACTTTTGCTGGCAAGCAAAAAATGGCAGGAAAAAAAAGTTGGAGGGCAAAAAATAAAATAAAATAAAATAATAATAAAAAAAGAGGCTTGGCTCGGTGGCTTGGCTGTGACGTGAGACGGTGTCACAGGAGTCCAGCCGGGGCACAAAAGAATTTCACAAAATGAGGTGACAATATTTTATTGGTTGAATCGATAGTGGACCTGACACACTCTAATTAAAAACACCAATAAAATCATGACACATCATTTTGTAAGCCCAATTTTGTGGCACTTTTTTGTGACTTTATATTTACCCAATTATAAATTATACAATATAATACTCCATCCGTCCCAACACAAGTAAGACTTCTTTCCTTTTTAGGCAGTCCCAAAAATAATTGAGACTGCTTAAAATGAAATGTTTTAATATATTTATATTCAATCAACTCCACCATTTAACTTCATTCACTCTCTCTCTTCATTTTCCAACACTCAATTTATTCAACCAACGCTACTATTTACCCAACTCATTCTTTCTCTTCATTTTCTGCCACACATACACTACTTTTCTCTTAATTATTGTGTCCACTCCTCTATTTCTACTTGTGCTAGAACGGTGAGAGTATATTTCAAAAGTACAAGGTCACATCTGTAGATCAAAATAAATAGGGGAAAAAAATAATTAGGCAGTTTTCATTTGACATCGGCACAAGTTTTCATTTGACATCGGCACAGGCACAGCCAAACCAAAGTTTGGTTTGATACGAAGGTCGCTATGGAATGGAAGTTTAGAAAGAAAAAAATGAACCTGCCAGAGGAAAAGGAAGAGATAACAAAGTAAAACTCTCTCTGTCTCTAATTGAGTGTCCATTTTCAAAAAAATTTGTCCCAAAATGAGTGTCTTTTTTTTTTTAACTTAACTTTGTCTCTAAATGTTTTTTTTTCGAATTTTTTTCACCGGTCTCTTTATACGTGCAAAACTAAATGTTTGAAAAGGAGTTTACAAGATTATATATGAATCTTTGCCACCAAAATTGTACAAAAAGTTTGATTTTCAGATGTCCCTTAAAATAAAATTTGGACACTCATTTAGGGACAGAGGGAGTAATATTTGTTGTCTTGAAATAAATATCGAATTAAATTTATGAATTGCTTTAAGTAATATCTGGTATCTTATTTATCATTGTAAAATTATATTAGAAGTAATTTTTTTTTATCTTTTTGCTTTGTAGAAGTGAAAATCTCGAGAAAAACTTGTTTTACAGTCGTTTTAGTGTAAAACATGTTTTTATCCCTTAATGTAAAGTAAAATCTCTTAATGTAAAACAGGTTTTTCCATATTTTTAGTGTAAAACAAGTTTTTTATGAGACTGACTCTTTGTAGAAATATTATATTACTCCCGTCTGAAAATGAATGTTTAAAAAAATCAAATTTATTCATATCAAAATATATTTATTTATTTATTTCGTTTTGGAACCCAAAGCGTATTTATAATGTTTCAACAAATATATAATCATGAATTAATAATGTCTAAACATTTTTTGTTTTATCTTTAATAAGTGTGTGTTTTTTTTTTTTTTTTTTTTTTTTTGAAACAATCTTTAATAAGTGTGTTAAGTCAACGAAAAAAGGAATTTTATATTGGGACGAGTGAGTAGAGAGAGGAGTAAGTCTAACTCCAAATCATTTGATCTTTGAGTACAGCTTTAAGATTTGCAAGTGGCATAAACTAAATTAATTTAGCGTAATGAATTAAGTTTTCTAATTTTGAGGTATGATTTGTATTCACATGCTCACTCCGTACCATACTTTATCACTACTTATTTTCATTTTAAACATCCCATACTTATTGCTACTTACAAAAAATATTTATTTTTCTATTTCCTACCCACTTACAACAACTATCTACCAACTTATTTTCTCTCTCCTACCTACCCACTCACAATACTTACTTTTCCAACATACTCCATCTGTCCCAAAACACCTTGCACACTTTTGAGGATGCTCGGGATTTAAGGAATGAGTATATATATTCAAAAGTATTGTGAGTGGAAAAGATGTTGTGAGTGTGATAAGTTGAGTGAGATTTAAAAGTGGGGCTCAAAAGTTGGTGTGTGAGTATGACAAGTGGGGTAGAGAGAATATAAAAACAATATATTTTAAACATTTTAGGAAAATGGACTTACTAATGGAACACCCAAAAAGGAAATATGTGCAAGGTGTTTTGGGACGGAGGGAGTATTTCCTTAATCCATATGCATTCTCATATTTAGTAGTAATAAGTATGGAACGGAGGGAGTAAGCCTTAATTTTCAACTAGTGCTATTGCTAATTAATTGTATGGCCTTTGAGGTAAACTTTTGAATTCACATGTGCCTTAATTTGTAAAGCAGAAGATGCAAGTAACTTCTAGGTTTTGGTTTCTCCATAATTCTTCACTACTCCATGCATCCATATATCACTTCTAGGTTTTGGTTTCTTCATATACTCCATTGCAACTAAATTGCCGTACTGGGCGGGCTCATGAGTGGGCTTTGGCCCAATGTCCAGGAACTGCGAGATTCAAAATCAAACCTACCTTTGAATAAATAGTACTCCCTTCGTCCTGTGTTCCGGAAAGTTGGTGGTTATTTTTTCATTGTTATTGCGAATGAATTTTGAGCAATAATTTAGGTTATTTTAGTTATGCTAATAAAAAATTATAATTTGTTATTGATACACTATTATAAATACTATCACTATCAATTTTTAAATTATTATTAACATTGTCAAAAGTTGCTCAAAATTCATTAGTAATGACAACGGAAAAAATGGGTACTACTATATACAAGGCATGGATTTTACAAGGCATGGAGAAATGATCAAAATACCCTCATATATATACTGAAGGAAAAAAAAACTCCCCTCTTTCCCCATTTCAACAGTTCGTCTTCTCCCTCTCTCTCTCTCTCTCTCACGGCGACATCCATCCACCGGCACCTCAACAATCCGACCACCACCACCATACACAACCGGGAAATGAAGACAAACCTCCCTATCACCGGTGGAAAGTCCAGAGCCACCTCTTCTACCGCCGCTCCAAAAGTAATCCTAATTTCTAAACCTAAATTTCAATTTGAAAACCCAACTATAATTTCTAAACCTAAATTATATAATGCTTAAATGTTGTGGAAACCTATCCAAAATGGTTCTAATTGTGATTTGGTAACACAAATTGGGGTTTTTTGTTTGAATTGGTTACGAATTTGTGGGTGTATAATCTGGACATGTCGGGGTGTGTTTCGTATGAACACACACGAGATGCTTGTCCACATTTCGTGTATTAGCACACGAAATGTAAACTGATGAATTAGTTTACATTTCGTGTGCCAATACACGAAATGTTGGTGAGCATTTCGTGTTTAAGTACACGAGATACTTTCCACATTTCGTATATTAGAACACGAAATGTAAACTGATTCATCAGTTTACATTTCGTGTGCTAATACACGAAATGTGGACAGGTATCTCGTGTGCGTAAACACGAAATGCTAACCAACATTTCGTGTATTAGCACACGAAATGTATACTGATTCTTGAAAAACTAGAAATGTTGCTTATTTATTGTCTCTTATTTAATTTTTTGTAGGGACGTAAACCTGCGACTGCCTCTAATAGAAAGAGGAAGGCCGAGGAGGCAGCTGCAGTTAGAGGAGATGCACGTACCAAAAAGAAGCACGATAAGAATGTCTTCATTGAGCAGGTTGTGGAAGATGAGACAGATAGTGAGGGTACAGATTCTAGTACGGGGTCAGAGGAGGATTCATCTTCTGGTACTCGTTCCCGAGGTGCATCTGTGCATGAGGCACAGGATTCTGGTGATGATGATGAGGAGGAGGAGGTGGAGGAGAGTTTATCTGTGAGGCCTCGCAAGAGGCGGGAGGCACGGGCCAGAAAGGGGAAAGGGGCTAAGGATGAACAGTGGGAGCTTAAGAGTAATCCCGGTGGCGGCCCGGAGGTGGTTGAGTTGTTGTACGGGTTTGGTCATCACCGAGCCTGTAAGATCTGGGAGAACGCCACTTGTGAGCCGGTGTTGAAGCGGCAAACCAGGCAGCAGATTCTAGATAAGTAAGTATATGATTTGTTTATTAAATAGTTTTATTATTTGTTGTTAGTGTTTAAACCTCCTCTGTTCCAGAAAAACAGTCCCATTTTGACTTTTTTTTTTTTTTTTTTTTTAAAAGGACTGTTTTTCTGAAACAGAGGGAGTATTAATTTTAATGTTTTGTTTGGAATCAACAGGTTCTCGCCTGCTTCTTTACCGGAGGATGATAGAGCTTGGTGGGCTCGTGTTGAGCATACGGGCCTCCATTGCCTACATGATGCTACCATTCGCCAGCCTAGCATGGCGCTCCTAACGGCGTTTGTGGAACGGTGGTCTCCCGAGACCAATACCTTCCACATGCCGTGGGGGGAGATGACGATCACTATGCATGACGTCACTCATATCCTAGGTATATTCTTGTTTGTTGTATATTTTTTTATCAATTTCATAAATTTTATCAATTTCATAAATTTTATCAATTTTATTAATTATTTCATTTTCAATTTATAGGTATCAGCTGTTCAGGTGGTCCTGTTCAGGGTCTATCTCGTGTGTTTATACACGAGATACTATGAAACATGTCGTGTAAATACACACGATATAGGCTTTTTTTCTGGTAATTATATCGTATGAACAATACACGAGATATAACGTTTAATTTCATGTGTTGTTCATACGAAATGTCTTCACACATGTCGTGTATGACCACACGACACACCTTATCATAAAAAAAAATTATAAATAAATGTGGTAGGTTATATGATATTGTATGATGCTGGTTCAATCTTATATGTAATCATTGTTTGTTTTCCAACTTATTATAACAAGAAACATATAATCTTTTTAAACAAATATGATAATTTCAAATATATAATCTTGAGTAGTTGGTATTCCTCTATTGTACAACTTATCATTAACCTCGTTTGGTAAATCATCGAAACAACTTAACTCGTTATATAACATGTTTAATTAACTCATTATATATAATCTTGATTAGAAATATATAACACCATAATTCATTAATTTAACATAGTATATGCACATCATAACATCGTTTGTTAGTTGATAAATAAAGTGGTATCACTTTAACCTAATGAATGTGATAGGTTATATATGATATTGCATTATGCATTATAACATGTTTAATTACCTCTTTAAATATAATCTTGATTAAAAACATAATACCACAATCATTTGTTAGGTAATTATAAATAAAGTGGTATCACTTAAATGTGACAGGTTATATGATATTGTATTATCCAATATGACGTTTGTTACTTGTCATGTCTAAGTGTATAAATTTTGCTCAATTAATAACACAATTCAATAATCTAACATATCATATGCGTATCATTAACATCATATTGCAAATCATCGAAGAACATCTTCATTTGGACATGTCGTGTGAATATACACGAGCATAGGGCAATATATCGTATGACTTAATACGACATGTGTGACACAACATGTCTTATAAACTATACACGACCTGTTCATATTCATGTCGTGTATGTTTGTACGACATATTATAGTATTACTCGTATAAATGAACACGACTAAACATTTTATACAATTGGTATATCTCGTGTGTTTGTACACGACAAAAAGCCTTCAAGTCGTCCTTTTGCACACGACACGCGAATGGTAGTTTTGGCATTATTGATGTCTTGTATGTAATATGCCTTGTATATAGAATTTACCGGAAAAAATGACTAAGTTTCCCAGAAAACCCGGAGAAAAGTATATTGTTGTCCCCAACTGATGAGTGTCTAACGTTAAACATTGCAACTTTTTTTTTTTTGTTTTTTTTTTTTTGACAATGTCCACACCATAAAAAGGCAAGGAGATTAAACATTGCAACTTTACCTCGTGACTTATGATAACAATAATTTAGAGGGTTGCAATATTGTTTTTGACTCCTTCTTTAATTAAAAAAAAAAGAAAAGAAACCAATAAATTAAATTAAAGAGGGAGTCAAAGCTCCTCCTATTAAATGTTAGGGGAGCTTTGACGATTTGAAAACGAATTGATGGGCACCTAACTAGATGAATGATGAGTCCAAATATATATATATATATATATATATATATATATATATATGAACGACATAAACCGACCTAGTAGATGGGAACCCGGACGAGAGGCCCAGCGTACTTAATGGACCTATACCGAGAGGCCCACTCACAAGCCCATGTTTAATAGGTCGACATCAGTGAGGCCGAGCAGGCAGTCCTTGCCTAGGCCGAGTCCGAAAAGCCTAATCCCTAGCCGGTCTCTATGACGAGCCTAGTTAGATGACGGGCCGACTTACATAGAAACTTCCCATTATCGTTGGGAAATCTCTTACAGAGTTATACTGCAACTCTAAAATTAAGAGTCCTTATCTGAACCAAGATAACTCTCCTATCAGATAACAGGATATCATCCATCCTTATCAGGAGTCTATCTCCAAGGAATATGAGTCCTACATCACCACGGGCTTCCTGGCTTTCCTATCAAGTCAGAACTCATACACCCGCGCCTATATAAACATGTCCTCTACACAGGAAACGGGTAATGAACTTTTGGCTCTAATCTAGTCAATTGATTCTCTATTTCTAATCACCCATATCCTTATTCTTACACCGGAGGGCCTTCGCCGGTGAAGCCCCGGTGTAGTTTACGTTTGTTTCGTGTGTGCAGATTCGGCCATCAAGAACTGTTGCTGGGATTATCCGACCCGTTAGACGAAGGCTGATCCAACCAGATTTTGGCGTCATCAGTTTGGTTCCATTGCCGGGAACTCGATTGATCAGTTCTTTAGTCAGACAATTCCAAGACCATGGCCGGAGAATTGGTTGACGGGCGAGAGGCCACCCCTTCTAAAGAAACCACAAGGGATGCACCGCCCCTCGACAACACAAACGCTGCTGCACAGAACCAGAGGCTCCCACCTACGGCACCCGCACAAGGGGGAAGGATGCATACCCGCTCAAAGGGTCCGGCCCCCAATGTTGTTAACCAATACGGGCGTCGCCGACGAACAGGATCCCGCAATAATGGGGCAGGACCATCACAGCCGCCGCCACTGGACAAAAGAGCATTGCTTCAACAGAACGTTCACACACTCCAACAGCTGGCCGAAGCCCAGCAGGCCCTGTTGGATCTTGACCCGGAAAATTCCATGGCTAACCTACTTCAGTCATCTGGAACGAGGGGGACAAATCTGGACGACAGAGTGAGCAGAAGGGAGCCCCTACAAAATTGTAGACGGGATATGCCTCCCCGGAGCCGAGTAAGTCGCCAAGACGGACGGTTAGGAAGACCCAACCTAGATGAAGATCTGAGGGACCACATTAATCGCCGTCGGGAAGAACAAGAAGATGAATCCCCTGGAGTGAGAATTGTAGGGGAAAGACGTCGTGGGGACGCCCGACGTCATTCGCCTCTCAGACTAGATCCACCAAGGCGCACCCCACCCCGGCAGGATCCGCCCCGGCACACTCCACCTCGCCGTATTCCTTCAAGGCATCGCCTTGAACCGATCCAAGGTGAAAGGGGACGCCGTGATCGAAGCATAGTCAGTTCCAGTCATACCTCGGCATTCAGCACAAGGGACATTGTTGACCTTAGAGAGAGACTCAACAACATTGAGATGATGAATCAGGGGCACAGGAAACCCAATAATGATTACGATGCCATGCGCCCTTTCGCGCAGAGGATTTAGGATGCACCACCTAATCCGCAGTTAAAGCTCCCACATCTAGACAAATACTCCGGCAACGCCGACGCTCTGGATCACATCCAAGCCTTTGAGGCCACCATGGCCCTAGTGTCCAATCAGGATGACGTGCTGTGCAAGGCCTTTGCAAGAACCTTAACAAAGGCAGCTCGGTCCTGGTTCATGGACCTTGAGAAAAGTAGCATCAATTCCTTTGGCAAGTTGAAATCACAATTTATGGAATATTTTGCTACTGCTGGTGCTAGAAAGAAAAGGTTGTCTGACCTAGCCAACATGGTCCAGAGCAAGAATGAGTCCACCCTGAGCTTCTACAACCGGTTTAGGGATCTTGCCGACTCAATAGAGGAACGCCTGACCGACAGGGAGATAATTGTATGCTTCACGAATGGTCATAGGTCAGAGCAGCTAACTTATGAATTGTCGGTCAGAGAGCCCCTCACCAAAGCCGAGTTGTACCACGTTGCTTATGCCACGGCCATCGCCGAGGAGAAGAAAAAGACGTTATATGGTCATAAGGAACGAGACCGAGATCATGACAAGTCACATAACGGGAACTCGTCCCAGGGGACCAACGGGGGAAACGGCAAGGGCAAAAACAGGACCAGGGGGACCGAGACATTCACCACATTCAATAAACCGATCTCTGAGATCATGAATCTGGTGGATCTCCCCAACCCCAAGCCTCTAAAAGACAACCCGAAATACCTAAGGGATACAACAAAGTATTGCTCCTATCACAGAGATAACGGTCACGACACCGAGAACTGTTTTGCCCTGAAGAAGATTCTGCAGAAATGGGCGGACCAAGGCAAGCTCAATCAGTTCATGACCAAGGACAATAAACGCCCAAGGGAAGTAGACAAAAACGATGATCAGGTCTACAGGCCACCTCGGGCTAGGTTGATAGGCGTGATCCGAGAGGAAATTCCATCCAACAAGAAACTCAAGGAGCAGATTTACGAGCTAAGTAAACTCTTCCACATCCCTCCCTGGATCCATGAGAGGGAGGAAGTGATCAGTTTTTCTCCGAATGAATTGGCGGGAAACCGTGCAATAAGAGAACAACCATTAGTCATCACAGGCCGCATTGATAACTGCGAGTCGGACAGACTCCTCATAGACTCCGGAGCGGCCAAGGATGTGCTATATTATCGCACCTTTAAAGAGATGGAACTCCCTGATACAATGCTGACCCCGTATAATGGAAGGCTAGAAGGGTTCACTAATCATAAGGCCGATGCCAAAGGAACCGTCGACTTACTCCTGGAAGTCGGCACTCACCCCTACAAAACCTCGGCCACGGTCACCTTCATAGTCATGGATCTAGACAGTGATTACCATGCTATCCTAGGTGCACCCAGTCAAGGAAAGTTGGGTCTGGTTGCTTCCCTCCCTCACCAAAGGGTGAAGTTCCCCACCCCGGCTGGAATTGGGTGCGTCCCAGGGTCGCCGGAAGATTTTTTGGAGCACGTGATGAAGTCCAGGAAAGCAAATGCCAAAATGGAAATTGATACTCCTGATAAAACAATCACGGTTTCAAAATCAACCACGGTTACAACCTCAACGCCACATATCGGTGTTATATTGGCGACTGTTGAAGATGAACCTGAAGAGTGGGTTATTCCTGACAACGACATCCCAACTAGGGACGAGGTTACCTACGGTTTAGACGGCTTTGGCTGCATCTCGATGAACACAGCTACGGACAACTGGGCTCTCGCCATTGTCCCTAGCTCGGGGGCTACACAGCCGACTGATATGGAAACCGAGATCGAGAAACTGTTGGACATGGAAAACCTAAGTTTGGAAGGGGAAGACAAGGAAAAGGTCAAGCAGATCATTGTCGAGACCCTAGAGTTCAGAGACGGCCCCGAACTTAAACCAGTGGATCAGTTAGACGAGGTCGTCATCAACCCAGACTATCCAGATCAAAAAGTGAAGATTGGGAAGCAACTCTCCCAACAAGAACGAGAAGAGCTCATTTCCCTACTCCAAAACAATTTGGACGTATTTGCTTGGAAAGTAGATGACATGGTGGGAGTGAAGGAAGCTGTTGCCCTCCACAAACTGGAAGTCGACAAGTTCTTTAAACGGTCAAGCAGACAAGACGAGCCTTCTCTACCGATAAGGAAAAAGCAATTGAGACCGAGGTCGACAAACTCCTCAAAGCCGGCATCATAAGAGAGGCAACTTACCCTGAGTGGCTGGCAAACGTCGTCATGGTAAAGAAGCACAATGGCAAATGGAGGATGTGCGTAGACTTTACGGACCTGAACAAGGCCTGTCCCAAGGATAGCTATCCCCTCCCCAGGATTGACAAGCTCGTAGACTCCATTGCCGGCCATCAAACCCTGAGTTTCTTGGACGCCTACTCTGGCTATCATCAAGTCAAAATGGCGGAGGACGACATAGAAAAGACGGCTTTTCAAGCTGCAGGCGGCGTATACTGCTACGTCATGATGCCTTTCGGCTTAAAGAATGCAGGAGCCACGTATCAGAGGATGGTGAACAAGGTCTTCAAATCTCAGATAGGCCGGAATATGGAGGCCTACATTGATGACATGGTGATCAAGACCAAGATCGGCAGCCATATACCAGATCTGGAGGAAACCATTAACAACTTAAAAGCTAACGATATGAAGCTCAACCCTAACAAGTGCGTCTTCGGGGTTACAGCGGGCAAGTTTCTAGGTTTTATGGTTTCTCAGCGAGGCATCGAGGCTAATCCAGAAAAGATCCAAGCCTTGATCGATATGAGGGAGCCGACTAGTATTAAAGAGGTTCAAAGGTTGAATGGAAGAGTAGCAGCACTCGGTAGGTTTATTGCTAAATCAGCAGAAAAGTCTCTCCCCTTCTTCAAAGCCTTGAAGGGAACTAAGGATTTTGCTTGGACGCCAGAGTGTTCGACCTCGTTCCAGCAACTGAAAGACTACCTCGGCTCTCCACCCCTACTTAGTAGCCCGGTCATGGGTGAGACATTGTACGTTTTCTTAGCTGCAACCGACCGAGCCGTAGCAGCCGTGCTAGTCAGAGAAGAAGGCGGCATCCAGAAGCCGGTCTACTACGTCAGCAAAGCACTGTCGGATACCGAGAGTAGGTACTTCAATGCCGAGAAAATTGCTTATGCCTTGGTAATTGCAGCCAGAAAACTACGAGCTTACTTCTCGGCTCATCCCATCACGGTCTATACCAATGCTCCTCTTAGAAAAATACTTCACAAGATGGACAGCTCAGGACGCCTACTTAACTGGTCGATCGAACTGACCGAGTTCGATATAACCTACAAGCCAAGGAAGACTCTTTTGGCCCAACCTCTTGCTGACTTCTTAGTCGAGACCGCCTTTACAAGTGAACATACGGCGACCACCCGAAAAAGGAAGTTCCCTATGGATAGAGAGCCCTTGGAAGAACTACCGCCCAACTGTTGGGTCCTATACACCGACGGGTCAACTACCCAAGGAAGAAGCGGCGCCGGGGTCTACTTGACTAGCCCTGCCGGTGAGCATGTTGCACGTGATTTTATCAGGTTCAAGTTCTCTGCCTCAAATAATCAGGCTGAATATGAAGCCCTAATCCTGGGACTTGAAAGAGCCAAGTTCTTTGGCGCAACAAGACTGGTAGCATACAACGACTCCCAACTGGTGGTGAACCAAGTTAAAGGGGAATACAACACCGAAAACCACATGCTGACCAAATACAAAGACCTCGTCCTAAACCTGACCAACAACTTTGAGTTCTGGGATATACGACAAGTCGGTAGAGAATATAACCTGGAAGCCGATCTACTTTTAAAGATGGCAATAGCTGAGGACTCGGACCCCCTGATCATTTACACCGACCAGCCTGCCTATGAGAGACTGGAG
Organism: Campanula takesimana; assembly: GCA_026119855.1. Classification (NCBI taxonomy): domain Eukaryota; kingdom Viridiplantae; phylum Streptophyta; class Magnoliopsida; order Asterales; family Campanulaceae; genus Campanula; species Campanula takesimana. The sequence continues at coordinate 160,630 of JAOWBW010001777.1, read as the reverse complement.
ATTTTGCTCCTAGATGACGAGGAAAGGACACGTGGATTGACGATTACAAGGACTATTTGGAAAAGGGAAAACTTCCCGAGGACGAGTTAGAGGCCAAATCGATAAAAAGAAGACGGCAAGATACATGGTCTGGAATGGCATCCTATACAGAAGGTCATTCTCTAGACCTCTCCTCAGATGTGTTGCGCCAAAAAGCACCGAGAACTCCTCGCCGAGGTACATGGGGGAGTCTGTGGGGGACACCCGGGGGCCAGAACCCTTGCCGACAAAATCATCACACTTGGCTACTATTGGCCAAACATGAGGGAGGATGCCCAAGCCTACGTAAAAAGGTGCGACAAATGTCAACGCTACTCCGACCTACCCAAAGTACCTGCCGTAGAGCAAAGCTTGGTCATACCGACATGGCCATTCGACATGTGGGGAGTCGACATCATTGGACCATTTCCATTAGCCAAAGGGAGCAACAAATATGTAATTGTGGCAGTCGATTACTTCACAAAGTGGGTAGAGGCGAAACCGCTAGCAAAGATCACTGAAGAAAACGCCATCAACTTCATCCATGACTACATATGGTGCCGTTTTGGCGTGCCGCACACTATAGTGACAGACAATGGCCTACAATTCTCTGATGCCTTAACCGAGGAGTTGAATAGGTTGGGAGTCAAACACAAGAAGTCGTCGGTCAGCCATCCTCAAGGCAATGGACAGGCCGAGGCCGCCAACAAACTTGTCTTAAAAGCACTCACCAAGAATTTGGAAGGCAGTCAAGGAAAGTGGCTGGACGAACTCCCCCTAGCTCTATGGTCCGTCCGTACAACCACTCGGGGGCCAACTGGGGAGACACCCTTTGCTATGACTTATGGTTCAGAAGCGATGGCACCAGCCGAGATGGCCTTGCCGACTTTCAGAGTAACCAACTATGACGAGGTCGTCAATGAGTACAACCGACTACTAGACCTATACCTAGTCGACGAGAAAAGGGTGACCGCCCAACTCAGAATGATCAATTACAAGCAAATAACCAAGGCCTACCATGATAGCAAGGTAAAAAAGAGAACCTTTGAAATCGGTGACTGGGTACTCAGAAAAATTGAATCGACACACCTGAAGTCACAACAGAATAAGCTCTCGCCAAACTGGGAAGGCCCTTACGTCATCACCCACATTATACGGGAAGGGACCTACATGCTCAAAACTCCGGAACGAAAAGAGCTTAAACACCCATGGCATTCCGAGCACTTGAGAAAGTACTATCAATAGCATCTCGGTTAGCTATTTATTCTTTTTATCAAATTTTCAGTTTTAGATTTCTATAGTTGATATCTAGTTGTCTTAGTTTGATTTTATCAATAAAATTTCCTTTATTTCATTTACATCAAGCTTTGATTATAGTACATGACCCGGTCTTAGTGTTATTTACAACGCCGAGATCATCTAACGAAGTCGATGAGCACACTTAAAGCATGACTTCTAAAGCCTAGTTTCAATCACTAGCACCCTAACGAAGTTGATGAGCACACTTATGCATAACTTCTAAAGCCTAGTTTCAATCACTAGCACCCTAACGAAGTTGATGAGCACACTTATGCATAACTTCTAAAGCCTTGTTCCAATAACTAGCAACCTAACGAAGTCGATGAGCATACTTAAAGCATGACTTCTAAAGCCTAGTTTCAATAGCTAGCACCCTAACGAGGTTGACGAGCATACTCATGCATGACTTCCAAAAGCCTAGTTCTAACAACTAGCACATAAGATGACTTGAGTTGGTCCTGACGACCAGACTCAACGTATCAAAATCGGGCATTAGATGTTCATCAGAACTCAACGGTAAACTACCTCGGCAAGAACACATAAGCCTATCTTGGCTTTCCATAATGGCAAGCGACCACGGCCTGTGTTGCAACCTAATTGGCTTATCTCATGACGAGGTCGACGTCTCAAACCGAGATGAAATAACCTGATCAAATGATGAGAATACCTGACTACTTGACGGTTGGGAGAGCGGGATTACACCTCGCACCGAGTTGAACAAAATCCTTACAAAAGATAACAAAAAAAAAAAACAAATTGTTTCAAGCCAAACCGGCTTACAGTGAAAACAATGTATCAAGAGACCCCACCGGCCTAAGCGCCTCCAAAAACAAATAAAGAGCATCACGGAGCCTGCTGCTCCTCATCACCTTCATCTTCTTCCTCTTCGTCCGAGCCCAGCTCTTCCTGAAAACGCTCCACCAGAGCATGAAAGTTGTTGGGATCAACAGGAGGAACGTTCCAAACCGGCCTTCCTTCAGCCTCGTCCTGCCGAGCGATCAACTTAAGGGTATTATCAGAATAAGGTATCAGAGAATGTGCTGCACGGGCTTCTACACCGTAAGCATCATTCAGTAAGAGACGAGCCCACTTCTCAACGGGAACGTTCACTTCGGGATCTATCTGGAATTGGCGAGCTGCGTGTGTATATCCATCAACATATGTAGACCTAACTTGATCATCAATAATCGATGGCATAACGGTGTGTTGAAAGTTCGTTACAGCAGCCTTTTCCTTCGCCGGAATGCTCTCCTCCAGCTGCTGAAACTTGATCTCCGCCTCCTCCTTCTCCCTAGCCAGAAGAGCAGTGTTCTCTCTTTCTCTCTCAAGCTCATCCCGAAGTGACTTAGACTCCTCTTCAAACCGACTAGCAGCTGCCTTCAGTTTCTCTACCTCGGCCTCGGCATCCTTGACAGCTTTAACCCTCTCGGCGCCCAGTTTGGCACTCTCGCGAGCTCTATTAACCAATTCCACGGTTTGGCCTAGCTTTACTTGAGCACGGGATGCCCTACCTTCCAGGTCAGCCATCTTCTTGCCCACTCCAGCCCATTGCGCCGCCTCATGCTTGGCGAGCGTGGCAAGCTGAACGAGAAAATTGAAATCAATCGCGAGAAGGGAGATCAATAAAAAAGTAAACAAGTTAATACGATTACCTCGGCAATGATGAGCCCCTTGCGTTCTGCCATATGGGCGTACGTAGGCGGCATGGAATCTAAACCCCGTAAAAGATCGGCATCAAAAGCTCGCTCTAGAATTGGACGACCAAGTCTCAGCATAGGACCTTGCCGGGCAGTAACATCCAGGCTCTTCAAGGGACGAACGTCTGAAAAATCCGCTATTAAAGCATCAATCTCCTCCGAGGAAAACGGAAACGGGGTGTCAGTAGGTGGAATAGTGGAAGAAGGTCTTTTGGGAGAAGGCTCCTCTGACAAGTCGTCACCACCGTCCCTAGCCCTTTTCTCACCGAGGTGATCACCGCCGTCCGCTTCCCCTGCCTCTTCAGAAACGGCGGCCTCGGTCTGGATCGGCATGGAAGTACCCGCTGCGGCCGCGGCGTCGCCTGCCGGTACGATATCTCGTCCCCCAGCAGCAACATCAACGGTGGGCAGAGGACCAGCATCTTTGACAGACAAAGCCTCATGCCGAACGCCCATGTCGGCATGCCTCCTTGTGCGGCCAGAAGCTCTTGACTTCAATCTCCTCCTCTTCAGAAGTCTGTTGGGATCAGACGAGTACGCTTCCGCCAGCTCCCTCTCCTCTTCCATGGTCAAATCTACAACAAACGAATGGGAGCAAGATTATAAGATGAGGACTAAATGATAAATCGAGATTATAAAAAAGGGTTAGGAAGCATACATCCTACAACTTCCCTAACTTTCAAGCACAGCTCGTCTTGAGTCTGGCACACCCTACAGTCCCGATAAAAGACAAAGTTGGGATGAACAACCCAATCAGGAAATTGGTTACCCCTATTAACAGTCACCATCGCTTCAACGCCAGCCCACGGCCCCGGCATCACACCAACCTGGACGTAATAGCCATGATTGGACTCCAATGCTGACCATTCCAGTTGCTGAACTGAGGCAAACTCAGTTAACCGTTGGACTAAAGCGTCGCTCCAGTGAGCTTTGTAGCAAGTTTCCGGCGCCATAGGAGTGTGGTTGGAACGGGAAATTCCCAGCCAAGACGGCTCTCGACTTTAATGACATGTTTATTCCAGCCCGACACCTTACTCACCGAGCTCGAAATAGGAGCAATAATCTTTGGGCGCCTCTGCCTACTCCTCAGAGTTAAAACCTGGGTGGTCTCATTAAAGCTACCCTCAAAGAATTGGTAGAAGGCCCAAGGACACGGCTCGAAACACAAGCTACGGCAAAGTACTATGAAAGAGGTAAGATATCTAACGGCGTTAGCACCTAGCATAGCCGGAACAGCCTGCCAGTCCTCCAGGAATTCACAAATAAAAGGATCAAGGGGAAGGTGTAGTCCTAACTCAAACTGCTTAAAAAAGAAAGTCACCTCAGTAGGGTTCAGGTAAAAGGCTGCCCTTCCCTCATTAGTGGTCTGGGCAGAAGCACGCTGATACACTAAGTCATACTCCTCACGAGAGATCCTGCAGCTATCATATAAATAAATTATCATCTCGTCCCCGGCCTTGGGTTGTTTTGATTTAGAAGGGCCCGCAGTACATCCCCTACGGCCAAGGTTCTTACGGCCTCGACCTCGGCCCCCCTCGCGAACATCGTCTCGGAATTCATCAACTATTCTGGCAGAAGTGCTCTCCCCCGACATAACTGCAGAGGAAAGAGGGAGGTTAACGTCAGAAATCAAGATAGGAGCTGGATTTACCCCCCTCTCCCCATTCATTGTAGCCGGGGGGAGCACCCCGTCCTCACTCAGTATATAATGGGAGGCAATGTGGGTTAGAAGGTCAGGCAAAGATGAAACAATCATTAGGTTGGGATTCATCACTCCTAAACGATCGAAGCGACGACTGTCAACCGGCCATTCCACAATTCCGGCGAACGCCCGATGCACTTCAAGAAAATCTCTAATCTCACTTAATGGCACTAAAAGCCAAGGGCCATCGAGCCTCCGATAAATCCTACGGTTGTTTCTGTGAATGCCCAAGCGAGCCGGCAGAAAGTCATCCATGGACATACCCGCACCGGAATAGCGTGAAGCAAGAATTGTCGGAGCAAAAGGAAAGCAGCAAAGAGAAATAGAAGGACAAAAGAAACAGGGGGATACCTGGTCAAATGCTTCCGGCAAGAAAGGGGCGAAGTGTGAGCGAAAGATGGAAGAAAGTCTGAATCGCCGGTGAGCGTCAACCGAAATCGTACAGTCTCCGGAACGCCGGTTAGTTGTCTGGTGGATAAACCCTAGAGTGAGAGTTTTGACGGTGCGAGTAAAAAGGTAAAAAGGGGGTCTAGGGATTTCAATCGTTTGAAATTCGTGGGTCAATTAATGGTCCGAGAAATTGACTCCCGTTCGCTCAAAATCTCGCGAAAATCCCGTGACAAATGGCGGATTTTACACGTCACCACACTAAACCATCATTGCCTACAATTAAGGCTAGTGGTTATCCCATAAAGCAAATGTCTTGTCACTCACTCTCCGCTGCCCAAAGTCAGTGACATCACCATTGCATGACATCATGAATCTGGGGAATGGTGAGTGGCCGAGAGGTTGCCAGTGTAAGACCGACGTGAGCACAGTAACACCACGGCTTTAATCAAGACCAGACCAAAGCTTGGGAAAACAAAGGTATCTTACACCGATCTAACCAAGTGGTCGGCACTTGTTAAAGGCTGACATCTAGGGTCGAGTTGTTGATACAGACTTGAAACAAGAAGTACAGTTAGCCAAAAGTCATCAAAGCTTCACGCAAAGGCTAAGAACGCAAAAGCTGGTCTTCATTGATATAGATATACAAGAAAAGACCCCCACAGTGAGGTCGGGGGATGGACCTTTATAAAATCAAAAAGAAAATATACAAGATTAGGCTAAATTCAAGACTCATGAAAAGTCACAATCTTGATCTGGTTCTTCAGTGCCTTCTTCCCACTCGTCATCTCCATCGTACCCATACTCATCAATAATGATGGGTTCGGGTTCATCATCCTCATCATCATCATCCTCGTCCTCATCCTCTGACTCTTCTGCACTAGAGTCGTCGGAAAATTCATCGACAGGGTCCGGCTCCGAATATTCGCCATTACTATCGGACGGAGTTTCTTCCGCCGGAAAAGATGAACGTTTCTTAGGTGGGAACATGGAATCGTCGCTGCTCCAAGAATCATCGTTCTCAGTTCGATTTTCTGAATCTGTACTAACCTCTTCTGGGAAGGCATCGTCATAAACCCTTTTGGGAGCCATAAGAAGATTTCTTGAAGGTTTTCAGAGAAGGAAGAAATTTGGAGGAAGGGGATATCAAGAAACAGCCCTTATATAACCCCAGAATATGAGGGGGTGTAAGATTTACTTTGGTAGTAAGGGAGGCACAATTAATGTACACCACTTTCCAAGAGGAGTAATGATTTCTCCTGCAATAAATTATGATGAGATCAGCATATCCAAGTAAGGATTTTGGCGGCTGGCTGCCCAATCAACAATAAATGCAGCACAGAGCCAGTACAAGGGGCATAGTTCCTATTCGGCATGCCGAGATAGAAACTCGGGGGCCACTGAACGACATAAACCGACCTAGTAGATGGGAACCCGGACGAGAGGCCCAGCGTACCTAATGGACCTATATCGAGAGGCCCACTCACAAGCCCATGTTTAATAGGTCGACATCAGTGAGGCCGAGCAGGCAGTCCTTGCCTAGGCCGAGTCCGAAAAGCCTAATCCCTAGCCGGTCTCTATGATGAGCCGAGTTAGATGACGGGCCGACTTACATAGAAACTTCCCATTATCGTTGGGAAACCTCTTACAGAGTTATACTGCAACTCTAAAATTAAGAGTCCTTATCTGAACCAAGATAACTCTCCTATCAGATAACAGGATATCATCCATCCTTATCAGGAGTCTATCTCCAAGGAATATGAGTCCTACATCACCACGGGCTTCCTGGCTTTCCTATCAAGTCAGAACTCATACACCCGCGCCTATATAAACAGGTCCTCTACACAGGAAACGGGTAATGAACTTTTGGCTCTAATCTAGTCAATTGATTCTCTATTTCTAATCACCCATATCCTTATTCTTACACCGGAGGGCCTTCGCCGGTGAAGCCCCGGTGTAGTTTACGTTTGTTTCGTGTGTGCAGATTCGGCCATCAAGAACTGTTGCTGGGATTATCCGACCCGTTAGACGAAGGCTGATCCAACCAGATTTTGGCGTCATCAATATATATATATATATATATATATATATATATATATATATATATATATATATATATATTAAAGTTGGCCAAAAGAGCAATGAATTGATATGTGGATAAATAATGGAGAAACCTTGTATTTGGAGAAGCCGCATCAACAATATACTAATAAATAAGTGACTTTTCATTTTCTTTTCATTAACTAATACTATTAGCTAATACTCTCTCCGTCTCACTATGTTTGGTCACAAGACAAAATTTCGTAGTTTAAGAAATCTCAATTAATGACTTGTTCAATTTTTAAATTTCCTAGTATACCCTTCTTTAATAATATGTACGTGAGAATTTGTGCCTTGTTTTTATACTAACTATTATTAATTAGCTTACAAGATATTAAACTTAATGAAGGGTATAATAGGAAAATACTGTATAAATTTACATTGGTTTTATAAGTGGCCAAACAAAATGAGACAAACAAAAATAGAAATATGGCCAAACATAGTGAGACGGAGGGAGTAATAATAGTTACTATAAAGGGTAATTATAATAGTTTACTATTATAATTAACTATATTAGTTAACCATTACTATTATTAGTAATAGCTATTATAATAGTTACCTTATGTAGTAACTAATAGTATTAGCTAATGGTATTAAGCAAATAACAGTTAAATATTAATAATAAGAGTATTAGTTAATTATAATAGTTATTATATAAGTTAAATATTAATTTTTAATATTAATTAATCATAGTAGTTACTATATTAATTAACTATTACTATTAATAATATTAGTTTATTATAATTATTATTATTCCTCCCGTCTCAGTTTAAAGTTCTTACTTTCCTTTTTGGTGTGTCCCAATTTATATTTAACTATTATAATTAACTATTAAATAAAATAAAAATTACTATCAATAGTATTAGTTAATCGTAATATTTACTATATATATTAATTATTACTATTAATAGTATTATTGGTTAATCATAATAGTTACTACATAAGTTAACTATTATTATTAATAGTATTAGTTATTCATTATACAATAAATGTTAATATTTAATATTAATAGTACTCGCTCCGTTCGAGAGTAAGAGTCCTACTTTCTATTTTTGTCGTCCCACTAAAAGTCTATTTTCTAAAAGGACAAATGATGAGAAAGAATGAATAGCGCTTTGGACAATTATACCCTCAACACATTTGCAATGTTTACCAATTTTCTATGTGTATTTAATAAGTGTGCACAAACAAGATAGGACTCTTACTCTAGGGCGTATGGAGTATTAATTAATTATAATAGTTAATATAGAGGTTAATTATAACTATTAGTATTATTAGTGAATAATAATAGTTATTATATATGTTAATAAGTAGAATTAATAATATAATTTAATTATAATAATTATTTTAATTATTACTAAAAAATTAACACAAAACCAATCAATTTATTATTCCCTCCCATTCATTCTCTCTCCTAATTTACTTTTACACTCACAACACTTACTTTACTTCCATCATTTCTTAATCCCCGTGCAAATAGGAGGTAGGACTCTCACTCCGGGACGGAGAGAGTGATATTTAACCATTATAACTAACTAATACTATTAATAGTATTAGTTAATTATAATAGTTAAATATAATTGTTAACTATAATAGTTACTATATAAGTTAATTATTATTATTAATAGTATTAATTAATCATAATTGTTACAATTTATATTAACTATTACTATTAATTATATTATTTAATCATAATAGTTAATATATATGTTAATAATACTATTAATACCATTAAGTTTTTTAAATATTCATACAACAAACTTAAATATACTTCTAAATTAATTAAAAAACATATTTATTACAGCTATGTACAATCAAAGCTATGAAATGTTTTGATTAATTTAAAATATACATACATTTTTAAATAAAATTATTATGATATTTTATCAATTAAAAACATCAAAATATGAAAATACAAAAACATTAACGGAATAGATTCTCGTGTGGAGCACGGGTTACCGACTAGTTCACAGTAATATAACCCAATTTTCTACTTGCTTCACCTTTTCTTTATTTTATGATAACAATATTCGGTTCCAGTAAACAAATTTTCTTCCTTGCCAAGATTAATGATGTTTCCTACCAAATTACTCACTCGCAGTCACAGCTATCTTCATAATTATAAACAAGAAAAACTACCATCAACGACTCTCTATCATAATCATACATAAGGAAATTTGGAACCGCTTTTGCCCGATCGGCTGATTTTGACTTTTTATGGTCAACAAAAATGATCTTTGATCAAACATTAGTGTTAATTTAATCATTCTAATGAAATTCTAAAAATTTGTAATTGATTAATCATAAGTGATTTACCAATAACACATTTTAGAATTTTGTTGTGATGATTAGATTGACACTAATGTTTGGTCAAAGTTTAATTTTATTGACCATAAAAAAGTCAAAATAAAACTATCTTTCAGGGACAGAGGAAGTATTAAACCGTGAGACATGTGACATTTTCTTTTAAAATTTGAGATCATTCTAAAACAAATTAAAAAAATTCACATATTAGGAGGTGATCAGGGGTAAAGTAGGAGTTGCGCCCATTGAGGATAAAATGATGGAGCATCGTCTAAGGTGGTTTGGTCATGTGAGACGGAGACCGTGTGATGCACCGATTAGGAGGCCTGAAGAGTGGAGAAGTGATACAATGGCGAGGGGTAGGGGAAGACCTAAACAAACTTGGATTAAGGTGATTGAAAATGATATGAGTTTACTCGGAGTGGATGAAGATGTGGCGTTGAAGAGGCCGGAGTGGAATGTGAATGATGGGGGTTGATCGTACTTTTATTATTATTATTATTATTTATTTATTTATTTTATTTTATTTCTCCATCTTTTTCCTCTCTTTCTCTCTCTCTCTCTCTCTCTCTCTCTCTCTCTCTTCCTTTTATCACGATGACATATGAGGATTCATGTTAGCCGACCCCAAATTATTTTGGGACTAAAGCTTTGTTGTTGTTGTTGTTGTATTACAACCCTACATAGGGATGTGACATTTAATCATTCTAAACATGTAAAGCTGTCATTTTGTGGTCCTTGCTGCATTACACATGATCCAAAAGGTTTTCAAATTTGAAAAGTTTTAGGAAATTCATTTTTGGACTGAGGGAGTAACATTTTATGTCAACTATTACTCTCAAATTATCCATGTTTGTTAAACAGGATCACAATTTTTATTTTTTTTTGTGTGTGTGTAATTTCTCGGCCTCACCTAGGCGCTAGGCCCCGGGTCCACCACCTAACCGCCGCCTATCGATTTTTAGAACATTGATTAGTACCAATAAAAAAAAATCAATAAACTTCATCAAATAATGCTCACTCTGTCTCGAAAACTTACTCCTTTTGAGCAATGATTTAAGCTAAATTTAATTATCGTAATGAAAATTTAAAATTTGTTATTAACACACCATTATAAATACTATTAATATCAATTTATAGATTTTCATTAGTAAAATTAAAAGTAGCCTAAATTATTGCTCAAAATTCATTCGTATTAACAATGGAAAAAAAAGGGACTATCTTTAGTATGACCAATTCAGAAAGCTCACTCTGACAAGTACACAACTGAAATTTTATACTGTACTATACATGAAGGTAAATATACCTCCTAATAAAAAAAGTGTTCTATACAACAATCAGCAAAACACACATAAATCAATGAATGGACAACATTCAAAAAAATAAAAATAAAAAATAGAAAAAAAATCTGCCCTCATATTACAAAAAACCTGATCTTAATCATTCCTCTGCACATTGACCTAACATGTTCACATTCATCCTTAAGCTCAAGCACTGTCTAGCCCTGAAAATCCATACAATAAAATTAGCATTTGATTGGTTCAAATTTCATCTGCCCTCCCCAATTTGATCAGACCAAGAAAGTGACATGGAAGAAGACACACCTTCTCTTATCTCCCAAATGTTGGATGTGATCCATAAGTCAAATTTCTTGAATATTTAACCCACATTTCCTTGGATTTCATCCTCTCTAACAAGTATGTGTCCATGTCTTCCCCTTCAGATTCATCAACCTCATGCTTCCTTTCTAATGCCTTCACAACTTGTCTCAACGTAGGCCTAGCGCTTGCATCGGGGCACACGCATAACAACCCTAAATTTAGGACCTTTTCCGCTTCCTCCTCATCAAACCCTTCTTGACCCTAATTCTCTCATCAAGGGCATTAAGCAATTCTCCTCTCTTCATTAGCTCGATTACCCAATTTATTAATGGCTCCTTTCCTTCCTCTATCGGTCTCCTCCCACACATTACTTCCAAGATCAAAACCCCGAATCCAAAAACGTCTGTGTGTATAGATGCTCGTCCGGTCTTGACCACTTCTGGTGCCATGTACCCTACGGTCCCAACCACTCGAGTCGTGCTAGCCACTTCACCATGCTCGTGCATTCGGGCTAGCCCAAAATCTCCCAACCTTGCTTTCATATCTTTGTCTAGTAACACATTGCTAGACTTGATATCTCTATGTAAAACCTTAGCCTCCCACCCTTCATGCAAGTAAAAGATCCCTGAAGCCACATCTTTCAAAACTTTAATCCTGTCTTCATAACTCAACACCTTACTCTCATCACAATCAAATAACCATTTATCCAAACTCCCATTTTCCATATAATCATACACTACAATCAAACTACCCCTTTCTTTCTTACACCAACCTCTCAATCCAACCAAATTTCTATGCTTTAGCCTTCCGAGACTCGAAACCTCAGCCAAGAATTCCCTCATGCCTTCATTGTTATCATGCGAGATTCGCTTTACCGCCACCTCTACCCCTCCTATAACCCCTTTATACACCTTCCCATTCCCTCCAATCCCAATCACATTCTCATCAGAAAAACTCTTTGTTCCAGACTCAATCTCTTGATAAGGAATTCTATGAGGCCAGTACTCCAATTCCCAATCCTCCATTTCAGCTCTCTCCTTCGCTCTCCTCCTTCTACGCCTAATCAAACAAACAAGACCACAGCACAAGCAACCACAACAAAGAAAACCCCAACTGTAATACCTGCAATGAACCCTGCAGACTGAAAAATCGATTCTCCGGGAAGAACAAACGATGGCAAATCCCTAGTGTTCAACCCTTCACTGAAGGAAAAATTCGAATTACTAAAACTCCAACCCAAAATCTTGTGACTCTGAACCAAAGCCCCAGTAGCAGCAGAAAATCCAACATACATTTCATCCTCAAAAACATCAGTAAGATTCAAAGAAGCATTCAACAAAGGCCTACTAGGCCTACTCATCCCAGCAGGCGCCATAGTCACATTAATCTGGAAATCCCTATAATCAATCCAAACCTGATAATTCCTCCCATTATTAAGCGGCAATCTCTCAAAACCCCGATCAACCCAATACCCAGCTTCATTAGCAGCAACAGAAGTAAGAGAATTCACATCAATTCCAACATGGTTGTTACTAATATCCCTAAATTCTTCATTCGGAAACACATCAAACTCAATTCCAAACACATGGTTGCTAGAATTCCCATCATTTGAGAAATTAAACAAACCCAGATTCTGAGCGGCGGTGGCGGGGACGATTCCGGTGTAGGGTGCGAAGAGGAAGACGATTCCGTGGCCTGCAAGCTGGTTCCGGCGGGGCGCCATGGCGAAGATGAAGGAAGTGGAAAAGGGGAGGACTTGGGATGAATTCTTGGTGGGGATTTCGGAAGGGTAGAAGGCGCGGCCGATGGAGACAGGGATGGCGTCAGTTAAGGTGAGGATGCTGGATTGGACGGTGGCGTTGCCGTAGAGGGAGATGGAGGAGGAGTTGAAGGAGTTGAAGATGAAATCTATGGAGGTTGTGGGGTGGAATTGGAGAAAGATGAGGGTGGAGACTGTAAATATGAGGAGGTGGTGTTTCAAGAGCTTCTCCATTGCAGGATGGAGAGGGAGCTGGAGCTGATGTGAAACGGGAAAAGAAAAGCTTAGAGGAAAGAGATTTTTATATTGGCCGAATTATATTCTAAAGACGAAAGTTTTTTTTTTTTTTTTTTTTTTTTTTTTCAGACTAAGGTTCTTAGTTACTTTATTATTTAAAATGATTAATGGGACCCACTTGTCATTCTCACAACAAAAACTTTCTACCAACTTTCTCTCTCTTACTTTAGTTTTCATATTCACAACATTTACTTTTTTTTAATCTCTGTGTAAAAGTCAAACTAAGAACGGACGGAGGGAGTAAAACGTAAAATTTGATAATAAAAAAAAAACAAAAAACTAAATAGTTAATTTGGAATTCATTTAAAATAAAAAGAGTCAATCGAGACAATAAATAAATTAAAATATAATAATATTTTCACTAAACACAATTAATTTAATTTAAAAATGATGTGAGCGGTTAAATACAGCAGCATTAGTTCCGCCATACGCAATCTAAATCCATGAGACAATTTAAGCAAAGACAAATAAAGTCAAAGAAGGCGAAGGTGTGGAATAAAATAAGAAGATAAGTTGGAAAATGGAAGGTGGAAAGTGTGTTTTGCTTTTATTGGCCAGACACGAGAAAGCAACTGCGCTGATTATTCAACAAAGATGTAGATCTATTTTTTACCACCATAGTATTGTTTTTTACACCTTTATCAAATTAGGCTAATTAGCTTGTACTACCTATTAATTTCTCCATTTCGAAATAAATACTCTTGATTTGACTATTCCGATTTTTTTTTTATTTTTTTTATATGAATAGTGGTTTCACTTGTCAAGTTTTGTTAGTGCACTTTAAAGCCTAAAATATAGAAATGGTAGATTTTTTTTAAGGATAATAAAAAATGGCAAATAAGAATATCATTTTGGGACAGAGGAGTATCTACTTTTAATTTGGTTTGACCTAAAATAAATATTTCTATAAATAAGATTTAAAATTTGGTGATATCCTAAGTCGCCTTCATAAATGTAATTGTATGGAGTAGTGTAGAGATCTTTCACCTCACTTAAGACTTATTTCTATTTTGGTCTGTCCCCACTTCACTTGAGACTCCCCAAAATGGTAATCTTTTTATAATTTTATATTCAATCTACCACCCACTCATTCTCTCTCTTCATTTTCTACCACACATTTTCATTATTTTATTATTTTTTCTTAGTTATTGTGCTCACCTCTAAGAGCATCCGTAGTGATGATTTTCTAAATGGGAATCAAGTCTTCTCTCTCTCCTCCACATTAGCTCCACATCATTAACTACAACTTTAAACAATTTTACCCCCATTCATGACAAAAAATCATCACTTTCCCTCTCTTACTTTTAGTATACCCTACCATTTTTTTTTTATTTTTTTTTTAATCTCCTTCTCCTTTTTATTACAATTATTATAACTATTCACAATATATCTTGTAATTTTTGTTAGTCATTTTATTATATGATTAATAATTTACATTTTTTTATTCTAAAAGGATTTTTTTCAAAAAATAAATAAATGCAATACTATTTTTTTTAAAGAATCACGGATGAACATCTTTTGTATTCTATCTTCAAGCTTTTTTCTAACCTACCAACTCTAGCCAAAGTGTGATGCACGCGCATCAAATAGCAAGGAATATTGTGTGTGTTGTACACAGGCAAGTGAGGAGAAGGAAATAAAAAATTCATGAAAACCGATCATACAGCTACAGATTTTTTTTCATTGTCATGGATGACTTCTCAAAAAATCATGAATGGGCATTGTCAAGTTGCCAACTCAACTCATGATTTTATCAAAAGATCATTGCTGTAGATGCTCTTAGGTCTCAAGTGAGGTGGGACGGAGGGAGTATATGTTTAAATGAAATATCATAATGTCAATCTTAACAGCTATTAGCCATTGGATCACGTGTATTACACATAAAAGTGAGACATAAAATAGTATAGAATATCTGGACTCAATAGTATGAATCAAAATCAATTGACAATATATCTGTCTCCTATTATAAAAATGAGAACGTTTAAAGAAACATAACAAAAAACTTGAGAAAGATATTGACTTGTCCAGTTTCTTAATACTCCCTCTGTCCCGCTTTAAGGTTCTTACTTTCCTTTTATGTTTGTCTCAATTTAAGGTTCTTACTTTACTTTATTACCTAAAATGGAAAGTAGGACCCACTTGTCATTCTCACAACAAAAACTCTCTACCCACTTTCTCTCTCCCACTTTACTTTTCATACTCACAACATTTACTTTTTCTTAATCTCCGTGTAAAGTCAAAGTAAGAACGTTAATTTGGGACGGAGGGAGTACTTCCTAAAATCTCTTGTACTCTTTTTTTTTTTTTTTTTTTTTTTTTTCTTTGGTCGGAATCTCGTGTACTCTTACTAACATATTTTGGATCGACTATTTGACTTACATGAACATAATAATGATAGTAGTAATTTTTTTTGTCATAAAAATATTTGTATAGTATGTCATGCTCGTCTGTTCGTATGAGTTCATTAATCATTTACATTGTAACTTGCAAGTATCATGCGATATAGTGTGGAATTTGTAGTAATTTTATTGAAGGATGCATGTCTTTTTTTTTTTTTTTTTTTTTTTTTCGGACAGGTGCATGTCTAGTTCAGTGGCGGAGGTAGGGCATAGGTTTCAAAATCAATAATTTAGTAGTGCGATTTTTGTAAAATATTGGTAAAATTAAGTGATTTAATGCAAATTGCCCCCATTGAAGTTTAGAAAAAAAAAATACATTAAAAATGATTTTTGCCCCCATTAGTTAGTACGGAGTATATTTTTTTCAAACATATTTTGCCCCCCTTACAAAATAATCCTGGCTCCGCCACTGGTCTGATTTGTTATTATTTGATACATTGAGGTAGTTGCATGATTCTTTTTGGCTTGATATATATTCGAAATTTTTAATTATCTAATTACTTTGCTCCGAAAAAGCAGTCTCATTTAGTTTTAAGACTTTTACTATGATAATTAGGTTGATACCAATATTGAAAATGAAATGAGATTATCTTTTTTGTACGGAATTAGTATAATAGGGGAAGAAATTAACTACGAGTTAATGGACTTAATTTCGACTCTCTTAATAAATTTTTTTTTACATCCGTTTTTAAAATAAGTGTCTAATAATCTTATTTTTGATATTTAAGTTTCCTTTGATCAAATGTAAATTGGACATTCGATTGAAAATTGGTAGTGCTTTGTTGAGATAATGACGAGATCTTGAGGATCTCGGCATATCTCTTAGTGGTTGTATGTATCCTTATTTAGCTAGTTTCCTTCTTGATAAATATGTAAATAGGTAGGAAATATCTCTTAGCTATTTTGTAGGGATTTAGACTTAGTCTCCAAGAAAAGGTCTTATATATATTGTATGTGTATATATCGGCAAACACAAGGAAAATAAACTGATATTATTTTCCCCCATATTATTTCTTCCGATTTCAACTTGGTATCAAAGCCTGGTTTTAAGACTATGGCCGGCGACGATGAAACTCAGAAACCCGGAGTTGAAATTTCCGGTAAAGGAAAGGAGATCAAGGAAGAAAAGAGATCTCCTTATTTTCTTTCTTCAAGTGACAATCAACATATAGTACTAGAAATAATACTTGTCGGTTTGGAAGCTTGCATCTGTGTAACCACTTACTACAAGATCACCTTCCACACCTCCATACACCAAGAACGAATCTTTAGTCCTTCGTAAGTACTTAAGAATCATCTTGACTGCAATCCAATGATTTTCACCAGGATTTGATTGGCATCTACTCGTCATGCTCAAAGCATACGAGACATCGGGTCTAGTACATATCATGGCATACATGATTGATCCAATTGCAGAAGCATATGGAATCCCAATCATTCTCTCACGCTCATCAGTTGTCTTAGGACACTGATTCTTGCTTAGAGATATGCCATGACCTACTGGCAAATTTCCTCTCTTAGAGTTTTCCATGCGGAATCTCTTAAGAACTTTGTCAATATATGTATCTTGACTTAAACCAATCAATTTTTTGGATCTATCACGATAGATCCTAATGCCAAAGATATAAGCGGCTTCTCCCATATCTTTCATAGAAAAACACTTTCCTAACCAAGTCTTTACAGACTGTAGTGCAGGAATGTCGTTTCCCATGATTAATATGTCATCAACATATAGTACTAGAAATAATACTACGCTCCCACTAATCTTCTTGTAAACACAAGGTTCATCTTCGTTCTTGATGAAGCCAAACTCTTTGACCGATTCATCAAATCGAAGATTCCAACTCCTAGAGGCATGCTTCAATCCATAAATGGATCGCTGCAATTTGCATACTTTGTTAGAATTTTCTAGAATTACAAAACCTTCAGGTTGTGTCATATAAACATCCTCAATTAATTTCCCGTTAAGGAACGCTGTTTTGACATCCATTTGCCATATCTTATAGTCAAAATATGCGGCTATGGCAAGTAAAATTCTTATAGACTTGATCATTGCTACGGGCGAAAAGGTTTCATCATAGTCGATTCCATGAATCTGCCTATAGCCTTTCGCTACAAGTCTAGCTTTATAAGTATGCACCTTTCCATCCATGTCAGTTTTCTTTTTGAAAACCCACTTGCATCCTATGGTTTTTACACCTTCGGGTGCATCAATCAAGTTCCAAACTTGATTATCATACATGGATTTAATTTCAGATTCCATGGCTCCAAGCCATTTTTCTGAATCAGGAGCGAACATCGCTTCTTGGTAGGAAGTAGGTTCGTCATCAACTATGACTTCTACTTCATTTCTATCCGTCATGAGAAATCCATATCTCTCAGGTTCGGATCGTACTCTACCAGTTCTGCGAGGAACTTGAGTATTCTGAACAGGTTCCACAACTCCTTGTGAGGCTTGTTCAGATCCAACAATCAGTTCCATATTATTTTCGGGTTCTCAAACCTCTTCGAGATTAATTTTACTCCCACTAATTTCTTTGGAGAGAAACTCTTTCTCTAAAAAGGTACCATGACGGGCAACAAACACTTTGTTTTCCGCGCGGTTGTCAAAGTAATAACCCTTAGTTTCCTTAGGGTAACCAACGAAAATACATTTATCAGATTTAGGTGTGAGTTTGTCAGATATGAGTTTCTTAACAAAAGCTTCACAACCCCAAATCTTCATGAAAGATAAACTAGGTTTCTCTCCGGTCCACATCTCATGTGGAGTCTTTAGAACATATTTTGTTGGAACATTATTTAGTGTTAGAGCAGCAGTTTCTAGTGCATGTCCCAAAAGGATAAAGGAAGATCAACTTGACTCATCATGGAGCGGACCATATCCAATAAAGTCCTATTTCTCCGTTCAGACACACCATTCCATTGTGGTGTCCCAGGTGGAGTTAATTGTGAAACAATTCCACAATCTTTAAGATGATTGTCAAATTCTTGGCTTAAATATTCTCCACCACGATCTGATCGAAGTGCTTTAATAGTTTTGCCAAGTTGATTTTGTACTTCATTTTGAAATATTCTAAATATCTCAAATGATTCACTTTTATGTTTCATTAAGTAGACATAGCCATATCTACTAAAATCATCAGTAAAAGTTATGAAGTATTGATATCCTCCCCTAGCATTGCAACTCATTGTTCCACACACATCAGTATGTATGAGGGCCAATAAGTCATTAGCCCTTTCACTACTCTTAGTAAAAGGTGCCTTAGTTATCTTTCCAAGTAAACAAGACTCACAAGTTTCATATGATTCAAAATCATGTGAATCTAGAAGTCCGTCCCTATGGAGTTTTGAGATACGCTTCTCATTAATATGACCAAGACGGCAATGCCACAAATAAGTATGATTTACATCATTAGGTTTGGATTTCTTATTTACATTATAAACATTCTCATTATTCCCACTTTCAACATCAAGAATATAAAGGCCATTAAATGAACATGCAGTACAATAAAGCATATCACTTAAATAAATAGAAAACTTCTTATTTTCGATAAGAAACTTAAAACCTTCATTATCCAAACAAGAAATTGAAATAATATTTCTACTTAAATCCGGAACGTAATAACAATTGTTCAAAACAAGAATTAATCCGCTAGGTAAAATGACATCATATGTTCCTACGGCTAATGCAACAACTCTTGCTCCATTCCCCACGCGTAGGTCCACTTCGCCATCTTTAAGTAGCCATTTATTCCTTAGTCCCTGCACATTTAAACAAATGTGAGATCCACATCCAGTATCTAATACCCAGGAGCTAGAAGTAGAAAGTAGAATATCTATAACATAGATACCTGAAGTAGATGCAGTCCCACTGCTCTTCTTCTTCTTTAACTCTTCCTTGTAAACCTTGCAATTGCGTTTCCAGTGTCCAATCTCATTGCAATGGAAACAGATTGCATCCTTTTGGGAAGCAGGTTTAGCCACAATAGCATTGGCAACATTTGCCTTGCCAATCTTAGGTTTGACAACTTTTGCCTTACCCTTTCCTTTGCCTTTTGGCCCTTTCCTTCCTTTGACACCATGAGCACAGGAGCGGTCTCTTTACCGATTTTTTTTTCTGCCTGCTTAAGCATCCCATGCAATTCAGACATAGTCTTATCCATCCCATGCATATTAAAGTTCATGACGAACTGGTTGTAGCTTTTGGGCAATGAATTAAGAATAAAATCGGTAGCCAACTCGATATCAATTGGATGGCCTAGCCTCTCTAGTTTCTCAAAGTAAGCCTTCATCTTCAAAACATGAGGGCTCACAGACTGTCCATCGCTCATCTTGCATGAGACTAGGGCAGCTATGGTGTCGAACCTCTCTTGCCTTGTTTGTTCTTGAAACATATCTTTCAATGTAGCAGCAAGGTCAAATGCTTCCAAGTGTTCAAGAATCTTCTGAAGCTCTGAACACATGGCCGCAAGCATAAGACAACCCACCTCACGAGAATCATTCACATGTTTCTCTGTAGGCGTTTCTCTCATCCTTGGGTGCATTAGAAGCAGGTTCTTCTTCTTCAGGAACGGGCTCATCAAGAATATAGAGTTTGTCCTCATGCTTTAGAACAGTTCTAAGGCTACGGATCCAATCCGTGTAGTTAGCTCCATTTTCTTGAAGTTTCTCCTTCTCAAGGATAGATCGCAGTGATAAATTTGTACTTTGAGCCATTATCTACAATTATGCAAACATATAATTAAATATAAGTACCGATTTAATTAAGGATATTAAATTAATAGTATTTCATAAATACTCCCACTAAATTATATAACCTTCAAATGCATCCAATGCATCATATAATTTAAATGGGCTAAGATCCATATTTCACTTAACTTTGAGTCGGCTAGGGCACGACTGCTCAAAATAAGTTATTTAGGTAGACAACTCCTTGTCAATCATATCATATATGACTCTTAGATCTTTTATGAGATTTTAGATATCATATATCTAGCATGTTTTAATCTCATTTGTGCCTTAGGCCCAAAACTGTTTTGATAGCCTAATTAAGTTAAACCATTTTAAACGTATAGGAATCACTGTTTCCTCATCTTGCTCATAAATGGATAGAATCAATGCACCTACGCTAGGGCGTAACCCACATAAAACTACCCACGTACTCACAAGTGTTTTAATCATGGATTGGCACGGAACTTAAATTTTTAAAGAAGGTTCACAACATATAGCATGGTAAATGTTTATAGTCACATAATATAAACACATAAAGCATCGGTTAATAATTTAATCAATCCAATTAATTAAACTATGATTTCATGTGATTGATTTATGGGGATAATTCTCTAACACATTATTGAGAGCACGATTGTACGGTCGAAACTAAGCCAGAAAGCATCCACAATCCCGTACCAAATTTAGAAACTAGAAGAAACAATTATGTAAGGTCGAAACTAAGCCAATAGGCATCCACATTCCCTTACATAAAGTAACTTGATTCTAAATTCTTTTGTCCCTTCAATTTGTTACTTTGACCTTGAAATTTGTTTTCAGGAAACACGGTTTCTCAAACCAGCCATCTGACAAACAAATTCAATCCAAAGCGATTTCAAACAAGACATTTAATTTCAGGAAACACAGTTTCTAAAACCAGCCATCTGAAAAACAAATTCTGTCCAAAATCATTTTGCTCGGCCGAGTCCTTTAAGGTGCTCGGCCGAGCGCCTTTGTGTTCCAGAAAACCCTCCCTTCTGACGACTCTGCTCGGCCGAGTCTTATAGACTGCTCGGCCGAGCACCAGCATCAGATCAAGATTTTCGAATTTTAATTCTTAAATTGCTTTCCCGATTCATCTAGGATTTGGTGTTCATGATGATCAAATCATCATGTTCATCGAAGCCTTGAATAAACGATTTATTCATGAATCAAAGATTATCAACAAATCAATCCAATTAATTTTTGATAATCTATAGGAACATAATAATCAAATTATTATTGCAATCTTAGATCCCTCATAACGTATTTAAACGGTGCGATTTTATGATTTCAATATATCTCATATACAAACATAAAACTCAGATCACATAAACATCTTGAATCTAAATTCACATAGCATGCTAACACATATAATCCAATTATATAATTAACATGATAATATTAAAATAATCATGATGAACGGGGCTCTGATACCACTGTTGGGTTTGAGCAAACATGCACAGCGGAATAAACCCAAAAGCCTAGATCCGATCACGATGATTAAATTAATATGGAGATGAATTTAGAACATTAACCGTGACGGAGCTTTAAAATTCTGAGATCTTCAATCTTTGTTCTTCGCGCTTCTTCGAATCACGAACGTAGGAACGACCGCAAAACTTGGATCACGAACTTTGAAGGAGTTGATGCCAACGCCCTCTATGTTTATCCACACGCGAACGAATTTCAAGAAGGATTCTTGTACCGGATTGCTAGACCCAATAGAAACTATTTCTATTATGAAGGCTATATGAAAAATCAATGTTCTTGTTCTTGAGAAAGAATAAGAACTTATTTTTCTCTCTCTTGGAGGCTCTCTAATTGATATGGAATCAATATCTAATGATTAGGTCGTTGTTAGGAGTTTATATACTTATTAGTCCTAAACCTTTTAGGAGAAATATGTTAAAACCCGTCACAACACGAAATCAGTTATTGGGCCCGAACAGGGTCTGCTCGGCCGAGTCCTTTGAGGTGCTCGGCCGAGCACCTTTCTCCAAAACAATCTGACCTTCTGATGGACACGCTCGGCCGAGTCTTATGAAGTGCTCGGTCGAGCACCACCAGAATCCTGATTTTAGCCTTTTAAATAATTCGTTCTTTTGTGTGTGACCCCATAGGAATATATTAAGTTGGCAATGAGCCCAAACACATTTGTGCTCATAAATCATGAGCGGACTCTAGCAAGCCATCATGACTACCCAATTAATATAACTTGTATAAGTTCGTGAATCCTTTATAGAACATATTACAATCTCTTTGTTTCACGATGTCTATTGAACGTAAGCCATGGTCAATGGTCAACTTACAATGTTCAATGCTTTCTCGATCCAGAATGTATTGATAGTACAAATCTTATTTGAGCACGGCCATGCATTTCATCAACACCATTCTTCGAGTGGCCAAAGCTTGACATCTCTCTCTTACGAGGAACAAATCCCTTCTTGATTTATTACCTTTCTCTACATGAATCCGATTACGCCAATCACATTCTTTATAGCTACCCGATTAGGGGTAACGTTTGAATATGTCAAACGTAATGTTCATCAAGTGGAAGACTGTGATAATCTCAGGTCTAAAGATTCCAGTAATATAACTATATGAGACTTAATTATGACATTGTGACCATGACATAAATCTCATATGGGTCAGTCCAGTATTTGGTCTCCAACAAATACCCATAAGTTTAATTGTATCCCATACACCATAATCATCATATGATTATCTATTAAACTTATACTAACAATTAATCATAATTATCAGGGACGGGGATTATTATAATAAACATGCAAAGGATATAATAATCAAACATTCAATATCTTTAATATAAATAACATTAATCGTTTTACAAAACGTTCCTAGAGCATACAACACCAACAGGTGATTGGTAACAAATGGGTTTATAAAATCAAGTACCATGCTGATGGGACAATTGAGCGTTGTAAAGCTCGGTTGGTGATCTTGGGAAATAGACAAGTTGAAGGTGTTGACTTCAAGGAAACATTTGCACCCACCATCAAAATGGTTACGGTACGGTTGTTTCTTAGCATTGCTGCGGTTAAAGGATGGGAACTTCATCAAATGGATGTTCACAATGCCTTTCTACATGGTGATCTTAGTGAAGATGTGTATATGAAGGTGCCCTTGGGACATGCAGACTCGTCTTCTGGGAAGGTTTGTAAACTTAAGAAATCATTATACGGTCTTAGGCAAGCTCCTCGCTGTTGGTTTGCCAAGTTTTCTATGGCATTGAAGAAATATGGGTTTGTCCAATCATGTTCCGACTATTCTTTGTTCTCTTTCAAGACTTCCGCTGCTGAGTTACATGTTATTGTTTATGTTGATGACTTAGTCATTGGTGGGAATGATCCGGTTGCCATTAGTCGCTTCAAGGGCTATTTGAGTAGTTGCTTTCATATGAAAGATCTTGGGCGTCTTAAATATTTTTTGGGACTTGAGGTGGCAACACATCCGGATGGTATTTTTCTGTCTCAGCGCAAGTATGCGCTTGATATACTTTCCGAGGCCGGTCTTCTTGGAGCACGTCCAGCCATTACTCCTATTGAACAGAATCACCGTTTAGCTTTGACTGAAGATGATGATTTACGAGATCCTGAGGCTTATAGGCGACTTGTGGGTCGACTTATCTATCTTACTATTACTCGCCCAGAGCTATCCTACAGTGTGCATACTCTTGCACAGTTCATGACTCGGCCTAAGAGGGCTCATTGGACGGCTGCCCTACGTGTTGTTCGGTATCTCAAAACTCGTCCAGGACAAGGACTTTTGTTACGATCCGATTCTGCTTTACATCTTCGGGCTTACTGCGACTCTGATTGGGCGAGTTGTTCTCTTACTCGGCGATCACTTACAACTTATTTTGTTTTCTTGGGACACTCTCCGATCTCTTGAAAAACCAAAAAGCAGACTACCATTTCGCGATCATCGGTCGAAGCAGAATATCGTTCTATGGCAAGTGCTACGTGTGAATTGAAATGGCTTCGTAGTTTACTTGCTTCTTTTGGCATTACACATTCGGCTCCTATGACTGTTCTAAGTGACAGTCAATCTGCGTTACATATGGCTCAAAATCCTGTCCATCATGAGCGAACCAAGCATATTGAAGTTGACTGTCATCTTGTTCGCGATGCTGTTCAGTCAAGTGTGATCACAACTGCCTATGTTCATACGTCCTCACAGTTGGCTAATCTTCTTACTAAGGCATTGGGCAGTCGGCAATTTCTACATCTTCTAGGCAAGTTGGGCGTTTGTGATTTACACGCTCCAACTTGGGGGGGGGGTGTTGAGATAATGACGAGATCTTGAGGATCTCGGCATATCTCTTAGTGGTTGTATGTATCCTTATTTAGCTAGTTTCCTTCTTGATAAAGATGTAAATAGGTAGGAAATATCTCTTAGCTATTTTGTAGGGATTTAGACTTAGTCTTCAAGAAAAGGTCTTATATATATTGTATGTGTATGTATCGGCAAACACAAGGAAAATAAACTGATATTATTTTCCCCCATATTATTTCTTCCGATTTCAACTTGCTTATATATATATTTTTTTTATATTTATTTTGAAACGGATGAAGAATTAATAATATGTTTATATAATTACACGGTCACATATTGTGTGGTACGGTTAATTTTATATGTTTGGTGAAGTCGATAGGTTGTACTTGGTTGACTATATGGTGTACGTACGGAGTCAAATTTGTGAAGTCTTCAACTTAATTAATTGGCTATCGCTATCCTTATCTGTTAAAAATTAATTAATATGAATAATTTTCTCAAGTCCTGACTTTGAATGATTCGCTTGATTTTTTCTTTTTCAATTTTGCATCCCTTTCGTTGGCACCGGAGATGGTCAAATGTTATCCGTGAAAAAACAACAACAATTCTTCTTTTTCCCTTCTCTTGGTTCTTGTAATAAACTTTGTATTCTGGCTTAAAATGTTACTCCCTCCGACCCAGACTAAGGTTCTTAGTTTGACTTTACAATGAGATTAAAAAAAAAAATGTTGTGAGTATGAAAAAGTAAGTAAGAGAAAGTATGAGAGATAGAGTGGGTAGGGAATTTTTGTTTTGAGAATGACAAATGGGTCCCATGGTCCGTTTTATGTAATAAAGCAACTAAGAACCTTAGTCTGAGACAAAAGAAATTTGGAAACCTCCAACGTTCATCACTTTAAATTTACATTAGTTTAAAAGCGAATGCACCTATAACTATTGTAGTTTCTTTCAATTGCAGAGTCAAAAAAAAAAAAAAAAAAAAAAAAAAAAAAAAATCTAAAGAGAGCAAAATTGCACAACATATTCTAGGAAAATGCAAGTTGAAGATGACAAAGATGTGGTAAAATTTGAGTAAAGGGAAGATTTGTTGGGATTTTGGCTCAAATTCTAGGATTGTCAAATCATGGTGAGGATTTATTTCCTAGTTGGATTAGTAGAAGAATTATTGTTTCCTTATAATGGTTTTCAAATGCAAGAAGGAGTGGGTAACAATCATTATTGTACTGGGAAAAAGTTTTATTTGTAACCTATAAAAAGGGTATGAGAGCTATAATTTTTTGTGTGCCTTGTCAAGGCCGGTGATTAGCCTGTGCAAGAGGTTCTGGCCTCAAAATTTAGGGGGCCTCCATTTTTTTTATTATTTTTTGGGTAATCCTAGCAACCAATGTACTACTAGTTCTATGTTAAAATGATGTTTTATTTTCTTAAAATATTAATATCTCCGTCACAAAATGATCTTTACGTTTGATTATTCATACTTTTTAAGTATATGAACACTTGCTTCATTATCCTTTCTATGTTTATGCGGATTTAAGCCTAAATTGTAGAAATGAGAAGAATTTTTTGGGACAATGAAAAATGGCAAACGAGAATGTTTACAAATGCTTAATTTCCATAAATAATCAAATATTACAACTTACAGCTCTAAAATAATGTACAAAATATCAATAATCATCTTGGATTCTCAATAAATTGTTCCGACCCAATTCTTTCGTCTCGAAACCTCGATCAACGGTCAACTGCAAAATTAAAACTGGAGGGGGTGAGCTGGGGGTTCAGTAAGAAAGATGATACACAATATCACAGAAGCCAAATGAAACACCATTATCAAATAACACAGTCCATGAACTTATAAATATGGACATACCAAAAAGACTCAAATTTCATAAATCGAATATCAATCCATCATACTTCACAGTTCGATGCACTAATTATGTTCGGGTCCAGTGGTCTAACAATACTAATCAAATCAATTGTTAGCGCCCGCATTCGAAGCCGACCAACACAAACACAATAATTAACTCCACTGCAACCGTCACATAAATAACTACATCAGAACCATTCCATATAACAAATCTCATTCTTAGAATCAAAACTCAATCAGCATGCTTTCAATAAAATCAATACTTTACGGAGCAAAATCAATATCAAAACAATTATCAAAATGAATCGAACAATCAAAACGTATCAATAAAAATAGAACACAAAGATAAGACGGATATCAAAGAAATAATCACGTGATTAAACTGACACGGAATCGACACTGCTAGTTGTTGGTGATTTTAGTGTCATCAACGATTTTATGTAATTGTGATTTACTAGAGACCAATGCGATTTCATATTCGGTTCGGATACGAGTAAGGGAAAGTGTGGAGTACACACTCGTTTGAGTTAATATGTTTTCGACCACGATAAAGAAGCAGGGGTCAAGGGGGCTGCGCCCCCTTGCGGGGTCAAGGGGCAGCGCCCCTTGTTGGGGTCGAGGGGGAGCCGCCCCTCGCGGGGCTCGGGGCAGCGCCCCGAAACCTAGACAGTATATTTGGTGTTCCAAATAATCTCCCGCCGGTTTTCCCACCAAAACCCGCCAAAACCAAGAGACACAATCAGTTAACAATTATGACTGTTGGGCTAACAGTCATGACTGATACCAGTTCTGCCCTTTCCGAAAATCTGTTTATAAACAGATTATTGATCTCAGTTTTACTTACGAAAAACACACACAATTTCTCTAAGTTTTGATCTGATTTCTTTGCCTAGATTCAGATCGTTTGATTGTCTTATCCCATACAAAGGTTTCGTGTAACCCAGGCATATAGGGTCGAAATACTTTGTTCGGAAAGTGAATATACACAATTCAATCATTATCCAGGATTATCAATAAACCCTAAATTTCCAACACTAGTCTCTCTTACCTAAAAAAAAAAAAAAAAAAAAAAAAAAAGTCATCGGATGACCAAATGATTGTACCCCCTCCGTCCCAGAGTAAGAGCCCCACCCCCAATTCTCACGCTTATTAAGAAAAAGTGAAAGTGATGGAAGTGTTGTGAGTGTAAAAGTAAAGTAGGAGAGAGAATGAGTGGGAGGGAATAGTAAATTGATTGGTGTTGTGAGTGTAAAAGTAAAGTAAGAGAGAGAATTAGTGGGATGAATAGTAAAGATTCTTTGCCATTTTTGGAATGTGACTCTTACTCTGGGACGGATCAAAAAGGAAAATGAGACTCTTACTCTGGGACGGAGGGAGTTATTGATTATAATTTATAATTGCTCAATTTTTATCAATAGCATGCGCCGCCACCTTGTTTTCGTTTTCTTCTGCAAGAGTCTGTTTTTTTTTTTTTTTTTTTTTTTTTTTTTATTCCGTGAGAACAATTCTTTAGGCAGCAACTTGTAAAATTGCTAGCTCTAGGTTTAGGTTATTAAACCAAACGAATTATACTTACACTAAACTTACCAATCCATACCTCCACCTTAATGTCTTAAGCCCAATTAGTTCTTTTAATCAACATTTACTTATTTACTAAAATACCATTAGTCTTGACTGGCCCAACTAAACATTTTAATGAATCATCTAAAATTTAATTAATAGCTAGTAACCCAATAACAGTATATCTTAATTATCCCAAATTAAAATAAAATCTAAATATAATTAATAAATAATTGGGTTATCACAGGTAGTAACGACAAAATACGTAGATCAGATTGTAATTCGTTCCTAAAAAATAATGATAGTTTTTTTCAAAAAAAAAAAAAAAAAAAAGGTCCTATACTTCAAAATAATACTCAATCCATTCCAAAATGATTTTTATACTGCATTACTACTAAGGAATTTTGACCAACGATAATAAGTTGATTTAATCAATCCTAATAAAAATTTAAAATTTATTATTGATACACCATCAACAATATTATCAATAACAAGTTTTAGATTTTTATTATAAATACTTAAATCAATTTGAAATTATTACTCAAAGTTCTTTCGCAATAACGTTGAAAAAAAATACAAAAGTCATTTTGAGACGGAGAGAGAGTATAATTTTAAAATATTCGAAATCTCTAACGAACTTATCATATTCGGATGGAAGGAGTATTATTTTGGGAAAAATACCGAAAAACCCCTCTAAAAAATTTTCATATACAAAAAACCCACAAAATATTTCTTCAATCTAAAATGTCCTAAAATTAAATTATCGATACCAAAAAGCCCAAACATTAACGAATTGACTAACGCAGTTAGGTTTGAGTATTCATATTAATAAAAAAATAACTTTCCTTTCAATTAACGATGTATTAAAAATAAAAAAGCCTTTTGCAATGCAAAATAATTTAATTGTGATAGTAATATAACAATAATTATTGTTATAACAACAAAAAATACAATCAAATATTATTATTATTTTGTTTAATTTTTAATACAATTAATAATAAAAGTAGTAAGAATGAAAAAAATAATAATGAATGTGATAATATTGAAAAGAATATCATCATAATTTTATTTATTTTTATGATCTTACTAATAATAAAAAAATAAAAAACTTAAAGATGTACCTTTCAATTACTTCTCTAATATATCAAAAATTCATATTTTATTATTGAATACTCCCTCCGTCCCGGCACAAGTGACACCAAATTTTGGGACACGGTGATTAAGAAAATGTATATGTGTAGTAGAAAATGAAGAGAGGGAATGAGTGGGGTAAATAGTGATGGTGGTTGAATAAAATTAGTGGTGAAAAATGAAGATAGAGAATGAGTGGGATTAAATGATGGAGTTGGTTGAATATAAATATATTAAAACATTTCCATATTAGGCAGTGTCACTTATGTTGGGACGAACCGAAAAAGAAATAAGTGTTACTTGTGTTGGGACGGAGGAAATATCAGGTAATTAAATAATAATGATTAATTTTTGTAGCTGCTATAACTATTATTATTATTATTATTATTATTATTATTATTTAATAATCATATTATTATAATTATTTGGCGTTGTATTTTTTTTTTAATATTCCTAACATGTCATTAAATGAAAAGAAAGTTAAGTCTTAAATAATATGAATGTTCAATGAACATCGTTAGTTAAATAGTTAACGTTTGGAATTTTTAGTATTGATAATATAAATTTATGACTTTTTAGATTGAAGAAAAAAAATGATTTTATGGATATGAAAGTTTTTTTTAAGGGGATTTTTCCCTAATTATTTCAGCTTAACAAAACCTGATTTAAGGAGAGTTTTTTTTTTTTTTTTTTTTTTTTTTGAAAAACATATCGAGATATCCACGCGCCACGGCGTGTTGACAACGACAACTCATTTTTAAATCCATCTCAAAATTCGAGTTTCATAAACACTCTCTAATAATAAGACCAATGCACAGGTAAGAAAATGATTGTCCAATAATACTCCCTTGGTCAGGTTCAAAATAAAAATAAAAAAATTACTCCCTTCGTCCATATTCATCGTAATAAATAAATGTCATATATTTATTTATAATTTATATCAAAATCAATGGTGTAATTTTATGATAAAAAAATTGTATTATTCTAATATTATTATTGTACAAATATATATATATTTTTAAAAATGTATTATAAATTGATGTCAATATATATATATATATATATATATATATACTCCCTCCGTCCCACCCAACTTAGGACAAATTGCTATTTTGGGCGTCCCACTCCACTTAGGACATCCCTAAATGGTAAGTTTATAATACTTTAATATTCAATGGGACCCATTAATCATACTCACAACAACAATCCATTTACTATTCCACTCACTCATTCTCTCTCCTATTTACTTTTCATACTCACAACACATCATCCACTCATTCTCTTTCCTCTTAAAATAATAGTTCTATTTAATTCCCGTGTTGGGACCAATTGTCCTAAGTGGACCGGGACGGAGAGAGTATATATTAATAAATTAAATGCAAAATTTATTATAAAACATAACAATATCATAAAATGAAGTGAAACATCCCACATGTGGCACTAATGGGTGATGTACCTTGGGTAATAGATGATACCCACAAGGCAAGCAACTTGAAAAAAATCTTTTAATTACATAAATCAAGCCAAGCATTGGGGGTACGACCTCATGTGGGTTCTAATCATACCTCAACTATATTAAATGTTTTACCAAAAACAAATAACACGATCATAATTATTTCTAAATGGAAACAAAAACAAACTTATTCTTTTAAGTTAAAAAAAAAAAAAAAAAAAGTGTTTTTACGTGAAGAAGTATGATGCGGGGCTATAAGAACCATTATAGGTCGTTACATTTAAAGAAATCTAGTGAAAATTGAAATACGTATTTCCAAAAATAAGATTGCGTACAATGAAACGTTATGATAGTTTTTTTTTTTTTGAGAAAAAAAACGTTATGATAGTTCGGAAGTCGAAACTGAAGTGCATATTTATAAGGATAAAATTGCGTATAGTGAAACATAATTATGTTTTGGAAGTCACGCACGTTGAACTGCATTTACTTTACGTTTTCATCTAAAGTTTTACTACCTTTGTCTCTAAATGAGTGTCCAAATTTCATTTTAAGGGATATCTGAAAATCTCAACTTTTTGTACAATTTGATGGCAAAGATTCATATATAATCATGTAATCTCATTTGCAAACATTTAGTTTTGCACGAATAAAGAGCCCGGTGAAAAAAGTTTCGGAAAAAAAAACATTTAGGGACAAAGTTATGTTTAAAAAAAAAAAACATTCATTTTGGGACAAAGATTTTTTGAAAATTGACACTCATTTAGGGACAGAGGAAGTAAATAATATAGTATTGGAAAATCCATAACATGTAAATTGAGTTTTTTAGTAATAGTTTTAAAAGTACAGTAATTACATAAATTTAAAATTATTTCAATTATTTAAATAAATAAAAGAAATGGAATTATCTTTGGTGGTAGAGGGAGAAATATGAATTTTGTAATTAAATTGACAGGTCCTTAAATGGTATACACAAAAAGACATGTCCGAAATACAGTGCATGCCGGCACATGAACATGAAGGATGAAGTCAACCCATCGTTTTATAAACACAAGTACGTTCTTTAGGTTGGGCAATCATTAATGGATTTATTGGTTGTTTTCTACTCCCTCCGGTCCAAAATAACTGTCGTTTTTTTACTTTTCACAAAGATTAAGAAATGCAATTATTAAGGCATATTAATGGTGAAAGTTCCATGCTTACCCTTATTTATTGTTCAACTTTCTTACATTATTACACTCACTAAATCAATTAATAAAGTAAAACAACTTCCAACGCAAGGGTAAATAAGGAATTTTAATTGTTTTGACTCTAAAGTGACAATTATTTTGGACCAAAAAAATTGCTCAAAAGCGACAGATATTTTGGACCGGAGGGAGTATTTAATTGTTAATACTCAATCTGTCTCAAAAGGATAGTTTTATTTTAACTTTTTATGGTTAATAAAAATAAATTTTGACCAAACATCAGTGTCAATTTAATGATAACAATGAAATTCTTCAAATTGTTATTGATAAATCACTTAATGATTTATCAATTACAAATTTTAGAATTTCACTACAATGATTAGATAGTCACCAATTGTTGATCAAAATTCAAATTTTATTAACTATAAAAAGTCAAAATGAGACTATCGAGGGACTATTAAAAATAAAAAATAAATGAGACTAGGTATGAAAGAAGGATACGAGCGATCAATTTCAACTTAAGGGTAAATTATTTATTTCTTTTGAATATAGGTTATGAGCCGGTCTCTGGTGCGGCGGCCGCACCCCGTGCGGCGCCGACCATGCCCTTTTTTTTTTTTTTTTTTTTTTGCTCCCACAACCTTTTTTCCTCCCACCAAAAGTAACACTTCTTATAACGAAATGTAACACTTTTGTTTTTCAAATGTAACACTTTTTTTTTCAAAAATGTACCACAATTTTGGAATTTTTTTTCAAATAATAGTTTTGGGAAATTTTATGTACCAAAGTACCACCCAAATTCAACTATGTACCAAAATGACATCCTTTTATGACGTCGGCACTGGTAAAGACGTTTTAAGGCAGAAAACGGCACTACCAGTGCCGTTTTTAAGCTTGACCAAAATCCCCATTTTGACTTCTCCTTCGGCTTGGTTTTGGGTGGGTTTTGGGTGGGTTAATTAAGTGGAGGCATTAGTTAATTAAGCCACAGGCGCTGAAAAAAAAACAAAAAAACAAAAAAAAACAAAAAAAAAAACGTAAAAGCGTTACTAGTAGTAACGTTTTCTTCACAGATTTTGATTAATTCCAAAGACGTCATTGGCAGTGACGTTTTTACCCTTAGATAAACCGGCATTTCCCAAACATTATTTTCAACTCTCTTCTTCTCTCTCAGTTTCCGCATTATTTTCACTCTCTTCTTCTCTCTCATTTCATTCTTATCCAAACCCAAGTGCTGAAAAAAAAATTGCAAATTTTGTGAGGTGAAGATTCAAAGCATTTTAGGTATATTTTAATCTTTCTTATATGTGTTAATTTGTTTAATATAATTAAATTTCGAGTTATTAGATGCTTTTTTGTTATATGCATTGCTAATAAATTAGGATTTTGACAGTCGAATTCATTTGTTTAGGAGTAAATATGAGTGGAGTTCCACTTATTTTCATGTGCTACTGGGGAGGAGATGATGAAAACCCGTTTGAAGGTAGCCATTTTGAACAGGGGCCGAAATGTGCACTTAAAGCAAAAACTCGATGGAGGTACAAAAAATTGATTAAGAAGTTATATAAGAAAATTGGGGTAGATCGAACCAATGTTAAGTTGAAAGTTATTTGTAGATATCCTCATCTGGTCGGCAATGGGTTTGCAAATTACATTCCGTTTCCAGTCGAGAATGATATGTGTATGGAAGTCATGTTTGATGTTTCTGCTCAATTAGGTGGGATGAGTAGCTTGCAGTTGTATGTTGTCATGAATTTTGTTGATAATGTACCTTCTAATGAGTTTGAAACAGGAGAGGAGCCGATACAAAATGAGTATTTTCATGACATGGATAACTTTCAGATGGGTTCTTCAAGTTACTACCCTGAGAGAGATGTTGATGAGTGTGAGACGGCGAAGACAACAACCTAATAGATCAACAAAACAAAACATTTAGAACAAAACGTTAAGGAAAATATCCTTAAACACATCAATTTACCATATATTACCAAATTAAAAAAAATGAGGCTGATCCGTTAAATTTCTAACAAAAACTTGGCTGCTCCGTTAAATTTATAACAAAAACGTGCGAATTCTGTTAAATTTATAACAGAAACGAGGCTGTTCCGTTAATTTTTTAACAAAAACTTGGCTGCTCCGTTAAATTTATAACAAAAACATGTGAATCCCGTTAATTTTCTGACATTACAGTTAACTTTTTGACCGAAAGTGGCATTTTTGTGATCTTTCTAACAAATAAATTAACCTAGTGTCAAATTACTTCAAAATCACAAAAACGTTACTACGAGTAACGACTTCAAAATCACAAAACCTTATTAAAACAAACTAATTAAAAAAAAACGAATAATACTAACCTTATGATTTTAAAAACGTTACTACGAGTAACGACTTCACCAAAATTTTCGCAAATTTCTTCTTCACTTTCGCAGCTCAACAATGGAAGTTTTTTTTTTTTTTTCTAAATTTCGTGTGTGCTGTGTGAAGAAGGGAATGTGTGCTAGGGTTTAATAAAGGAAGGGAAGGAAGGGGTGGGTGGGTGGGTGACAGCCCGTGCCAGAAAAAGTTAGAAAACAGTCAGAAAACGTTACTGACAGTAATGCTTTCTTCTTCAGAAAACGTTAATGGCAATAACGTTTTCTTCTTTAACATTTTTGTCTTTGTCGGCCACTGCAAGTGCAAACCCTAACCTCATCTTAATTAACCTTAAACCCTCCACTTAATTAACCCACCCAAAACCAACCCGAAGCCCACCCAAAACCAAGCCGAACCGGAGGAGTCAAAATGGGGATTTTGGTCAAGCTTAAAAACGGCACTGGTAGTGCCGTTTTCTGCCTAAAAACGTCTTTACCAGTGCCGACTTCGTAAAAGGATGTCATTTTGGTACATAGTTGAATTTGGGTGGTACTTTGGTACATAAAATTTCCCAAAGCTATTATTTGAAAAAAAATTCACAATTTTGATGCAATAGATTAAATATAACATAAAAATTAACGACTAAATTAATGTAACACTTTTTATTAAGGAATGTAACATTCTTTTTTCAAATGTAACACTTTTTTTTTCAAATGTACCACCCATACTTTTTTTCTCCCAACAAAAGTAACACTTATTATAACAAAATGTAACACTTTTTTATTCAAATGTAACACTTTTTATTCAAATGTAACACTTTTTTTTTAAAAATAAAAGTGCCACAATTTTGCTACAATAGATAAAGATAACATAAAATATTGACAACTAAATTAATGTAACACTTTTTATAATGGCATGTAACACTCATTTTTTCAAATGTAACACTTTTTTTCTCCGAAAATTAACATAGGATTGATAACTAAACTAATGTTACATTTTATAAAAAATGAATGTAACATTTTTTTTCTCAATTGTAACAGTTTATATTCTTTAATGTAACATTATATATGAAATGTAACAATTTTTTATTGAGAAAGTAACAATTGAAATGCAAACCCATTTTTTTTTTTTTTTGTAAAATTGATGTTACATTTGACAGTAGAAAAATGTTACTTTTTGAAGATGAAAGTGTTACTTTTATCAGAACAGAGTGTTACATTTCAGCTGGCAAAGCACCTCAAACTTTTTATGTGTAAAAAAATGTTTTTTTTTTTTTTAAAAAAAATCAAACCATATCACCATAGAATTCGGCCTTCGGGGTCAATTTTTTATTCGTCTCGTCGAGACGAACACAACGGTATTTTTTTAATATTTTTTTGACTTATAAATCTCAAGATATAGCATTTTAAAGATTTTGATTTTTTTTTTTTTGTTTTTTTTTTTTTTTTAACACACGTGGACTTTTTGGAAAATGGGAAAGGGGGTGCGTCCGTCTCACGCGCCCGTCGCATGGCGTGAGACGGCCGCAAGCAAGAATTTGTCATAGGCTATTTTGATTCAATATTATTGTTAATCAAAATATTATTAAATTGTGTGGCTTATAACTCTATATCTAATTTCTTTAGGGACAAAAAAAAAAAAAAAAAAAAAAAAACTCTATATCTAATCAAAGTGTCACTCGCATTTGTTGTATAGTAAAATTGTGAGTTTCTTAAAACCAAGTTTTTTTTTTTTTTCTTTTTTTTTGTTGCTTGAAAAAACCAAGTTAACATATAAAGTACAATATTTATTAATTATTTATTTGTCTAAAAATAAATGTTAAAAATTTTAATTTATTTTCGCATCAATTTTTTTCATTTTTAGGACGTGTAAAATTTAAAGGAGTCAAGCAAAATAAATTTCGACACATTTATTCTATTTGAAAAAAATTGCTTCTATTTATTTCCCTATACTTCTTGCATAAACATTGTTTCAAAAAATAAAATATTTCCAACATAAACATATGCTCTAGCTTACGCTAATAAACATTCCGATCGCAACATATTATCGTACCTTGGTGGGAAAGTGTCGCCGTCAATTACTCACTTTAATTATTCACCGTTTTTTTCTACAGTAGCAATAAAATTCCAGTAGCATAAAAAGGGATTAAATTTCTTAGAATTCCCAAAATTTAATGGGAGCTCGTAAATCGTGATCCCAGATTTGTCCCATCTCACAAAAACCCTTTGACAAATCAATCCCCGAACCCATTTCGATTTCAGCGCTATTTATTTATATTTTGATCTCTGTAAGTCTTCTTCTTGTTCCCACTTGTAATTAGTTGATTGGAGTTTTTCATTTCTGGGGTTTTGTCTACTGGATTGATTGAAATCATAGTGATTCTTGTTTTGGGAAACGTTCAGATTTGTTCATACTCGGTTGCATTTTGGTGTTGCAATGAGAGGAAGAGAAAGAGAAAGAGAATGCCTTGTTGCCGGCGTTTTGATTTTCAAGACTTTGAATTTTCTTGTTTGAAGGCTAATTTGGTGAAGTGGGTGGAAAATTATTCTTGATTTAGTGTGATAATAGAGGAGGGATTTGATCATACTTGCTTGCATTTAGAAATCTCTTATTGATGTGTTTTTCCTGATTAAAGAGTTAAATTTTTGTGTTTGGGACTGATTTTTGAGCTGGGTGGAAATGTCAAGGGAAGGAAACTACAGCTTGGTGTAAAATGAGATATGAGGGAAAGCCCTTATTAATGCTCATTGGTGTAAAATGGAAGTGCTAAAGAATTGTGGATTTTGGTATCTTGGGGTCAATTGGTGAACTGGGTTTTTTGACATCTTTTTCAGTGATTTTTGTTTGGAAACTGAAACAATTAAGAATTTGGGGCGAATGAGATGAGAAAGAAAGTTAAGGTTTTGTATAGACAACAATGACTACAGGGTCATTGGGTCTAAGAACAGCAAGTTATGGGTCTTTGCAACAACAGTTACAAAACAGTTCTCCAATCCAAACGACACCGCCTCTTGCCTCACGAAAAGCTTCCAAGATGTCCAAAGAGAAGGATAGTATGTTCCACTGGGTCTTCAAATTCGCCCCTCGCAAGAAGGTTGGCATGCTGCTCCTGTGTGTAGTCTCAATCGCGGCTATGTTATGGGTGTTTTATGTTGGCAAAGGTTTGGTTTCGTTGTCTTTGTTTATCCGTTCCATTCTTAACTTTACTGCTTTCTGTTTTTGATTAATGAAAAAGGATCAAGGGAAATAATGTTTGCTCAGAAAACGTAAGATTGTTGCTCAATTCGGAATTTGCTGTAGTTTTCTTGTGTCTTGCAACTGTCTTTATTTTTGCATAAGATGTGTATGTGAATATGATGGTTCAAATATTGTTTAAACTGATACTCACATGTAAGTTGAATATTTCGGAGAAAGGTTGAACATGTGAGAGTTTTATCTTAATGGGACTCATTTATGTTTCTTGTTGATCATGTTTAATAACATCTCGTTGTGAACTTGTGGTAAATCCCTGAATTGCATATACAACGTGGCAAATGTGTGTTTGTGGAACTTAGGTATTGAATTATGATAACAGTAAGGGAACTTGTGTTTGATATATAAGGGGATTTTGCTTGAGTTTATTGAAAACTATTATGAAATGTACAATATAACTAAAAGCTCCGAGATGTAACCTCATTCTTATCTTGCTTGGAGTCGCTCAACTATGTTTTAGGAGATCTTAAAACTTCCAGATAGTCCAAACATTCCTGTCTAACAGCACCAAGTTTGCATGGGCTACCCATATATTTTGTTTGGGGAAGTTCTAACTCATCTTAACTCAACCTCAGGTATTAGGGTCTACATTTACTGCATCATTTCTTTTAACCAGTCTCCGTCATGTGAAAACCTAAGTCACCCACCCATATTCATCTAAGTTACCAAAATCTATTGTAGTTTTCATTTGCCCTTACCTCTTCCAATGTTGGTTAGTGGGTGGTCATTGATCAAACCATCTTCAGTAATTTTTGCTTCCCACTTTATTCTAGTTAGTGCTGCTAGTCTTACTACATCACATACTATGATTTGAGGGAAACTAGAGATTATGCAATATAGCTATTGCAATGAAGTTACCAAAATTGAACAAGATATGTTTTGAGCAG
The DNA here is from genome assembly GCA_026119855.1 of Campanula takesimana. NCBI lineage: Eukaryota > Viridiplantae > Streptophyta > Magnoliopsida > Asterales > Campanulaceae > Campanula > Campanula takesimana. The sequence continues at coordinate 122,336 of JAOWBW010001777.1, read as the reverse complement.
ATACTATGGAAGAAAATGATGGATTTTTTTGAAATACTAGTACTCATCTTTGTTTTTTTCCATCATTTCCGATGGAGCCAAAGACTCACTATTTTTTGGCTTGGGAATATGATGGAATAAAGCAAAATGGGTCACTAAACTGTCTGCACTTCTTTGTGATGAAGCAGCAGTTAGTCCATGCAATTTTCGACGCAATTTTCATCATGGGTCATCTGGAAACAGCCTCTCTGTGCTTTAATACAGGGGCAAGGCTGCGTACATCCGACCCCCCCTTACCCCACCATAGGTGGGAGCCTTTGCGGCACTGGGGTAATGTTGTTGTTGTTGTTGTTGTTGTACTAGTACTCATCTTTGTTTTATACTACCTCCGTCCCTCTTGAAACTTCAAAAAAAAAAAAAAAATATGGCACAAGAATTAAGGAAAAAGTGAAAAAGGTGATGTGTTGTGAGTGTTGATAGTTGAGTGGGAGAGAGAAAGTGAGGTAGAGAATAGTTAGTGGGTTAGTGGATGTGAGTGTGGAAGTGGGTAAAAACTTTCCATTTATGGATTTTGCAATTTCTATGGGACTCCCAAAATGGCAAGTTTTGCAATTTCAAGCGGGACGGAGGGAGTATATATCTATGTAGATGTTATATACATATGGCCATGTTCACGTGTCTCGAAATTTGAAAGTCACTGACGTTCTGTCAGAAGCCACATTCTACAACATATTGCTCACAAATCTTTGAACTCTATGCTTTTTATTTCTTTCTTTAGTACACATCTAGCGCACCATTCATACTTTTACATCCTAAAATCGCTTCCTGTGCACTTGGTCTTGTTCCTTCTTATTTTAAACAGTAAAAATATGAGAATCACCTCATATGCTAACACAAACTGGCAGAGAGGGGGACATCTGATAATGTAGGAAGAGAGAGACAGAGAGAGAGAGAGAAAAGAGAGAAAAGAGGGAGAGAGGCTTGCAAGAAGATACAGGCCTGACAGCCACTAACTGCTGTGTGGAGGAGCACTTATTTGAGAACTTGAGAGGTCTTTGCTCTGAATGCAAGAGAGGCAAAGGGCAGGCGAGTGGTTTAGGATTCAAAATCAGCCTTTCCTCGAAGTTCGTTCTAGTCGTTTGTGAGCTTTGCATTGTTTTTTTGCTCATTTATGTGGTTACAGCTATTGGGAGTTGAATAAATTCTATATGGGTGCCTGCAAAGTTGCATGGTTGCATTTATTATTTTCTCCTTGTTTTAAACCACTTTACTTGGTTGGAGATATAAGCATGAACCAGCAGTTGGAGATAATAACAAAAAAAAAAAAAAAAAAGTGAGGGAAGAGCAAAATGATAATATGCAAGAAGTATCTGTGGTTGCAATCGATTCAAGTAATTGGGTCAGGTGGATGAGTTGCATTGAGCTACAATTCTAAGCTCACTTACTTCTACTGCTCTTCTCCACTCTTCTATTCAACATCGTTAATCACATCAATACTTGACTTCCACTCTTCTCTTACCAAAATATCCACAAATGCTCTCTCTGGGCCCTTCTTTTTCGCTCTCCTTGAGTCAGTTAATTTGATATGCATATACTTTTTTCCTTCTCTACCATTACCTAGCTTTTCAATGTAAAGATGGCTCTCAACTTTGAAACTTATTCTGAGATACGTCTTTTGTGTTTACTTCATACTCAACTTATCTCTCTTCAGCTTGTTCTTCATTTAATAGAGTTTCAAAAGCACAGAAAGTTTGATATTTGAGGTTGACACTTTTCTCCCTTGATTAAACTGCAATTTGCTTGCTTGCAGGTGAAGTTGCAACTGAAGTTGGCCATATCCAGAGCATGGGAATCAATAGCACTTTTGATTACCTATCTTCTGGATATTCACCAACAAATGAGGTTCAAGATAAGGTCATTATTTCTTCTGCTATAAGTGAGGAGCAAAAGATTTCAACTGAGCCTCCTCCATCTCCTGTATATTTTACCGGATACACCCTTCCTCCTGGGAATCCGTGTGAAACCTTCACATTACCTCCTCCGCCAGCTGATAAGAAAAGGACTGGGCCTAGACGTAAGTTTGAAATCTTAATACTTATATATGCGTTTGCACTAACGGCCTGTTAAATATAATAATAGAATACTCCCCCCGTCCCATTTCAAATTCCAAATAACCGTCGGTGCACGAGAATTAAGGAAAAGGTGGAAAAGGTGATGTGTTGTGAGTGTAGATAGTTGGGTAGGAGAGAGAAAGTGGGGGTAGGGAATAGTATGTGGGTTAGTTAATGTGAGTATGACAAATTTTGCAATTTCAAATGGGACGGAGGGAGTAAGTATTTAGTTTAACTATGGTTTCTGAAGTTGATTTCATAACCTCAGACAATTATTGATGATCTTCTTTGTTTCTCTCTATTTTTGTGTTTCAGCATGTCCAGTGTGTTACCTTCCTGTGGATGAAGCTATAGCATTAATGCCAAATGCCCCATCCTTTTCTCCGGTCCTAAAAAACTTGAACTATATTCATGAAGAAAATTCAGTTAAAACTGAGTTTGGTGGCTCAGAGTTTGGTGGATATCCTTCACTGAAGCAGAGACTTGATTCTTATGACATAAGAGAGTCGATGAGCGTGCATTGTGGGTATGGTTTTCTTGGAGGAATTGGGTCAATTGTTTTTTACTTGTTTTCCTAGAAAATATTTATCTTTTTGTATATATTTTCTGGTTCCTTTTGTTCCCTATTCTAATTGTATATTCTGAATCACTTCTTGTTGCGTATTTACAATAGATTTGTCAAAGGAGATAGGCCGGGACATCGGACAGGATACGATATTGATGATTCTGACCTTAATGAGATGGATCAGTGTCGAGGAGTGGTTGTTGCATCAGCAATATTTGGTACTGGTTTTTACGAGTCTAATCATTATTTCATTCTTTGTTTAAACATGTGAATTGCATTCTGATTGCTTACTTTTGGCAGGAGCCTATGATTTAATCCAGCAGCCAAAGAATATTAGTGATTATGCCAAGAAAAATGTGTGCTTTGTAATGTTTGTGGATGAAGAAACAGACAAGTTTCTAAGAAATTCAAGTGATCTGGACAGTAGCAATAGGATAGGGTTGTGGAGAGTTGTTGTTGTCCACAATCTACCATACACAGATCCCAGAAGAAATGGAAAGGTCAATATTTTTAGTCTTGCTCTTTTTTTAAATAATAATAATAATAATAATAATCAATTCGCAGAATAATATTTGGTAATTTCTTGGGTATAGCCTTGAGAGGGATCAGCGTAATATTTGCTTTGCATTGCTTTCTCCATTAGTTTTCTGTAAATGCAGTGCAAATAAAATACTCTTATTACGGGTCTCAATTGTTGCAGGTTCCAAAGCTTCTATTGCATAGGCTCTTCCCAAATGCTCGTTATTCTCTATGGATTGATGGAAAACTTGAGCTTGTTGTCGACCCTTATCAAATCCTCGAAAGGTACATTTTTTCTCCGTATTATTTTTATCTTTTATTTCCAAATGTTCACTGTTCATTTATAAAAGAGTAACTTTTCTAGAAAAGTCGAAACACTGCAATAGGACCATATTAACAGATTTGACCATCTAATTTGGCTTAGTAAAAAATACTCCCTCCGTCCCAACAATGGAGTCCAGCTTTAGTTTTGTAATTTAACTTGAATGATATTTGTCCAAAAAATTATGAAAAATTACTTTACCATCATGAAAATCTACTTAGGGAAAAAAATATAATTTTGTAATTCAACATGTTTGTCCAAAAATTATGAAATAGTATTAGTTACCATCACGAAAATCTAAATTTTTAATTGATAGTATTTTTAGTGGTGCAATTTTTTTAAAATAAAGTTTTGGTTAAAGTTAACTCAAGTCAACTTAAAAAATCAAAATGGGATTCTTAGGACAGAGGGAGTATATTATACTATGTTTTAGACTGTCTGCTCATTTGATTGTTGACTGAGAACACAATTCTAGGAAATATGCAGAGTCAGTATTCAGTAGTAAGGAATGCATATATTCATATTACGACTGTATTCCTGCCAAGCCTCAAGCCGATCCGAGCTCGGTAAGCGTGAGAGTGGCTTGTTTAAGATTTTTCGAGCTCAAATGTGTACGAGCTCAAACCATGTGAAGATCCTCTGATGCCTCCCAGTTTGTGCTTATGGTGATCAATATAAGTAGGAGGTTTTGGTTTCAACAAGAAATAATTTCCCTCTATCTCAAACTTGGTTTCATGATTCTTCCTTTTTACTGGCATCATAGCGATATACTCCCTCCGTCCCGGTAGAAGCTTCACCATTTTGGGAGTGGCACAAGAATTAAGAAAAGTGATGAGTGTGGAATGGGTTGTGAGAGGGAAGAAGTGAGTGGGTATGACAATGGGACCCATAATTTAAATGTGAGGGGAAAAAGTTAGTGGGTATGACAAGTGGGGACCACAAATTAAGTAGTATATGAGAGGAAAAAGTGAGTGGGTACGACAACAGGGGTGTCAGGCATATTGTCTTCAAGAAATACATCAACTTAATTTTCAAAATTCATTCTCATCTACTTGCTGTATCTTTATCGTTCTGTAGCAATGTGCATATACTTCCTATATGCTGGTGACACTTCTGATGAATATTTTTCTGTTTCAGATTTTTGTGGAGGAAAAATGCGAGTTTTGCAATATCACGACACTATAGGCGGTTTGATGTCTTTATAGAAGCTGAGGCTAATAAGGCGGCTGCCAAGTATGACAATGCTTCCATCGATTTCCAGATTGATTTCTACAAAAGAGAGGGATTAACTCCATATTCTGTGGCTAAGCTCCCCATTACAAGCGGTAAAATAATACTCCTCTTTATTCCATTTTCCATAATTTGGTCAAACTTCACTCGCAATTTTGCTAAAATGTCTTCTTGGGATGGTTATTTGCAGATGTTCCCGAAGGATGTGTAGTAATAAGGGAGCATATTCCAATCTCTAACCTCTTTACTTGTCTTTGGTTCAATGAAGTTGACCGTTTTACTTCCAGAGATCAGATTAGTTTTTCGACGGTCAGGGACAAGATAATGGCAAAGACAAATTACACCATTAACATGTTCTGGGATTGTGAAAGACGAAACTTTGTAGTTCAGGTAATGACTTATGACTCTCCTCACTCTCTCTCACACGAAAAAAAATTAGGGCCTGTGTGCAGTCGGATTGCATTGAGTTCTGACTATTAGTAAATGAATTACATTTTATATTAATATTAATATGAATTACATTTTCTAATAAACATGAATACATTATATTGGTGTGCGGTAACATTATAGTAATATGAGTTACTTCCTAGAGTGAAGGTTTCAAACCTGTTGTGCAGTTCGGCTGCACAAGCCCCAAATCTCTCTCTCACACACACACTGAGTGATTATATTTTGGCATTTGCAGGGGTACCATAGAGATGTTTTGGAGCACTGGGGCCCTCCACCTCCTCCTGGTGGTGGCGGCAATGCAATTCTTCCTCCTCCTCCTCCACCGCCCCTTCTCATTGAAACACCAAAAAACACGTCGTCAGAAATAATTCCAAGAGAGAATAATGTAAGTAGTCCGGTAAAGAAGGTCCCGGGAAAACGAGGGAGAGAAAGAAGATCAAGGCGGCATCGGAAAGAGGCTGCAGGGACTAGAGATATCGGTCGAAGCTAGTAAAATTTTGGTTAGGTAAGAAAAAAAGAAAAACAATTATTCGTTCCTTCCTTCCCCTGTTTAGAAATCATTTACGGGGCTGGGAAATTTGTGCAAGATGAGTGTTCTTTGACACAACAATATCTATTTCCGCGGTTATAATTTTTTACTTTTTTTCTTCATAAAAAAGAACTTCATTTGTCCAATTTTTTTCACGTATATATACATGAAATTTTTACAATTAATTTATAATGAACATTGTTGTATTGTTGGAACTACATTACGTAATTGTTGCCAGAGAAAAAGATGTTTATTGCCATTGACCTGCGTACTATTAAAAGATTGACGATTTGCCCTCGTACTAAAGAAACTCACACTATGACCTGCGTACTATGGTTTTAATAAAAAAGTGCTCAAAGATAACGATGACCCGTTAGAAATCTAACAGGCTGTCAGCATATATTAAGAATTTAACAGATTTGCAATAAAAAAAATTCAAACCTGACCCTAATAATGATATTAATGTTGTAATGGTCCAAAATTTATTTATATTTATATTTTTTTATTTATTTTGAATTTTTTTATATTAATAAATGGAACAATTCCTCTAGGGACCCCAGTCCCAGATTTGCCCTCGCACACTCCGACGCCGTCGCCGTCGCCGGCTCCCTTCATCTTCTCCGGCCAACACCACGCCCATGTCCGGCCTCCTTCTCCGTCTCTAACGATCTTAACTCCGGCTACGCTTCTCTCTCTCTTTCCCTCTCTCTAAACCCTCTTCATCCCCCATCGCTGTCGCTGGCGCTCATGTGTCCAAGCCTCGCATCACGATTTTAGATCCGGCGTTACTTACTTCAGATTTGGTCAGATCTAAGCCAGATTCGGCTTCCTGTACTCCCTCCCTTCCTGTACTTCCTCAGACGCCGGCATCTTCTCCCTTCTCCGGTGATGTCTCTCTCTGTTACTGCCTCAGATCCGATCGATCTTTATCTCCTAGCCAACGTCTGAACTGAAGGGTTTTTTTTTTTTTTTTTTTTTTTTTTTTTTTTGGGTACAAACTGGAAATGAAAAAGGGATCTCCATAGTGCAATCATTGCAATCTTCATTTGATCTCCATAGTGCAACCACTGCAATCTTCATTTGACCAAATATTATTATTTTTTTTCTAAAAAAATAATTTTTTTTACTCTTATGCTAATTATGTGTTAGTAATAAGAGTTTGAGTGATGTTTGACCGGGTTTGACCATACTTGACCAAATAATATTATTATTTTTTCTTAAAAATTGAAAAAAATGAAAATTTTCGACTCTTATATACTCCCTCCGTCCCATTTTAAACTTCAAAAATTTTCCTTTTGGGTGTCCCATTTTAAACTTCAAAATCCAAAAAAGGAAAATTATTTATACTTTTTTATTTAGTGGGACCTACATGTCATACACACAACTATCCACTAACTATTCTCTACCCCACTTTCTCTCTCCTACCCACTTTCTATACTCACAACACTCTACCCCACTACCTATATTTTTATAATATAAAGATTCTCATCTTAATTCTTGTGCCCACTTTTTTTTTGAAGTTTAAGATGAGACGGATGGAGTATTAATTATGTGTAAGTTATAAGAGTTTGACCGGGTTTGACCATATTTGACCAAATAATATTATTATGGTTTACTAAAAAAATGAAAAAAGTATTTTTTTTTACACTTATATGTTAATTATGTGTTAGTAACAAGAGTTTGACTGCTGTTTGACCATAATTGACCAAAAATATTTTTTTGGACCTTTATGACAATAATATCATAGTCAGGGTCAGATTTGAATTTTTTTTATTGCAAATCTGTTAAATTCTTAACATATGCTGCAGCCCGTTAGATGTCTAACGGGTCATCGTTATCCTTGGGCACTTTTTTATTAAAACCATAGTACGCAGGTCATAGTGTATGTTTCTTTAGTACGAAGGCAAATCGTCAATCTTTTAATTGTACGCAGGTTAAAGTGGCAATAAACTCGAAAAAGAAGGTGGTCATTGTTTTGATATGAATCCAAATGCAACAAAGCGTAATAACGTCTTGAAATTAAAGGGAAAAAAAAAGATTTCTATTAGAATAAAAGAATCTATCCTTCTTCTTTCAAAAGGAAAAAAAAAAAAGAATCTATGCTTCAAATTTAGAGAATCTCTATTATCAAATCTCAGTCGGGCTCCAAATAAATAAATAAATAAATAAATCTCATTCGGATGGATTCTTTGGCCTTTGAGGTGTGTATTTTTACATTTTTTTAATATAATTTTATAATAATTGCATAAAAAGCATGAGAAATGAGTTGATCTTATTCCTGGTGCTACACTTCCCAACAAACCAGCCTATCGTTGTAATCCCGAAGAAAGTAAGGAGTTGCAGAGGCAAGTGCAAGAGCTGATTGATCGTGGTTATGTTCGAGAGAGCCTAAGTCCGTGTGCTGTACCGGTTCTTTTGGTGAAAAAAAGGATGGAACATGGCGCATGTGTGTTGATAGCCGAGCTGTCAACAATATTACTATTAAGTATCGTTTTCCTATGCCGAGGTTGGATGCATATAACAAATTGTAGTAGTTGACTAGTAAAAACTATACCTTCAAAAAAAAAAAAAAAAAAAAAAAGTAAAAACTACTACCTCTGTCCCTAAATGAGTGTCCAAATTTCATTTAAGGGACACTGAAAATCTCAACTTTGTTGTACAATTTGGTAGCAAATATTCATATATAATCTTGTAATCTCATTTTCAAACACTTAGTTTTGCACGTATAAAGAAACCGTGAAAAAAATATCGAAAAAAAACATTTAGGGACAAAGTTATGTTCAAAAAAGACACTCATTTTGGGACAAAGATTTCTTGAAAATGGACACTCATTTAGGGACAGAGGGAGTAGTATATTATTATTTGAAAAAATAATAGTAATTTTGTAACATAAAGAAAAAAGTGACATGATGAGATGAAGATTTTTTATTTTTTTTTATTTTTTTTAAGGAATGGGATGAAGAAGTTAAAAAATAAAAAGATAATGACAAACCAACAAGTCAAAGGATTATCCGAATCCGAAACGAGACTATCCATGTGTAGAAAGAATTTCATTTGTCGGGCACCTTTTTTGTTTCGGAATCTAATTACCCTATGCCTACTTTGACCATATATACACTTGATTGTCGAGCACGCAAGACAATTCTTAACACGTTCTTCACGCTATTCCGAGGTAATTCATTCTCTTTTACATTACCTACGTTAGGGATTTAGAAATCGAATCCCTAATTGATTTAAATCCGAAACCTTTAGAATACATCATGGCTTTTCTGTCTGGTAATCAAAAGAATTCCTGTAATGAAGAAGCTGCCCACAATGTGTTTGATTCATTGTCTCATTCGCATGAGATAATCTGGATCGATGATGATGATGATGATGATGACACTCGCGGAAACAGTTCTTGCGATCTTAAATTCCAGCCAATGCGATTTCGCAAGAGGGAAGGGGATGTGGATAAGAAAATTTCCAAGATTAGAAAGATTAGTGTTTTTGATCAATGGGGTGGCGAAGAAGAGAGTTTCAAAGTGAAAGGGATTGGGATGAAGTTGTTGGAGAAGCAGGGGTATAAAGGGTCAGGTGGGCTTGGGAAGAATGAGCAAGGGATTGTATCTCCAATCGAGGTCAAAATGCGCCCCAAGAATATGGGTTTGGGTTTTGAGAAAGATGCTTGTCATGTTCATTCAATGCACAAGTTTGAGGACAAGAAGAATTCATCAAGTTTATCTGCAAATCTGATCAATAAAAAGGGAACTCGCAAAGAGAAACGAAGGGAGAATGAGAATGATGCCGCTATGCCTGAGGTTCGTCATCACACGGGTTCATCATTAAAATCTGTCAAATTTGTCTTTCAAAAAACTGATCAACAGGAGTTAAGAAATCAGAAGGAGATTGTGCACGATTTGCTTATGGAGAAAGAGAAGCTCAATGTTGAGGCTACCCGTCAAAAGATTCAGCTCGACTGCATGGAGGAAATAGCTAGGCTATTGGGACAAATTTCTAAGGAGAATCTTGTGGGCACACTGACACTCGACTCCCTCGCGAAGTCTTTTGGTGAATTGCAAATGCGATTTTCTGGTGAGTACAAGGCCTTTAACTTGTCATTCATTGCATGTTCTTTTGCTTTGCCTTTGTTTAATAGACTATTTCAGGGATGGGATCCACTTGAAAATCCAACCCATGGGCTGCAACAGATGTCAACATGGAAGATCCTGTTGGAAGGAGGAGATGGTTCCGATTCAGATTCACCTTATAGAAACCTCCTCATGGAAGTTGTATTTCCTTATGTCAAGGCATCTATTTTGAACACTTGGCAGCCAGAGGACCCCGAGCCAATGCTTCAGTTCCTAGAATCTTGGAAAGAGTTGCTGCCACTCTCTGTCAGTAAGACCGTGCTGAAAGACATTGTTTTGCCAAAGTTATTAACTTCTGTAGAATTGTGGGACCCATCTCGGGACTCTATTCCCCTCCATTCTTGGGTCCATCTGTGGCTACCATTGATGGGAAAGAGTTTAGAGACTCTCCTTCATGCTATAAGAAAAAGGTTTGACAGTGTTCTTCATGATTGGCACCCGAGCAACGTGTCCATTTACTCTATATTGTCACCTTGGAAGCCTCTGTTTGGTTCAACGAGCTTCGAACAAATGATGGAGAAACATATTATCCCCAAATTGATGGCTGCAATGCGTGCTTTCAAAGTGAATCCTGCGAATCAGAATCTTGAAATGTTCTATTGGGTACGGACTTGGGTTACCAGTATCCCTAATCATTATATGATCCAATTAATGGACTTGTTTTTCTTCAAGTGGCAAATGGCTCTGTATCACTGGCTATCGTCGAACCCAAAGTTTGAAGAAGTGATGGAGTGGTACTTGGGTTGGAAGGAGCTTATCCCAACAGAACTTTTAGCACATGAACACATTAGAATTCAGCTTAATCTTGGCCTTGATATGATGAACCAGGCTGTTGAAGGGATTGAAGTTGTCCACCCTGGCTCGATGAATCTTGAAGGTCAGAAAAAGTCAACTCTGCGGGTCCAGCAACTAGCTTCTATGTGCTTGGATAGTTTACAGGATAAAGGGATTGCAGTTGAGATGAGCCTAAAAGAAGTAATTGAAGTATATGCACAGGAAAATGAGTTGATATTTAAGCCAAAACCTGGGAGAATGAAAGACGGACTTCAGATTTATGGATTTGGAAATGTAAGCATAATCATTGACTCTGCTGAACAAAGACTTTATGCTCAAACTGAAGATGAATGGCCTCTGGTTTCTCTTGAGAAACTGATGGAGCTGCACAACTGTTATGTCCCAAAACGACGATGATAAGGATTTTTTGTTCAATTCGCTCAACTTCGGGTTGAGGGAAAAAGAAAAGCTTTAGTGTCATCAGAATGAATGAATGTTAGTTTGCTTCTTTGTACTTAAATTTTCAAGTTACCGATGTTGGGTTGTAAATATAGTTGCTTCTGATGTTGTGAAATACAAATTAGAATGGTATCTGTTTTTGTCAATCTCTTATTTCGCTCATGGAAAGTGTATGTCTGTTATTTATTTCATGTTTGATCAAGTAAACGGATTGCAGAGTGCAATCTGAGTTTTGAGTTCTGAATCCATTTGTTGTCAAATAACTCGCATACGGTATATATATATTTTATTTTTTTTTCAAAATGTATTCACTTGTGGAATACAGGTACACAGCAAGGGGTAACTCAAAAATGAATGTAAATCTCATAACTGTAGGCATTTATTGAAAATTAAGAAATTCATACCAGACTCATAAACCCTACTCTTTGCCTGATCAGAGAATTTAAAAAGCTCAAGAAACCAATGAAAATGGCGAACAGAAGGTGCATTCAAACCCTAACCACCCGTCTCTGCACAACCTCTCTTTGCTCAAATTCATCTCTACATTATATCCAAACCCTAAACCCTAATCTTCATTCATTAATTCCCCAATCCCAGTCCTTAACCCCTAGTTTCCTTCCAATTTCAACAGTTTCTCGCCATTTCTCCTCAAATCAACTCGGCGGTAGCGATGACAGTGAAGATAATGACGATGAGGAGGAGGATTGGGAGGATGATGATGATGGTGATGAGGAGAATGTTGGGTCCGTGGAGAGAGAGTATACAACGGAGGAGAAAGAGAGTGAGGCTGCTGCAATTGGGTATAAGGTCATTGGTCGATTAGAGCGATCTGACATTCAGGTTGGCGTTTCGGTTTTATGCTTTCTTAATTTGCATTGTTGGTGATAAACAGTTGAAATTCTGTTTCTGTCATGATTCCTTATTTTTATTGATTTTTCTGGGGATTGCTTTCTGAAGTTAGTTTTGTATTCATACAATGAGTCCGATCAATGCTGAAAGATAGATACTTGTAATTTGGAGTTGAATTATACTCCCTTCACTGAAAGAGTCAGACTTTTGAAACTCAAGAATTAAAATGTTTAATTTTGGAAAGAATAAGCTTGTTAGTGAATGCTAATGTTGATAAACATCCTGTATCTAAATGATTGAATTTTGAAAATCTTTTAGCCTGAATATTAAATTCAGATCAAAGATTAATGGTTCACAATTCAGATATTAGATGCACATCAACCACCTTCCTTCATCCCCAATATTTTCTAGGACAAGAGACTAGGGATTTCCAGAAAAGCATTTGAACTGTTCTGTGAAGGATTTTATTGGCTTGGAGTCGAAATGGAGACATTATCTTAGCATTCCTAGCACTATTCATTAATTGGAGAGGATCATAATGTTGTATAATTCAACATGCCCGCCTAGCAAAATCTTAGTCAAACATGCTTCCTTATAGAGCAAAATGGATGATGGGTAAGCTCCGGCACTGCCATTGCAGTTGGGGGCTATGTTCTAATTTTGACTACGCCACTATGTGAGACCAGTAGTTGAAGGTTTCGGAAGGTCAGATAAGCTAAAAGCAGATAAGGAGACCCTCAACAAACAGGAAAAAGAAATCTTGAGAAGTTTAAATCTTATTGCAATTTAATGGTCCCTCTTGCACACTTAAAAAAAACTAGTTAAAAAAAATAAAATACTCCCTATATTCTCCCCCCCCCCCCCAAAAAAAAAAATAAAATAAAAATAGCCACTATTTTTTTTTTTAAAGTCAACTTGGCTAAATTTGACAGAAAATTCATGAAAGTGTAATTATCATTTTAAAATTTTAAAATATATCGCAGATAGTATTCTTAATGATGCATCAATTACAATTTTTAGAATTTCATGATGATAATTGAAATTCATAATCTTTTGGTCAAACTTCATTCACAATGACTTAATAAATAAAATTTAGGCTCTTTTTTGGGAGGAAGAGAGTATTATATATGGAAAATAATTCTCTCTCCGTATTTCCATGTTCACCTCACCTGTCCACCCTTTCTCTCTTTGACTAGCATGCATACTTCAAGGGAGACTTAACTTGCCTCCGGAGTCAACAACTTTGATCCTCTCTTCAACCTAGTCATTAACTCGCACTTCTCACATTCATTTGTGACGATGATGATGAACCTAGGAATCATTGAGTACACGCAGCCATGAAGTTTTTGATACTGATACGGGTATGAGATACGAGCGCGATACGGAGGTGGTATGGTGATATGTCAAAATTGAAGAGTATCGGATAGGAGTAGGACAAGGATACGTCTATATATACACATAAATATATCTATATATATATCATGAGTACATTAGTGAGAATAATTGAAACACACAAACGTTGCACATTTCTATAAGAATATTTCTCGCATGAATTAATTTCTTTAATTTGATTACACTTTCATATTTCTTCTAGCATCAAATTTTAAGAAACCCTTTCATAGAACTTGAGGTGATAATTCTAGTCAAAGTATTCAAGGTGTATCGTCAATGTATCCGATGGGTTTCCAAGTTGAAGATTTTAATAATATTGTACGTATATGTATAAGAGATATTCGACACATATATGGAAGTATTTCACGTGTATCATATCCTGGAGTAACCGTGTTTCATAGGACATTCTCAAAGGGTAAAAAGGTATGGATCTGTTTACCTTTAGTAAGGAAAGCAGGTTTTATGACGATGATGATTCTAAGAAGCAGTTGAGTACTCCTTTCGGACTGTAGCTACTGTTTCTTGAATGGTAGACTAATTGACCAACTAGGTGTGTAGCTTTAAATTTGAAGACTGCTTTCATTAGTGGTTAGTGATCTCAAAACTGAGGATGACACTGCTCTAAAGGGAGCATTAACCTGTGCTTTGGCGCTGCTCTAAGAAGCATTTTAATACTCCTTTTACAAGAGTGCAGAAATATCACCATCTGCCTATAGTTACCGTTTCTCGATTGGTAAACTAATTGACCAACTAGGATGTTAATTGAGCTTAAGATTATGTTTGATTGCTGCCTCTTGTATTTGAAAGATACTCATGTGGAGATTAAGATTCTGTAACAGCTGCGAGAGTTACCCATGATAGGGGTGGGATTGTACTTGCAGTTTTTACTTCATGATGCAAAGCCAAAATTTGCATTTGTAACTTATGAATGTTACACGCAAGTGTCATTAATGATTGAAAGCCTTGAATCGATGTTGGCAGGCCAAAAATGAATAGATTCTCTTATTCCTGTTAGTCAGAAATCTGATGGATATGTCATGAAATTTTCTTAATTGTAGTACTTCTCAGCAGTGTTCTAAAAGACCCCCGTCTAGGCCGCCTAGGCCCCGCCTAGGTGCTAGGCGTCATGAAACGCCTAGGTCCCGTCTAGGATATTATAGTTATTTCGGAATTCTCGGCCCCGCCTAGATCCCACCTAGGCCCCGCCTAGGCGCCCCTGCGGTGCCTAGCGACCGCCTAGCGTTTTTTAGAACCTTGCTTCTCAGTGACTGCTTCTTGCAAAATGCACCTAAGTCTTGTTAGAATATTTACATGAGTATGTTTTCCCAGATGCATTCAGCTGTATGTTATTATGAGTAAGTCAAGTTGGAGGAGGATCCTGTAGTGGGTTGCATTATCTGATAGAATTCCTTTGAAGTTCTCAGTGCTCCACAGTATTAAAGACTCAAAATCTATTCTATGCACCAACTTGAAGCAACTATGTGCTGGATATGCCATCCTTGAAATGGTAGTAAAATTGAGCAGAATCGACTATTTACGGAAACATTTGTTTCTTCCATACTTTAGGTCTCTGATTGCAATGTCGAATCGTAAACGAAAATTGTAGGAATTATTTGACAGCATGCTATTAAAGTTACTAGAAGATGATATTCATACAAACACCCAGACAAACCCGGGGGGGGGGGGGCTAGCTTCCTGCTTTCCACATCGCAAAGGAGGCCATTTAGTAGCATTTTGCAGCATAACGTGCGTTGGTTTGGTTGGCAAACAAAGGTTGCAACACAAAGACCGTTTTCAACTGCATATTCTCTCTACTATCTTTGGCCACTGTATTTGTGCTCTCTCTTACTACCTCCGTCCCAAAATGAATTATCGAGTTTGCTCTTGATCAAGAGCAAATTCTGTCATTCATTTTGGGACGGAGGGAGTAAATTTTATGACCACGGTTTCATGTTCTTTTAACAGCAAATTGGTTTTACTCCTTATTGACCTGTGGTATTTGAGACCTTGTTACTTCAAGGCACTTTTGCAAATGAAGCTTGCTCTTGTGCATCAGCACATCGTAATAATGTGAATTTATTATTGCATGTTGTAATCAAGGTGATACTATAATGATAGGTCGATGTTTATTGGACTTAGTGTTTGGTTTTGTCCTTCCTATTATCTGTTTAACACCTATTATGCGAAGGTTAGTTGATACTGTTAAATCATGTTCTGTTGCAGTTAATTCTAAACAAGGTTCTTATTCTTGGCTCCAAGACTCAGACTATGATTGGACGGCCTGTATTACCTGATGCAGCAGTTCATGCTGTTGTGGAGGAACATGTAAGAGTGATTGGTGCTTATTTCATGTCTTTCATCCATGAATCTGTTTAGATCATACTTGTCAAAGGCGTCGCCCGCCTCGCCTTTTTGGGCGCCTCGGAGGTTTATCGCCTCTGTGATTCGAGGCAGGCGGGTGATAGCCTTTCTTCTTCAGGCGTCGCCTTATTGGCTAAGGCGTAGAAGGCGTCGCCTGTTTGGAAAGGCGAGCAAGGGCTATTTTTAACGAGGCTACGTCGTTTTGAGTGGCGTATTTTGGTTTTTCAATCGATTTACTTTGTGCCCTAGCTTAGACGTCGACATATCGAAGCGAAGAGAAGAGATAAAAAGGGTTAGGGTCGTGAGCTGAAGACGATGAAATCTCCGCCTCTCCGACCAACGACAAGACCGGTCTACGACGACCAACTTCGAGTCTCCAGGCAACGGCGACCCGAGATTCGTGATCGAATTTTCGATTTCTCCACTTCACGATTTATTGAATTTTGTTATCTTTTTTTATTCTATTTTTCTCCCTTGTCTTGAAATCCTTACGTCGTTTTAGTTATGTTAGTATATTACTTTCGAGAAACAAATAATTATGTTGGTATATTATGTTTCACCCTTCTTTTTTTTTTTTTTTTTTTTTTGAAAGCTCCCCTGTCTTGTTTTATATGTTACGTATAGGTGTATAATATTTTTTCTATTTTTTTCTAATTTTTCAAATTTGGTCGCCTTTTTGCCGCCCGCCTCTCGCCTCGCCTTTCGCCTTTCTTAGGTACCTCTCGCCCGCCTCGCGCCTCGCGCCTTTGACAAGTATGGTTTAGATTACATATAATTAATACCTGGTGATCTCTGGTATATGATGTTCAATTCTGTTTGTATACCCATTCGTTCCGTTGTTAATAATTTGAGGTATGACCATTGACCACTAGTGATTGTATTTGTCTTTTCTTTTCCAATAAAAGATATTCAACTTCCCTTTGACTACTCATTCCAGGCGTTGGATGCTAAAGTAATTATATTCAAGAAAAAGAGGCGAAAGAACTATCGTAGAAAGAACGGGCATCGGCAGGTAAGTGTTATAAATATGAGTTCATTACTGGGGACAATGGAGCTGGCTTAATTATCCAATTTGTTTGCTAGATTGAATTACTAGTTCAGGGGAGCAGCAAGATAACTTCTTTACCCCTTGATAAATTCAACATTTTTTGTTACCATGTCTGGTGCACGTTGTTGTGGGCATTCACTTTTTTTTTTTTTTTTTTTTAATATGCTGCTTTGAGCGTGTTCAACATTTTTGTTACCAAGTCTGGTGCACTTTGTTGTGGGCTTCACATTCTGTGCACAGAAAAAAGATATGTCTGAGATTCTGTTCCGGGTTTTACACATGTTAATTTTGTGACTTTCCATGGGATTATATGGATATGGATATAGACAATGACAGTGCATTCCAATTCCATCACTTGCCATAACACACACTTAAAGACAGTTCCTTCCACTTTCACTTTGGTTGACTCAAGATTGAACTTGATCAGTATCAATCTTTTCGATTCTGGCGGGTGGTCCCCATGTTTTCCATTTTCCTTTTTCGACATTATTTCCTACTGTCCTGCTGCTTCTCTCTCTAACTCACAGTTTAGATCCTGGCAGCGAGCGCTATGCAGCTGATTTGATTTGACATGTATCAACCCATGGCCACTGGATCTAGGTGACTTGTATCCTTTTTGGGTGGTCGGGCCTAGTTTTTTTTTTGTCTTAGAAGAAGGCATAGAAACAATCAAGCTCAAAAAACCTTTGATCTCTCTATGTGGGCTTGTTCCCATTGAATGTGCGTGTATATGTGTGTGTGGGGTGGGGGGTTATTCACTGCTCACCCCTGAAGTCAGTGTCCAACTATGGAAGGTTGCGCACGGATATTTGGCCAACAGGTGGACACTGAATTTAACCATGTGTACATATATATGTTCCCTCCGTCCCAAAACGAATGTCTAGTTTTACTATAGTAAAACTAGACATTCGTTTTGGGACGGAAGTATAATTTAGCTGATTAAAAGTGATACATTTATGGGGAGGATCCTAACATGGAAAACCTGATAGGATTTTGTAAATTGCTAATTATGTTTATTAATGAATTATACAAGGCTTTCTCTCTCCAGTAAGAGATGTACTGTGGCCTTTTTGAGTGATTGGAACTTTGTTGTGACTTGTGTGAGGTGATTTGCATTAGTTAATGGAGAATGTCCCTTTTACAATTATAAGTGCTTCTAAGTGGATTTACTTTCTTTGCCACCCATCCCCTTAACCCAAACTACTTTTCTTTTTTAAGTGCTGCCATTTTATTATTACTAATACTTCCCCACCTCAAAAAGTGTTTTTTTTTTTTAATCAATTTTGAGCTATAAATTAAGCTAGTTTAACTATCCTAATAAATATTTAAAACTTGTTATTGACACACCATTGTAAATGCTATCAATAACAAGTTTTAAATTTTAATTAGAATAGTTAAAAACGAATCTGAATTATTGCTCAAAGTTAACTCAAATTTACAATTAAAAAAAGTGGGACTAAGAGGGAGTATCATGCAAATTACAATATCTCAGTTTTTAGATGGTGCAAATAGACCCTCTCATTAGGGTTAATTGAGTTCTTGCTCTATTAGTTTTATTAAAATAAATAATTAAATTTCTTTTAAATATGGAGGTGGTATATGCTATCTTATGACAGTTTAAAGGCAATTTAGTTATTTCTACTCCCTCCGACCCAGAAAGATAGTCCACCTTTTTTCGTTGTTACTACGAGGGAACTTTGAGCAGTTATAAATGCTACTTATAATTATGTTAATGTGAATCTAAAAATTGATATTAATAGTATTTATAATGGTGTATCAAGAACAATTTCAAAAATTTCATTAGAATAATTAAAAGTAGCCTTAATTATTACTCAAAGATCTTTCGTAAAACCCATGAAAATAGGGGTACTACATTCTGGGACAGAGAGAGTATTACTTAGTAAAATTGACAGATGCAAGCTCCTAATCGATCATATTAGGGTTATATACTTGACATGATACTGGAGCAGCAGACCCATCTACATCATTTAAAAATTCATGTGATTTTTTCTTTTGGTTTTCCATATATTATTTGAATATATCACTCTGTCCCGGAAAGATAGTCCCATTTTGACTTTTTTTATGGTCAACAAAAATGAACTTTGACCAATCATTGGTGACGATCTAATCATTCTACTGAAATTCTAAATTTTTTAATTGATAAATCATTTAGTGATTTATCAATAACAATTTTTAGAATTTTATTGTGATCAATAAATTGACACCAATGTTTGGCCAAAATTTATTATTATTAACCGTAAAAAGTCAAAATGAGACTATATTTCTGAGACAGATGGAGTAATGATACTCCCTCCATCCCGACTAAGGTTCTTAGTTGCTTTATTACTTAAAATGGACCATGGGACCCACTTGTCATTCTCACAACAAAAACTCCATACCCACTTTATCTCTCATACTTTCTCTTACTTACTTTTTCATACTCACAATATTTACTTTTTCTTATTCTCCGTGTAAAGTCAAACTAATAACCTGAGGGGAGTAATTTTTATGAGGTAGTGGAGTTGTTTGTCATAGTAGTCTCTCTAATTGGCTGCCTAATACCTACCATGATTCTCCACTATCATTTTTCGAAATTGTGTTACTGTTTGACCAGTTGGAAAGCTTACTCTAATCATGCACATTAAGAGCATTTTGAATTGCTGATATAGCTTATAATGCTAGTTGCTACTACTGGCACTACATCGAAAAGTGGAGATTAAATTATAGAAATAAGAAGAAATTTTTAGGACAATAAAAAATAGTAAAAGAAAAGACCGTTTCGGACATAGGGACGTAGGATGCAGTGGGGTGGGGGTGGGGCGGAGCTGGGGAGGGTGAAGGTAGAGGTGGGTTGGGGAAGAGGAGGTCAACGCGTGTTAACCCCCTAATCACGGTGTTAACTACTGTTAATGCTGTCATTTTTATTTTAAAATTACATATTATATGAAAAAACTGATAAGAACACGTTATAATTTCTAGAAAATATTGACTATTTTTTTAATACTGCAAATGGATAAAATATGCATTTCCTCCGTTTCAAAATAAATGTTAAAACCTTTTCAAAATTAACTTTGATCAAAAATTATTTATTTTATTTGAACATTTATTGGCACAGAAGTAGTACCTTCTAAGAGCATTTTTTTCCTTGCTATATATAGTCTTCATTAAAGTAAATTTGAATTTTTTTATACATTCAAATTGCGACGGACAGAATTAGTAGTCAGTAGTATAAGACAACCCTGTGGTTATCTACCAAGTCCTCAAACTTTCACCTTAATCCCTAGGTGGTAATCTTGGCCTTATAATTGACTTCCCCTATTTTTTTTGACAGCTTATCCTCAAACATGCCTTTTTATAACTGCTGATGGAAGAACTAGTTTTCACCAAAAATTTTCAGTGCCTAAAAATGTTAATTTGAACTTATTTAAGCTTATACGAGTAAATCATTTACATATGACCTTTGACATACTATTAGGTCATGCAGGCTAATGTGACTTAATGTATGATCCAAGAAGTAATTGCTTGAGAAAGTATGTAAGCTTCCACTGATACCAACTTCTTTTGTTGAATTCTCCATATAAATGACACATACACTTGTACTATAATCTAAATCTATAGGTACAATTGAGAATATTCTCAATGCATACACAAATGGATTTTTGCAAATTCTCCCTAATCTGGATTTCGAACTGCTCCACCAAGGAGTTAGCTCCACCCAATGGTGGAGATCAATGCCACCTCATTTTTCCTACACCCAACGGTTCAGATAGAGCCAAATTCGGTGGGACCCACAAAAGTGGGAGCTATCTTGACCGCCCCCCTGATTTGTGTATGTATGTGGCCTTCATCTTAGCCATTGGGTGGAGAGGTGTAGCAAATTGGGTGGAGCGGTTCCGGGTCCCCTAATCTTAGTCATGGGAAGATTGTACAAATCAGAGTTTTACACAATTCTTTTTATTAGTCATACAATAAACATCACAATTTTAAGATAGAGATCACTTGCAATTTTAACATATGATAAAATTAAAGTACAAAAAAAAAAAAGGAAAATACTTTCCTCGATTAATAGATTTGATAAATCAACACTTATTATAAGACGTAAGAAGCTATAAAGCTCAGCAACAATAATAATTTTAACATTAACCATCAAATAAGAGTGTGTTTTTCATTTTTCAAATCTGATATATTGTGTTCAAATTAAATTGCCAGGCACCTTAATTTGAATAAGTTATGAATGCTACGACAATAATCAAATTTGAGAAGCACTAATTTGAGGCCACCAAAAGTGATCTTGTAAAAATAATCAAAGATATAAAAATGAATAAATTAGGATGATGTTGGAGCCTCCACTTTCGCGTTGACTAATGTTGACCACTTACAAGTGTCTAAATGCAAAAGGCAACTCCAGCTGGGCCACCACGTAACATAAAAAAAGAAAAAGTAAGGAAAAATAAAAGACACATAACCATATACTCCCTCCGTTCCAGCACAAAGTTCTGGGTTTGACTTTACGTGGAGATTAAGAAAAAGTAAATGTTGTGAGTATGAAAAAGTAAGTAAGAGAAAGTAGGAGAGATAAAATGGGTAGGGAGTTTTTATTGTGAGAATGACAAGTGGGTCCCATGGTTCATTTTAGGTAATAAAACAACTAAGAACCTTATGCTGAGACGGACTAAAAAGAAAAGTAAGAATCTTGTGCTGAGACGAAGGGAGTACCAGTTTAATGAGGTGTTGAATGAGAATTAAATATAGTGGGTTGGGGTGTTTAATGGCTACAGGGGAGTTGAAGGGGGGCGTTGAATGGGGATTGTGTTGGGCGGTGAGTCCGCTTTTTTTTTCTTTTTTTTTTATTGTGACACTTGGCAAGCTATGATTGGTTTTTAATATTTTTGATTTTATTTTTTATCCCAATTATTTGAGCTTAATTATTTTATAATTAATTAAATTAAAAAAAAATCTCTATAAATAGAGTCTTGTTTCATTTGATTTCGACACAGAAAAAAAAACCCTTTTTTTTAATATAAATTTCTCAATTATCCTTTATTAACTCTTATTTTATTTTTCAATTATTTTTTTAATTGTGACTCTTGTTTCAATAGAGTCTTGTTTTATTTGATGAGTTGGAAGGGTGTTAAATGGGGATTTTGAATGGCTGCACCCAAGAGTTAGCTCCACCCAATTGTGGAGATTGAAGCCACCTCATTTTAGCTACACCCAACGGTTGAGATGTGACCGAGCTCGGTGGGACCCACAAAAAATTGAAATCATCCTAGCCGCACAGATGATGAGTATGTGTATGTGGCCTTGATCGGAGCCGTTGGGTGGAGGGGTGGAGCTAACTAGGTGGAGCGGTTCCTGGTCCGTTAAATGGGAGATTAAACAAACTATTGCAGGGTGTAAAAGTTGATTTAGTGTTGAATTATTAGGTGGAAGAGAGAGACGGAGTGATAAAGTGGGTGTAGAAATTGGTGTTGCATGGTCTAAAGATAAGATAGCTGCAAATTTCCTAACGTGTCAAACAACAACTGTGAATTGACAAGAAAGGGCATGCTTCAAAATTTTCTCTCATTCCTCATCCTCTAATTTTATACTTTTTAGAAATATTATTGCATTATATTAAACTTTACTTTCTTACTGTTAAACATAAATTATAGTATATATATATATATATGATTTCAAAAAAGGAAATTTATGAAATATACCATTTTTTTTTATTTTTTGGAAAGCAAAATATACTATTTTTTTACAAAAATATAGATATCTTTTTAATATTTAAATTTCCATTATCCATTTGCTTAAAAAAAATCCATTATCCATTAAAAAAAGAATCCATCATCATCATTGTAAAATTTGAAGGGTGATGATGGCTGCAATTTGCTCTAAAATACTCCCTCTACCCCATAACTATGTGCACACAGGCTTTAGCCTGGTGGCCAGAGCTCATGGCTTCCAACCTGGAGGTCATGGGTTCGATCCCCCCCTCCCCCAGAAGTTAGAGAGAAGTTTTTCTCTCCCTAGGATTTGTCTCCTAGACGCTTCTGCTGATGATTATGTATTGAGTTCAACTATGAATTAAATTTAAAAAAAAAAATGTCATTTTTGGTGTCTCATTGATAAGTCACACTTTCCTAAAATTGCAAAGAATATTTACTATTAATCTCACTCATTTGCTCTCCTACTTTACTTTACACTCACAACACCAATCAACCTACTATTCTATACCACACTTTCTCACTCCTACTTCACTTTTCACACTCACAATAACTACCCACTACTATTCATCCCTTAATTCCCGTGCAAAACTCATTTTGTGCGCATTGTTATGGGGCGGAGGGAGTATATTTTCGGAGAAAGTATATTTTACTTTAGCAATCCTATCACTAGCGATGTTTTTAAATTAGGAAAATTTAAAAGTAATAACAAAAATAATCAATATCATTAACATAATTTATCAATCGCATCCTTATTGTATCATTGTTCAAGGTGTCATACCATGACACTCATACTTTCTTTATCATGGTATCAGAGCTGACCCATTAACCTCATACTTTATCAGAGCGTAGCCTTCCAAACTCAAACTCGGGACCAAGGGTTCAATACTCACTTTCAAACTCATTTCCGTAATCGATAAGTTATTCATTTTTGAAAATATTATTAAATCGAGTTGAGGAATGTTTTGTTTCCCCTCAAATTAACTAAGGTGGCGTTTGTTTTTTTTAAGTGTTAAGTCCTGAAATTTGAATGCATATCTGAATTGATAAGAGGCAGCGTCTGAAAGCTGATTTCTGAATTATTCAAACTATTTGATTATTCGTCTGAATACACATCTGAATTTAGGATTACGACATTGAATGAAGTAGAAAAATGACGTGAATAGTTGTTTATATAGTTTTTAGTTGGATATCATTAGAATTATGAGTTTAAGAAAAAATATAAATTGAAAAAAAATCAATTCAGAGGCAAATCAGACTTCACTTTAGGTCTGAACATTAAAAGGCAATTCAGATGCTTTTAGATCTGAATCTGAAAAAAAAAAAAAAAAAGACTTAAGTCTGACTCTCTCAAACATTTATCCCATTAAGTGACTCTGAATGGAAAAACAAACAAGGACTAAGGGTATTTGGTCATTAGGAGAGAGTGGGGGGAGAAGATACCGGTAGTATATTCTGTTTTTCCGTATTGAGAAAACAGAAATGCTTAAATCTCATTGGTCGCTGGCCATAGGAAGAAAGCCAGCGCTCCAACATTTGAGATTGCTGCTACTTGTCTTTTTTTTTGGTACATTTTTTTTTTTTTTTGGTACAAAACAAAGCTACTTGTCTTTTTACTGCAGCACAGAAACAAAAAAAAAAAAACAAAACAAATACAAACAAATTTCCATTAAACCCACCCGTGCAGAAATCCCTAGAGAGAGAAAGAAACTGTCAGCAAAGATTGTGCCATGCTCAATTATGGGCTAAAAGAGGGGATTTGGAGAGGGATTTTGCCTCTCTAAATTCCCACAACTTTCTTTTTTTAGTTCGCCAAAATACCAACTTTTTATGTTACAGGTCTGCTGGAGGGCTTTATGGTTGTATGAACCGCAAATGGTATGTTTTTATTTATTTTTTTTATTTTTATTTTTTTTTTTGAGTTTTGGGTTTCTTGAATTATTTGTTATTTGATCAAGATATTCATTTTCTTCTTGCTATTACTGATCAGATTTTTAATATTATTTTTTTAAGATTATCAATTTGCTTGAGTTTGAAACTTTTGAAGATGAGGATTATGTTTGTTTTTATGTGTATGCGCCTGTTCTTGCTATATGAAGTCATTGAAAGAATGGATTGTTTTGAGTTTTTGGTTAATATACTAGGAAATTCTCTAATATTGTATGGGTTATTGAACTTTCTTCTTTCACTTTCCTCTTTCTTTTGAGACCAATACACAAACACTTGATGTGCATTTTTGGTGTTAAAGGCTTCCTTCCATTTGTATTTTTATTCTAAACATTGGCGATTATATAAGTTTTTGTGTTTAGAAATTGAGGAGGAATCATGTATGTGAAGATGAATTAAGAAAATTATCCACGGATAACTATAACAAAATTCACTTTTAATAAACCCCATCATAAGATGCTGTTCTTTTCGTATACTGGCGTGGCGACTATAAAACTAACAAACAAGTGTTTGTGATAAATGTTGTCGTAATCCACTCTTATGGATCATTTTCATTACCTTCTGTGTTGGTGTAGTTCAACATAGAAAGATGCACTCGTATTCATGTTGACAAATTTTTAGTTATTTCCAGCAGGTGGAGCTAGTACAGTTTTCATGGGTCATGTTTGCTGGCGGCTGCTGCTGAACTTTTCGGTCTTTGGAAGTGGAGGAGGTTGTGAACTAGCTGAGTTTCTGTGGGTCAAGTTGCAAAATTCAGTTGTTTGATTCTCTTTTGGCCTTCATTGCGGTTGAATACGCTCTTTATGAAAGAAACATTGAGCTCATTTTTGTTGGTTTACTCTTTTTGTGAGGCAAATATATCTCGTTTGGGAAATCTCCTTTGGCAAATTCCAGAAGTTGCAACTAACCCTTGCAGGTAGTTCCTTCTGGTGGAAACTTTTAAGTCCCTTTTTTGGGCAAATCTCCTTTGGCATATCTCAGAAGTTGCAGCTAACCATTGCGGGTAGTTCCTTCTGGTGGAAACTCTCAGTCCGTTTCTCGGGCAAATCTCCTTTGGCATATCTCAGAAGTTGCAGCTGACCCACTACGGGTAGTTCCTTCTGGTGGAAACTTTCAGTCCGCTTTTCGGGCAAATCTCCTTTGGCAATCTCCAGTTTCCTGGAGATACTATCTAGGTCTCTGTATCGCAAGATCAGATTGACCTATATATCACTTTTACTTTTCGACTACAACGATTCTTCGCTTCTCAGTGGTCAGAGGGAAACAAAGATTTGGAATCAATCTATTCACACTACTGAGGTGAGAAATGTTTCTAGTTTCTGTACCAGATTAAGCATTGTGGCTTACACTGTCCCTTAATTTCCTTGTATGCTTAATATTGTTCCTTATTACAATAAATTGCAGGAATATTGTGGTGAGAATCAACGTAATGGATGTGCTTTTTAGTGACTACGACACCTTCAGTGAAAGTAGTAGCTCTGAAGATCAAGATGACACATTCTCTTATGGTGGGCAAGCAAGCTGTATTCTGTCAAGTATGGAGGAAACCATTTCGAAGATCAATGATTTCCTCTTGTTTGAGAGAACATATGTTCATGGGGACGTTGTGTGCTCAGTGGAAGATCCATCCACGCAAATTGGAAGAGTGATTAACGTTGACATGCTTGTGGACTTGGAAAATGTGGATCGGAGCAAAGTCAACAATGTTAACTCCAAGAAACTTCAGAAGGTACGTTTTGTTTCGGTGGGAGATTATGTAGTGTCCGGTCCATGGGTTGGAAAAGTGGAGAAAATAGTTGACTGTGTTACCGTCCTCTTTGATGATGGTACGAAATGTGAATTCACAACCACGGGTAGGTAAAAACTCATACCTCTATCTCCAGACTTGTTTGAAGATTCACAGTACCTTTATTATCCTGGGCAGAGGGTTCAAGTTGAGTCCTCGTCTTCCAAATCAGGCAGATGGTTATGTGGGGCCCGGAAGGAAAGAGAAGATCAAGGAACGATCTGTGCTGTGGACGCAGGATTGGTCTATGTAGACTGGCTTGGATGTGCTCTATTTGATCATGAGAAAATGGGTCCTCCCCCATCGATGCAAACTCCAAAAGACTTGACATTATTATCATGCTCTTTTAGTTCAAATTGGCAGCTTGGAGATTTGTGCGTCCTTCCACTTAACAATCATAATTCAAGCTTTCAGCAAATCTTTGTTATTGCAAAGACAAAGACCAAAGTTGATGTTCTTTGGCAGGACGGAAGTCAATCATTGGGGTTAGATACACAATCTCTTTTTCCGGCAACTATTGTGATGCTCATGATTTTTTGCCTGAACAGTTAGTGTTGGAAAAGGAGACATCAGATGAATCAGATGTCCCGAGGTGGGGTATTGTGAAATATGTTGACCCAAAGGAAAGGACAGTGAGGGTAATCTGGAAAAGATCTGGAGAACATCACGAAAGCAATGTGGAGGGAGAACAGATGGAGGAAACAGTGAGTGCTTATGAACTGGTAGAGCACCCTGACTATTCGTTTTGTCACGGTGATCTGGTGTTAAGGTTGGAAAATGGACATATTGACAAAACAAGTAAACCAAATGAGGGGGGTCACGGCAAATGTAATGGCTTTGATGGTGAAAAAAATGTTTACTTATCTCAGATTGGGATTGTGGTCGGATATAAAGATGGGATTGTGGATGTGAAGTGGGCAACTGGATTTACTACCAAGGTATGCATCTTCCTTCTTGTTTGATCAAGACTCGTATTATCAATTAATAAATGATTTTTCTCTGGATTAAGTATTGGTATTCAATCATGTCTCCTTTACTATCTGTGATTGGTGATACTCCAGCCGTCTGTGGCTATTGGGGTGAAAGATTTTCTACACTCGTGAAGGGAAGAAAAATTAGAAGCATCAGATAGAACACCAATTGTTTGTTTCAGCAATTCCATTGTTTATTAGCACACCTAAACTTAGATGGTCAAAACTACCAACATCGAGACCTTTAGGACTATTTCCGTTATTACAAAGTGGTATATTCAAGAGTAATTACCTCGCAAAAGGAAATCGTTGCTACTTGTGTGTGTGTGTGTGAGAGAGAGAGAGAGAGCAACATAAATAACCCATTATATCAGTTCCTCCACCCCTCTCTCCTTTGCCTCCAGAAATAGGAAGACATAGTTAAGTCTTTTATAGAGCTATGTAAATTGGCAACTAGGAAAGTACTCCTTCCATCCCCCAAAAAATGTCACATTTCACTTGTCAAACATTTTAAGTAGCAATACTTTCTGGTACCTCCATGAAATTGGACTCAACTTGTTTCGTGTTTAGAGTTGACTATATTTCTTTGGGCGTAGATGAAAGTGGGAAGTGAAACTCTTTTTGTTGGAATGAAAGGAGTACCATATTTGCACATGTATAAGTTGAGCCAAAATCCCAGTCATTGCTTTTGAAAATCCTTGAATTGTTCTTTTTTCCTGTTTATAACAATCACCAGAGCTTTTACTTGGTTGTCATGGCTAAAGTTTTTTCATAATGCTTCAAAAATAATGCAGGCTGCACCACATGAGATTTTTCGAGTCGACAAGTCTGAAGGATTATCTGTGACACCTGAAACTCACGATGAACCCCTTGCACCAAATGAAGAGAAGACTGAACAGAACCAACACAATTTCGAACCAAAAGAAAAGGTGACTGATTTTCGATCTATCTCTCTTACATGACGTGTTTCATAAGATAATACTTGAAAGATCTAAATGTTTGTGTCACAAGCGAAGCAAGGACTCTTATTAACTGAAGAAATACTGTGATATTGTATCAGTCAAGAGCATAAAGATTGTGTTGGAACTTTAAGAAAACTTTGGGCAAAAAGAGTAATCTCTTCTAGTTTAGATCTCACAAAATTTGGTTCAGCATCAATTGTTTCGCATGTTTAATATTGAGGTATATTCCCCAATGGTCTTGTGCAATATAAGGAGGGCTCTTCTTCTTGTAAGATGATCAACTGCGTTCCAATTTCCCCCCTCTTTCTTACCCAAATAATAAGCAATAAATAAGTAAAAAGAAATAAAAATGTAACACCAAACTGAACTGGACAGACTACTGAATGTTTCCAGTTCTTCTGTATCCCATCATAATTCAGGATAGCTCAAACTCATCATTGTGTGTGAGAAGTTTTTGCTTCCTCAACCTCTAGTTTAAGAAAGCTCATGTGGCATTGCATGAAAATAATTTTGGTGAAGAAAATGCAACTCCAGGAAATCATAGAAAAAAGTATTGAGAAAAAGGTACTCCATCTGTCCAGAGTAAGAGTCCTACCAAGAGTATGCACGTTTTATTAAGAAAACACTAAGAAATGAGTGAACAATTGCAAATTATTGTCCAAAACACTATTGATAATTCAAGTGGGTAAAAAGTAGGTCAATAAGCATTGGTATTGTTGTAATTCTTCAAAAAGGTGAGGATACAAATGTCCACAACACTTCTCAATTATTTCCATTTTAGGAATAAAGTAAAGTAGGACTCTTACTCTGGGTCGTAACAATAGGAAAGTAGGACTCTCACTCTAGGACGGAGAATGTATATGATAAAGGACGCGTTGCATACCTGCTAGTTTGACATTAGCTGCCATTTCAGCTAGCTAACAAAACATTGGAACTGTAAATGAGAGGACTGAATTACTGAATTTTGATTTGCTTAGAAAATCATTGTATCTAGGGCATTATGTTCCGTTTGAACCTAGAACAAAACTGTTTGTATGATCAGGGTTTGCTGGATTCTGATGATGATGGCAAAGATTGTCTCAAGAGTTTGTATGATTCTAGTTATCTAACTCTTCCACAAGTTGCTTTTGGGTTTCTCAATGGCATTGCAACGGGCCTACTTGGCTCTTTGGGTTACTCATCATTATTGGGTGCATCTAGCCATGTATCAGAAGATGGGCTTGTAATTCATCGTGAGGAGGATGTGTTGAAACTTTTTGAGTTGTGCACGACAAGCCCACCCTCTATAGGAGGAGATTTTCAGGCATCTGTGACGACCAACATGGAGGAATATCTTGAAGAAACCAGAAGAACAAGTGCCTTCCATTTCCATCAAGTGAGAATAATATAAAACGAGTTACTAGATTTGATATGGTTAATGATTGCTTGGATCATCATTTTGTTGATGGTGCTGGAAAGGGCTTATTGTCCTCTCAGGTTAGTTTTCAACGTAATATTATTCTTGAACTATTATCTTTGCTATAACTTAGCATGGTCCTCGGTGTGTTGAGTTTCTTTTTCCTTTATTTCTTCACTTCATTTCCTTATAGGTGAAAAGAGGTTGGATGAAAAAAGTTCAGCAAGAATGGAGCATTCTTGAAAAGGATCTTCCTGGTGAGTGGATATCCGTCTCCTCCCCCCTCTACACACACAGAGAGAGAAAGAGAGACTCCTCCCTTCCTCTCTCCTACCCCCCTCACCCCGCGAATCACTTCCTATGAATTTATAACTCTATATTTCATATCAAAAATATTTTTGTATCATCTTTGTATGATGTACATTTCATGTCTGAAACTCTTACAAACATGTTCTGTATTCTAAGCCATTTTGCCTGCTTCTTTTGATTGCAACAGAGACAATATTTGTCCGTGCTTATGAAGAAAGGATGGATTTGTTACGTGCTGCCATTGTGGGAGCACCTGGAACACCATATCATGATAATCTTTTCTTCTTTGACATTTTCCTTCCACCGGACTACCCTCACGAACCACCAGTAAGCTAATATTTATCTATTGTCCTTTTATAATAATCTATAGGTTGCAAAAATTGTTGCTGAAAGACCTGTTAAGATAATGAAATTATCGTCTTTTCACTTTCATGGTGGAAGCTAATATTTCCCTAGTGATATCCCCTCTCTCTCTCTCTCTCTCTCTCTTTCTCTCCCTCTTTCTCTCTCTTCCATAGAAGTGTGTTATTTTGAATTTTCCTTGCCCTTGTAGCAGGCCTTTTTCGCTGTTCTGAATTTGTGTGGCTTACATTTGAAAAAAAAAAAAAAAACGGAAGGATATTGCATAAATTTCTCGAAGCCAAAAAATCGGATTCTTCAATTGATTTGCTTTAATAAAATTTCGGATGTTGCATAATTTCAATTACATGTTTCCATCTTATGTTGTATGTAAACCATCTTATGCAGATGGTACACTATCACTCAGGTGGGCTCCGTGTCAACCCGAATTTGTACGAGTCTGGGAAAGTGTGTCTCAGTCTCCTTAATACATGGACAGGTGCTGGGAGTGAAGTGTGGAACCCGGATGGTTCCACCATTCTTCAGATTCTCCTCTCCCTCCAGGCTCTTGTGCTTAATGAAAAGCCTTATTTCAATGAAGCTGGTTATGATAAGCAGATAGGTAGAGCTGAAGGAGAGAAAAATTCGATGAGCTACAATGAAAATGCATTTCTTGTTAGCTGCAAATCCATGTTATACCTACTACGCAAGCCACCAAAGGTATTACTTACCGCTTCTTATATACTCCCACTATCCCGTAAAGATAGTCTCATTTGACTTTTAATAGTCAACACAACTACACAAGTGAACTTTGACCATCAAAAGTCAAATGAGACTATCTTTCCGTGACAAAGGGAGTATTAATTTCTCTGTTGTTCCAAGTTTTACATATTATATCACTGTCCTAAGTCAAAGTTGGGTACTGATTGACTTTTGTTTGGTTTGACTCGTTCAGCATTTTGAGGAACTTGTGGAGGAGCATTTCAAAGAGCGATGTGGATACATCTTAAAGGCTTGTAAGGCCTATCAAGAAGGCGTTCCAGTTGGCTGTGCTTTTGGAAAGGAAAAGAGCGAGGAAGATCAAATGGGAAGCTCTACTGGTTTTAAGATCACGCTAGCCAAGCTTATCCCAAAGCTCGTGGAAGCATTTTCCGAGAAAGGTATTGACTGCAGCACGTATATGTGATGCCGCAAACAAAAAAGAATTGCTTGAAAGGCAAATAAACCCGTATCTGTATAATTAAGACATCTGTTTCATGCAGTTTGGTGTGATTGTGTGCTTTCTGAAATAATTACGGGATTCTTTGCTGTGAAGTTGTGAATATCTGTAAGTGCAGAGAGGGGGAAAGGCAACGATTATATGGGGCATGGCCTGTATTTGTATAATTATGATCTTGTAAAATATTTGATTTGAATACAGTGTTCAATATCAAGTTACATAAATTTGTATCTTCATATTTTTTTGAAATTACACTGGAAAGTAAAGATAATTATTGGACATTAACATTGATTCAAATGCGTATTAATAAAAGTAGAAAACAAACTCATTCATATAGCATCCAACATTCATACATTTATCATCAATCATCCGAAAACCTATCAAGCATTAAGTATCAAGTACGGTACTCAATTATGAAAAACTCACCCTTATTCGCACAGACTCGCTGGGAGGTCGACCTTTCTTTAGTTACTTGTTCATCTCGAAGCTCAGCTGGTACTTGAGCGCTGTCTCTAGCTGGGACACTACGCCATCCATAGTAGGCCTTTTATTTGGATCATCTTTCAAGGATTTCCCTATAATAGCAGTATATGCGTTCAAGGAATCATCACAAATATCTGCTTGAATTTTAGGATCAGGGTTTTCCGCAGCATATACTCCAAAATCGGTATCATCTGACCAGAAGAAGGTTATGTCCCCCCTGTCCCATGGCATAGACAGACATAGCACTTGGTACATGACTATTCCAAAGGCATATACGTCTGTTTTCGTTGATACCAGACCGAATCTATTATATTCTGTAGTATAGTACCCGGGGGTGCCTTTAAGGGCAGTTATCATCATAGATTCTTCTTGACCTGCTTGGGAAACCTTAAACGCCCCAAAATCAGAAATTTTGGCAACCGAATCCTTACCTAGTAAAATATTGGCCGGCTTAATGTCACGGTGAACTATCCCTTTGGCATATTTTTTTGTCCCTAGATGAAGGTATTGTAGGCCACGAGCAACATCCAGGCATATACGCAGTCGTTGCAGCCATGTCAAGGAATCTCGACTATGCTTCCTTACATATTTCGCTAGGCTTCCGTTTTCCATGTACTCGTAAATAAGGATTTTCTCACCAAATTGGTCGCAGTAGCCTAGAAGAGAGAGGATGTTGTCGTGCTTAATCTCTGACATGGTCTCAATCTCCGTATCAAACTCTGTAGAGATTGGTTTTAATCGCTTCACAGCAACTTGAGTGAGCATCAAACCCACTTTAATGTTGGCGTGATACACCTTGGCTTCTCCACCTTCTCCCAGGAAATTTGTCTTATCGTCAAAGTTGTTGGTAGATCGCTCTTGGCCGTAGGAGAGATATTCCGGCACAGCACTTCAAACAAGACCACACCAAAAGCGTACACATCTATTTTCCTAGTTATAAAGCCGTAGGAGAGATATTCCGGAGCGAAATAGCCCATCGTGCCTATAAGCTTTGTGTTCATGGTAGATCGCTCTTGGCCGGGATGGGAAAACTTTGCAAACCCAGACTCTGAAATTTTGGCTACCCAATCCTTACCCAGTAAAATTTGGCATTACGATGAATTATACCTTTGGGATATTCATCCGTCTCCATGTGAAGACGTTGTAAGCCCCGTGCTGCGTCAAGGCATATACGGATTCGCTGTAGCCAGGACAAAGAAATTGAACTTTTCTTCCGTATATAATCATTTAGACTTCCCTTTTCCATGTATTCATGAACAAGGATTTTCTGATCAGACTCGAAGCAGTAACCTAGAGGAGAGACGAGATTCGGGTGATGAATATATGACATGGCCATTATATCCCTCCCAGAATCATTAGAGTTTGGTCTCAAATGCTTGACAGCAACTTGAGTCACTTTGTGATCAAATATTACCGTGGTAAGATAGACCATGCCTGATCCCCCTCTTCCGAGGACCTTGCTTTCATCAAAGTTGTTTGTTGCATTTTTTGATCTCATCCAGCGAATAATGACGAAGAGTTGATGATGAGGAGGATGACATGATCTGTGCTGATTAATTTGTATAGAGGTGAGGCTAGTCTAGAACCGGAAGACAAAGATCCAAGGAGGGTGTGATGAAGATCGGAATTCCGTTGACCAACACTATTTGTGAAGTACTAGTACTTACTTATATCATGAAGTTGCATCTAATCTAGGTACTCGGGTTTATCATATTTATGGACAAGGAAAGTAAAGACGACTTAAAATGGTCTGGTCGCAGCGATTTTTTCACTCATCGGGAGAGCCAACATGGTGCTTCACCAAATTTTCATTCATGTAAACTGATATTCTGTTCCATCTCATAACAACTTGCACCATTTTAACTAAAATGGTCAATTTATTTACATTTTGACCAATACTTCATAAAAATTTCGATGATTCTAATTAAAATCTAGAAATTGTTACCGATACTATTTTTAATGGTGAATCAATAAAAAAAAAAAATTAATATTAAGATCGTTAAATTGTGAATAATGTTTTGGTCAAATTACAATTAAATTGGCTATTTAGTCAAAATGATGCAAATTGTTATGAGACGGAAGGAGTAGTTGTGACCATATTTTTTAATTCGCAAAATTATTTTTATTAGTAAAAAATTAAAATTTAAAAACAATATTTTTACTTTTTATGATTCATGATATAAGTTATCGTTTGAATTAAATTTTTATTAATCCATGTTACAAAAAAAACGATACACTTTTATTGATTTACCATAATTACATATTTTTGTAAACATACACTCAAAAAACAGTTAATTCTAATAATTAAAATGTTATACACCTAAAAATAGAAACTTGAAACACTAAATACATATGAAAATATAGTATGCGCGTGTATCATATACTCCCTCCGTCCCACTCAAATTAGGATTCTTGGTCAACCTAATTATACTTTGACCTATAATTTGAAGAAAAATAATGATGCTAATAAAAAATAAAAAATTGTTATTATATCATGGTTACTAATAAATTCAGTAACTATTATTAGATTTTTATTAAGATAATTATTTTTCTTCAAATTATTGGTCAAAGTATAAGTAGATTGACCAAGAATCCTAATTCTTGA
The DNA here is from genome assembly GCA_026119855.1 of Campanula takesimana. Lineage (NCBI taxonomy): Eukaryota > Viridiplantae > Streptophyta > Magnoliopsida > Asterales > Campanulaceae > Campanula > Campanula takesimana. The sequence goes on along the minus strand of JAOWBW010001777.1, from coordinate 87,890 downwards.
GCTCTATTTACAAATAATAAAAAAATTATAAACAATTTTTATGTTTATCATATACTCCCTCCGTCCCACCTCATTTGAGACCTAAGAGGTAAGAACAATAACTAAGGAAAAAGAATAAAATAAGAAAAATGTGTGGTAGAAAATGGAGAGAGAGAATGAGTGGGGTTAATAGTAGGTTGGTTGAATGAATTGTGTGGTGGAAAATGAAAAGAGAGAATGGGTGGGTGGGGTAGATTGAATATAAAATCATAAAAAAATTACTATTTTGGGAAGTCTAAAGTAAAGTAAAACGGAACAAAATGGAAATAAGTTTCAAGCGAGGTGGGGCGGAGGGAGTATGTCGTTTGGGGTAAATCAATATCAAATGATTTTAGTTCACTCTCAATTAAGCTCACGATTTCGAAATGATTTCACTTAGTGAGCGAAATTACACATGGTCTAATTAATTGTGCCAAACCTCAGCCATGTGCTTTAAGTAGTAATAATGTTGGAAAGTCGTGCCTAACAATTAATCATGAATAAAAAACAAAAGATTAAGGAAATTTGGAAATAAATAGGCAATTTCCGAAATCAACCTGCAACTATTAAAATAAGAACACAGAGGACCAAGACGCAAGAGGAGAAGAATAACAAGACACCCTAATTGCAGCAAAAATTAGCATAAGACAACATTTGTGTATAAAAATAAAGTAAGAAAGAGAATGAATGGAAGGAACAGAAAAAATTATTTATTATTTTAACAAAGAGACACTAACACAGACTAAGACTAAAAAAGAAGATTGACACTTGTCTCCTAAGACGGAGTGAGCAATAATATCATCAAGTGGACGAAACCAAAGGTAGCACAACTTACGGTACTTAATTATATTAGTAATTTTTTTTAATCAACAATTATATTAGTAATTGTAAACTAAGTAATGAGTTGGATCTACAGCGATACTTGCAAGTTGTGTTATTTTTAAATTATTATTAAATAGGTATAACAAAATGAGCAAGTCTCATGTGAGAACAAGGGATCCGTCTCATGGTAGAGACGGGTCATGGGTCATGACCCGGTCTTGGCAACCACACATTGGCAAAAAAAATTTTCAACTTTTCCGTGGTTTACCAAAAGTAATAGTTACCATAACTTAATGTAATGACTGTATACATATAAAGTAACATTGTTCATAAGTAAACGTAACACCTGTTTTACAAAAACAAAAACTCGTTTTACCTATTTTTTCAAATGTAATACTAACTATAATTACGTGTAACCCAAACAATATCTAAATGTAATTATCATTTATACTGAAATGTAATAGTGCTTTTGCAAAAATGTAAAATATTGTGTATTTTGATTTAATTTTTTGAAATAAATGTAACATTTGAAAAGTAACAACTCATATACATGAATGTAATTGTTTGTACACGTAAATGTAACACTTTAATAAAAGAAATTATAATATATTTCTATAGATAATGTAATAATTTTACATGTAATACTAATCAAGTGTTTTTAGCTCTAAAAATGTAAATGGTTGAATTATTACTTTTTCTATACATATGTGTTACAAATATGTATAAATACTGTTACGTATAAGTAACACGTTCGTTACATTTTAGTTGTAATAAGTATTACTTTTGGCAAACGAAGAAAACATAAAAAAAAAACACTGTTACTTTTTCTGTATATATGTATTACTTTTATGTATACAAACTGTTACATTTAGTTATAGTAACTATTACTTTTGACAAACCGAAAAAAAACAAAAAATAAATAAATATATATATATATATATATATATATATATATATATATATATAAATTAAAAAAAAAACATGTGAGAGGCTGCCACGTGGCAGGGTCGCCCAATGGGTCATAGAGCCGGTTCGTGGGTTGGGTCATGGGTGAAAAATGACCCGTCTCTACCATGAGACGGATTCCCTTGTTCTCACCTAAATTTTTGTCGAGGAGGTCTCCTGTGCAACGGTTGCACAGTGCAACAGGAGCCTCCTTTTTTTTTTTTTTTTTTTTTGCCACCCCCAACTTTTTTTTTCCTCCCAACAAAAGTAACAGTTATTATAACGAAATGTAACATGTTTTCTTTTCAAATGTAACACTTTTTTTTCCAAAGATAACATAAAGATTGACAACTAAACTAATGTCACACTTTTTATAAAGGAATGTAACACTCTGTTTTTCAAATGTAACACTTTTTTTTTTCAAAATTAACATAAGATTGACAAACTAAACTAATGTTACATTTTATAAAAAATGAATGTAACATTTTTTTCTCAATTCTAGCAATTTATATTCTTAAATGTAACATTATATCTGAAATGTAACAATTTTTTATTGAGAAAGTAACAATTGAAATGCAACTCGATTATATATATATGAATTTTTACTCTTTTTTTAAAGAAGAAAAGTAACATTTACTAAAAAAAATGTTACATTCATCTATATAAAAAATTATAATCATATATTCACTTTGTTACACTTCATATATTACATTTTTTAACCACAAAAACTATCAAACAATTTAAATTTTCTTGTAAAATTGCTGTTACATTTGACTGTAAAAAGTGTTACTTTTTGAACATGAAACTGTTACTTTTATTTGAACAGAGTGTTACATCTTAGCTGATTAGCAGCTCAAACTTTTTGTGTGTAAAAAAACATGTTTTTTTTTTAAAAAAAAAATCAAACCATATCATGACCTATATAGTTTTATTCGTCTCGTCTAGACGAATACAACGATATTTTTACTTACTTTTTCTGGGTTATAAATATCAAGATATAGCATTTTAAAGTTATTGGGTTTTTTTTTTTTTTAAATGAATGACACGTGGCGCACTGGGAATGGAGGAGAGGCTGGTGGGTGGGTAAAAAGGCTGGGTTGGGTGGGTTGCTCAATGGGCCAAACCCGTTGCACGGTGGTGCTGTTGGAAAATATTAATGGCGTACCTGAAAATGACTTTAAGAGAAACTGAAAAGGGGACGGACTTTTTATTTAGTCGAGGCAAGAGTTAAACTCTCTCTCCGTAAGACGAAATTGCCCCGTATACTGTGCTTAACGGTCTTAGGCAAACGTCTCCAAGATACAACGACTAACTGACTTCTTCTTGCAGCACTACAATGGAAGTCTCAGCGAACTACTAGATATTTGGGAACTTCTTGGACTTGACTGGAAACTCTAAGAATGCTATGATGCTTTGTAAATTTTCTGATGGAAAAAAATGCAAATGAGGGGTCTTATTTATACTAGATGAAGAGATGGGGTGCCTCTTGGGAATAGGCATAAATGGTGGCTGTTGAATCTGGACCTTTGGATCAGATCTAGATGGAAGGCTGAGATTGTCTAGGTCGATCCAAGACCTCCGACCCGCCCGCTAGAAGGGACGCGGGTCGGCCCGGCGGTTTTGACCGAACCGACACGACCCTTGCTCCGAGCCGCCTTCTGAACTGGGCCACTCCAGCCCAATCTGCCCCAAGCCCACCATTACCAAAAATTTAAGCTCCACAGCTCCCAGCGACCGATGCGTACGTGCGAAGTGCAAAGTGCGCCCTAAACCGCCCATTCCGCCCTTCGCGCCGCTTCGCGGGTCATAGGTCCATTTTGGGCTAGTCCAAAATTAACCTATTTACCCACTAGCTTGCATGGATAGCCCAAAGGCCCACTTAGCTTGGAAGCCCATGTCCACACTTGATTGGAATCTTCTTAGATGAGCTATATTAAATACTCTCATCTTTTTCATTTTCCAATCAATGTGGGATAATGGCTTTCCACATTTCCAACTCTTCATAAACCCATAATAGTTGCACATTTTAAACAATTAATTTCTCATTCACCCGAAATTGGTTTTGAGAAAATAAATACATTACGTTAATCTACTCCGAATGTAGATTACTAATTTGCAACTAATTTCCATTTTTATAAAATGGAATCAATAATTAAAATTGGTCAAATATTGGTCAAACCCAATAAACTAAACCAATTTCCAACAATCCCCCACATGAATGAAATTAATGCATGAATGCTGACTCTATAGAAAATCCCGACGAACTGTTACCGCATCGGGGTAGGTAGCTTCCGGCTTTGAACCATCCCTAGTAAGATACTATCGGATTTACTGGCTGCTCAGTGAACGCGATGTCTTGAACTGGTCAGCGTTTTTATGTAAACCAAGACAATAGCATTTACACGATAACAATTCTAATATCTTTCGTTCTCACGTTGTGTCCAATTCGGCCCTGGACCATATCTTGGATTCATAAGTGTTTCATTTTAGAAGCGGCCAAACTTCTCACTTATATAGGTGATCTCCTATAAAGAGTATCCTGCCATACTCCACCTTTTCAAGGTATAGGAATCATTAAAAGCTTAATGCTTACCCTCACCACACGTCTGCAGGGTTTTCGCACTCAGACAGCTTCTGAGAATGGGTTATATAGGGTTCTAAGTGCATCACTAGAATATCCATAACTTAGTTGTCTCATTGAACCAAGTTTGTGGGATCTCCACTCATCATGGTTGAGTTACCGCTATGGAATTCTTTGTTTGTGTGGGTTTTAACCCCATTCCCCTTACTGCGTTGTACATTTGATCTCTATTTATACCTTTCGTAAACGGATCCGCTATATTTTCTTTTGACTTTACATAGTCAATGGAAATTATTCCATTAGAGATCAATTGTCTAACTGTGTTGTGCCTTCTTCGTATGTGTCGCGACTTTCCGTTGTACATACAACTTTTTGCTCTTCCTATTACTGACATACTGTCGCAATGTATCATGACAGAAGGCACTGGCTTATTCCAACATGGAATATCCTCTAAGAAGTTTCTAAGCCATTCAGCTTCTTCTCCAGCCTTATCCAAGGCAATAAACTCGGATTCCATTGTGGATCGAGCTATACATGTTTGTTTAGAAGACTTCCAGGACACTGCTCCTCCACCGATGGTAAATACATACCCACTTGTGGATTTTGAGTCTTTTGAGTCAGATATCCAATTTGCATCGCTGTATCCTTCCAATACAGCTGGATATCTTGTATAATGTAATCCATGGCTTATGGTGTGTTTTAAGTACCTTAGTACTCTTGTCAGCGCTGCCCAATGATCATTATTTGGATTACTTGTAAACCTACTGAGTTTACTGACTGAGTATGCTATGTCTGGCCGTGTACAATTTGTCAAGTACATCAGACTGCCTATAATTCTAGCATACTTTAATTGTGAAACTGGGTCACCTCTATTTTTGGCTAAATGTAGACTTAGATCTACAGGAGTCTTAGCCGGAGGTAAATCAAAGGCTTCAAATTTCTTAAGCACACTCTCGATGTAGTGAGATTGTGATAAGACAATTCCATCGTTTATTCTAGAAATCTTTATCCCTAGAATAATATCTGCTTGACCCAGATCTTTCATGTCAAAGTTTTTCTTTAACATGTTTTTAGTTTTCATGATTATATCATGGTTACTTCCCATGATTAGCATGTCATCCACATATAGACATACAATCACATATTCTTTTGGTGTGCCCTTAATGTATACACACTTGTCACACTCATTTATTTTGAATCCGTTGGACAACATAGTTCGGTCAAACTTCTCGTGCCATTGTTTCAGTGCTTGTTTAAGACCGTACAATGATTTGACAAGTTTGCACACTTTATGTTCTTGTCCATGTGCAACGAACCCTTCAGGTTGCTTCATATATATCTCCTCGTCTAATTCTCCATTTAGAAAGGCCATTTTTACATCCATTTGATGTATCTCAAGGTTATGCAAGGCTGCAATAGCAATGAAAACCCGAATGGATGTGATCCTTGTTACAGGAGAATAAGTATCAAAGAAGTCATATCCTTCCTTTTGTCTGAACCCTTGAGCTACTAATCTAGCTTTGTATTTATCAATAGTTCCATCAGCTTTATACTTTCTCTTTAAGATCCATTTGCAACCCAACGGTTTGCAACCTGGAGGAAGATCTACTATCTCCCAAGTATGATTTTGCATAATGGATTCAATCTCACTATTGATAGCTTCTTTCCAGAGAGGAGCTTCTGGACTAGACAGAGCTTCTTGCAATGTCCTTGGTTCATCATCTAACATGTATGTTAGGAAATCAGGACCAAAGGTCTTAGCTACCTTTGTCCTTTTACTACGTCTCGGCTCTTCATCTTCTTGAGATAAACCGATAGCAGTATCATAAGTTCTTTTGTGAGAACTTTCTCCATCCTTTTCCTTGCACGGAAATTTTTTTTCAAAGAATATTGCATTCCTTGATTCGATGGTAGTTCCCGCATTTATATCGGGAATTTCTGATTTGTGCACCACAAAACGATAAGCACTACTATTGTTAGCATATCCAATGAAAATGCAATCAATTGTCTTGGGTCCTATCTTTATTTGTTTTGGTTTAGGTACTTCTACCTTTGCTAAACACCCCCACACTTTAAGATAATTGTAGGAAGGTTTTCTTCCATTCCATAATTCATATGGAGTTTTGTCTCTTTTCTTGTGTGGTAATTTGTTAAGAATGTGATTGGCTGAAATGATTGCTTCCCCCTACATGTTGTCGGGTAAGCCAGAGCTAATTAACATAGCATTCATCATCTCTTTAAGAGTTCTATTTTTCCGTTCAGCAACTCCGTTAGATTGTGGAGAATAGGGAGCAGTAGTTTGATGAATAATGCCAGAGTCCCAACATATATCTTCAAACGGTGCTACATATTCACTACCTCTATCACTTCGAATCTTCTTAATTGTTAAATTATGTTGATTTTCAACCTCATTCTTATATCCTTTAAAAGCTTCTAAGGCTTCATCTTTTCTTTTCAAAAGATAAACATGACAATACCTAGTGCAATCATCAATGAACGTTATAAAGTACTTTTTACCACCTCTAGTTTGCACAAATTTTAAATCACAAATATCTGTATGAATTAATTCTAGAGGTTTTGTACTTCTTTCTATTGTATGAAAAGGTGCTTTAGCCATTTTGGCTTCTACACATATTTCACACTTATTTTGTGAATTAAATTCCATTTTGGGTAGTAAATTTAAGTTTACTAGTCTTCGTAGTGAATTTAAATTTACATGTCCTAATCTATCATGCCATAAATTAGAACACTCAACCAAGTAAGCAGAATCAGAAATTTTATTCTTCGCCTCTGGGCGGAACACGTTCATTACATTCATTTTAAAGAGCCCTTTATCAAGGTACCCTTTACCAATAAATTGACCATATTTGGTCATTACAAATTTGTCTGCTTCAAATACTAGCCTAAATCCGGCCTTACTTAACAAGGGGCCGGAAACCAAATTCTTGCGGATGTCCGGAACATGAAGCACATCCACCAGCGTAACTTCTTTGCCGGACGTCATCTTTAGCACCACTCTACCAAGCCCAACAACTTCCGAGGTCGATGAATTTCCCATGAACAGCTTCCTACCGTTAATTGGGGTATAGGACGAGAAACTTTCCTTATCGGCGCATATATGGCGTGTGGCACCAGTATCCACCCACCATTCTCTTGGATTGTCTTCCAACTTGGCAATATTTGCCTCAAACACAACGGCTGATAAGTCAAGTTGGGAGAAATCTAAAGGAACAGTCCTCTCTTCCACAATATTTGCTTGAGGTCGGTTGCCATTTTGATTGTTTTGTTTTGGGTGACGACAATCCTTGGCCATATGCCCAGGTTTGCCACAGTTGTAGCAACTTCCCTTGATCCTCTTCTGGTCTTTTCCCTTTTTAGCACTCCCAGAATGCTTTCTCTTCTTATTGTTACTTGTACTCGCCTCCGCAAGATTTACCTTTGCCTCTATCGTTGTCTTGCCGCTTTTGACTTCAGATTTCCGGTTATCTTCTTCAATCCTTAGTCTCACGATCAAGTCCTCGAGCCCCATTTCCTTCTTCTTGTGCTTGAGGTACATTTTAAAATCTTTCCACAGAGGCGGCAACTTTTCTATGATAGCTGCAACTTGAAAAGATTCCCCGAGAACCATGCCTTCAGCAAGTATGTCGGCAATAATCAATTGTAATTCTCGTAATTGATCCATGACTGTTCGAGAATCTATCATTTTGAAGTCCAAGAATCTGCCAACAATGAATTTCTTCGTTCCGGCATCTTCAGTTTTGTACTTCTTCTCAAGAGAGTCCCACAGTTCTTTTGCCGTCTTAACTCCACAATACACATTATATAGTGCATCATCAAGACCATTCAACACATAGTTTCGGCATAGGAAATCACTATGATTCCAAGCGTCAACTACAATCTTCTTCTGTTGGTCGTCATCTCCCTCGGGAACACTTGGGGGTGTCTCCCGCAAAAATCGGGCCAAACTTAGGGTAGTAAGGTAGAACAACATTTTCTGTTGCCACCTTTTAAAGTCAGTGCCGGTAAATTTAGCCGGTCTTTCAGCATGCACTGTGGTGGGTGCAGGAGCGGGAACAGAAGCAGTAGGAGGAGTAGCAGAAGAAGAAGGAGGAGGAGGAGGAGGAGGAGTAGAAGAACCAGCCATTTTCCAAGCACACAAAATTTCGTCTTGCGATTGTTGGAAAATAGTAATGGCGTACCTGAAAATGACTTTAAGAGAAACTGAAAAGGGGACGGACTTTTTATTTAGTCGAGGCAAGAGTTAAACTCTCTCTCCGTAAGACGAAATTGCCCCGTATACTGTGCTTAACGGTCTTAGGCAAACGTCTCCAAGATACAACGACTAACTGACTTCTTCTTGCAGCACTACAATGGAAGTCTCGGCGAACTACTAGATATTTGGGAACTTCTTGGACTTGACTGGAAACTCTAAGAATGCTAGGATGCTTTGTAAATTTTCTGATGGAAAAAAATGCAAATGAGGGGTCTTATTTATACTAGATGAAGAGATGGGGTGCCTCTTGGGAATAGGCATAAATGGTGGCTGTTGAATCTGGACCTTTGGATCAGATCTAGATGGAAGGCTGAGATTGTGTAGGTCGATCCAAGACCTCCGACCCGCCCGCTAGAAGGGACGCGGGTCGGCCCGGCGGTTTTGACCGAACCGACACGACCCTTGCTCCGAGCCGCCTTCTGAATTGGGCCACTCCAGCCCAATCTGCCCCAAGCCCACCATTACCAAAAATTTAAGCTCCACAGCTCCCAGCGACCGATGCGTACGTGCGAAGTGCAAAGTGCGCCTTAACCGCCCATTCCGCCCTTCGCGCCGCTTCGCGGGTCATAGGTCCATTTTGGGCTAGTCCAAAATTAACCTATTTACCCACTAGCTTGCATGGATAGCCCAAAGGCCCACTTAGCTTGGAAGCCCATGTCCACACTTGATTGGAACCTTCTTAGATGAGCTATATTAAATACTCTCATCTTTTTCATTTTCCAATCAATGTGGGATAATGGCTTTCCACATTTCCAACTCTTCATAAACCCATAATAGTTGCACATTTTAAACAATTAATTTCTCATTCACCCGAAATTGGTTTTGAGAAAATAAATACATTACGTTAATCTACTCCGAATGTAGATTACTAATTTGCAACTAATTTCCATTTTTATAAAATGGAATCAATAATTAAAATTGGTCAAATATTGGTCAAACCCAATAAACTAAACCAATTTCCAACAATCCCCCACATGAATGAAATTAATGCATGAATGCTGACTCTATAGAAAATCCCGACGAACTGTTACCGCATCGGGGTAGGTAGCTTCCGGCTTTGAACCATCCCTAGTAAGATACTATCGGATTTACTGGCTGCTCAGTGAACGCGATGTCTTGAACTGGTCAGCGTTTTTTATGTAAACCAAGACAATAGCATTTACACGATAACAATTCTAATATCTTTCGTTCTCACGTTGTGTCCAATTCGGCCCTGGACCATATCTTGGATTCATAAGTGTTTCATTTTAGAAGCGGCCAAACTTCTCACTTATATAGGTGATCTCCTATAAAGAGTATCCTGCCATACTCCACCTTTTCAAGGTATAGGAATCATTAAAAGCTTAATGCTTACCCTCACCACACGTCTGCAGGGTTTTCGCACTCAGACAGCTTCTGAGAATGGGTTATATAGGGTTCTAAGTGCATCACTAGAATATCCATAACTTAGTTGTCTCATTGAACCAAGTTTGTGGGATCTCCACTCATCATGGTTGAGTTACCGCTATGGAATTCTTTGTTTGTGTGGGTTTTAACCCCATTCCCCTTACTGCGTTGTACATTTGATCTCTATTTATACCTTTCGTAAACGGATCCGCTATATTTTCTTTTGACTTTACATAGTCAATGGAAATTATTCCATTAGAGATCAATTGTCTAACTGTGTTGTGCCTTCTTCGTATGTGTCGCGACTTTCCGTTGTACATACAACTTTTTGCTCTTCCTATTGCTGACATACTGTCGCAATGTATCATGACAGAAGGCACTGGCTTATTCCAACATGGAATATCCTCTAAGAAGTTTCTAAGCCATTCAGCTTCTTCTCCAGCCTTATCCAAGGCAATAAACTCGGATTCCATTGTGGATCGAGCTATACATGTTTGTTTAGAAGACTTCCAGGACACTGCTCCTCCACCGATGGTAAATACATACCCACTTGTGGATTTTGAGTCTTTTGAGTCAGATATCCAATTTGCATCGCTGTATCCTTCCAATACAGCTGGATATCTTGTATAATGTAATCCATGGCTTATGGTGTGTTTTAAGTACCTTAGTACTCTTGTCAGCGCTGCCCAATGATCATTATTTGGATTACTTGTAAACCTACTGAGTTTACTGACTGAGTATGCTATGTCTGGCCGTGTACAATTTGTCAAGTACATCAGACTGCCTATAATTCTAGCATACTTTAATTGTGAAACTGGGTCACCTCTATTTTTGGCTAAATGTAGACTTAGATCTACAGGAGTCTTAGCCGGAGGTAAATCAAAGGCTTCAAATTTCTTAAGCACACTCTCGATGTAGTGAGATTGTGATAAGACAATTCCATCGTTTATTCTAGAAATCTTTATCCCTAGAATAATATCTGCTTGACCCAGATCTTTCATGTCAAAGTTTTTCTTTAAGATGTTTTTAGTTTTCATGATTATATCATGGTTACTTCCCATGATTAGCATGTCATCCACATATAGACATACAATCACATATTCTTTTGGTGTGCCCTTAATGTATACACACTTGTCACACTCATTTATTTTGAATCCGTTGGACAACATAGTTCGGTCAAACTTCTCGTGCCATTGTTGACACGCCCCAAGTCCCGGGATCCCCTAATAGAACCTCGAACCTGGTGCGTGTAACTAACAAGAAACAAGAAACTAACGGGAAACAGGAACAATACCTGTTAAAAACAAAACTGACATGATATATATACTCAAGAGTAGGGAGCTAAGATAGCTCACACGAGTTCTAGACCAAGAAAATTAAAACCAAAATGGTTACATACAACGGAAGACATGCCTAGCAAATAAGCTGGCATCAAGAACTGACTAGGGACAACAAATACTACCCCAATACAAACCCAGAGTTTATTAACTCATACAAGATTGTCCTTACCAAAATATAAAGGACACTAACTTCTATCAAGAATATCCTGCTGAGTAAGTTCCCAGCTAAGTCGAGCCTCACTGCGTACTATCCCCTGCTTTCCTGGGGGGGGGGGGAAACAATTAAACAAATAAAGGGTGAGATAAATCTCAGTAAGCTATTAACATCCAACTATATGTCATGTAATACAAGTAGATACTCAACTAAACATATATCAAGTATCATCAAGTAACAAGTATAGGAGAGGCTAAGCCAACTCAACAAGTAATCAAGCTCAAGATATGATCAGATAACAAGTAGTCAAGTAGTGCGAGAGGCTAGACCAGCTCACAAGATGCACATAGGCCTATCACGCATTGTACCTGAATCCTTCCTTATTCCTCCTAAGAATACCATTTGTTGTCGATGCTTTTCTAGCTGAGGACAACCAAGAACAAGAACAAGAAACTGCTGTGCAGTATATAAGAAGACCTGGTAACCAGTATCATCCACAAGAACAAGATCCACGAGGTGTTCAAGACAAAAGTTAGCATTAACTTAGGTCAGGCTTATTGCTCCAACCAAGGAAGCTATGCCCTTACTATGGCCGGTAGTAAGGGGTCAGGCGGAAATACATAGGGACCCGATTGTCACTTAAGCCCCAGCTCTCGCGACAAGCGTGAACCTATATATTTTCGAACAAGCAAGGAGAACCAGCTGGACTCACACAAGAATGCACAAGTAGATGTTTACTTGAACTACGAGAATAGAACTCAGTCCCTTATTAGTGGACTATTATTTATGCACCATGTAATCATGTATCATGTGCTCACGAGAATATGCACCATGTAATCATATATCATGTGCTCACGAGAATATGCACCATGTAATCATATATCATGTGCTCACGAGAATATAAGTACACGTACTCAATTATTGCGAATACCAATCAAGTTCAACTATGGCACGTAAGTGTCCATGTAACACGATCAATCCAAGTTAGGGTCTATTAATAACAGACCTCAATCACGTAGTAGGGTATATCACTTAATCACATGCCAAGTTTGCACGTACATATTTATATCACGTTTAACACATTAAAGTGTCTATCACGATACCCTTACTATCAAGTAGAGCCCAACACCTTAGACTCTAAACACGTAGTAGAATAGGTCACCTTGTACCTAGACACATTCATACTTCACGTATATGTATCGTTAGTAATCGAATACATTTTCTAACACATATTGTGTTCTGTAATCATTCTTATTAATTTAAATCGTAGTATTCACGATTATATGAATTATCTTCATATTACACTAGTCCCTATTTTCTTTAGGAACCATTTCAAGACAAGATATCTTCTTTATATTTTATATACTTCATTGAGTATATACACGATTAAAAACTAAATCATTTACACTTTAGTGCTTATTTATAGCACTTCCAATATACACGTATCAAGTTCAAGTATGTAGTAGAGTTAATCATTCTCTATCTAGTTCCATAACCCAATTCTTTGGTTATTCATACCATGTACCAATCAATCAAGAAGCCACATTCTATCAAGTAGATATATGCAAAATTCGCATATACACATCAAGACTCTTTCAAGTTTATTACCATACACCTATATTGGTGTCAAGGCACGTACAAGATTTTATAATCTTATATTCAAGTCTTAATCCAATTATTTAGATGTTCAAGTCATGTACGAGATTTCATTGTCTTATACTTCAAGTTACTGTCTCATCTTAAGACATTCAAGACATTCAGGACATTCAAGACATTCAGGACATTCAATACATATACAAGATCTTATCATCTCATATCCAAGTTCTCAATCCATTTCTTTGGATGGTTAAACATGTACAAGAGTTAATTATCTTATACTTCAAGTTCAAGCTAGGAAGATGAATTATACATCTTTCACGTATTAGTTTCAAATCCTTTTCTTAGGACATTCAAGCTCAAGACATTAGTTGGTGCCCCTAAGGTACACAAACATTAACTTCAAGACACATAAAAGAGTTACTACTCTTATACTCAAGTTATCATTTAATTATGATTCAAGTCCATATTTTATTTGTTCACAAATGGACTATTTCTCAGTACTAGAGTGTTCTACAACACTCATCTAGGCTATCTAGGGTAATACCCTAAACCTAGACCAAGAATACTTCGAGTTCACATTAAATAAAATGAGCTATACAACTCATACTTACAAGTTCATAATCCCCTACATAGGATATTCGAGCTCAAGACACTAATTTGGTGCTCTCAAGGTGCACAAACATAGGTTCCAAGACAAGCATAACACATAAGTGCTTGTTCATAGCACTTACTAAACATAAAGAAGAGTTCTTCCTTTTATACTCAAGTTCTCATTTTAATTTAGTGAGTAATCATGTTCAAGACTCACTTCTGATACCCCTAAGGTGTCACAACACTTGCTAGGACATCTTATCTTAAGGCTATATGCCTTAACAAGGGATAAGCTTTCAATTTAATTTAGATTTAAATCACTTTGGTTGGAACAGGGGACCGGGCGGGCGCCTAAGGAGGACCGGGCGGGTGTTAGTACCCGACCTGAAAATGAGTTTATTAGGACTTTCCCAAAAATACAAGGACTTTATAGGAATTAGAAACCTTTCAAAGACTTGTCCTGGATTCCCAAAATATCTCATTTATGACAAAATCCATCAAAATAGGCAACTTAGGGTTACCATAAAGCAACAGTGAAACCCTAGCTTGAAAATCAAGTCAGCCTGAAGACTTGGCCACGCGGCCAACATTGTTACGCGTTGATCTTGGCCACGCGGCCAACATTGTCGCCGTCTTCAACCATGGCCAGGCGGCCAACCTTGCGCTGGATGATCTGGACCATCAGATCCTCCCATCAGTTTATTATATAAACCACTCCATTCCATTGGTTTAGGGATCCGATTTTGAGAGCTCTAAGTACGAATTTTGGAGTTCTTAAACACAATTTTCTCTCTAATTAACATTCAAACACTCAAGAAGATCCAAGGTTTATTTCTTGCCAACATAGGTAAGTTTTCTAACTTTTTCTTCGTGTTCTTGCATTATTTTAATGTAGATCTTTAATATTCATATTCGTGCATGTTTATTCATAGTTTCTTCGTATGCTTTGCATATTCATTCATATGTTCATATATGTTCTTCGTGTTCATAGATTAAAACCTTATTTATGCTATATTTAGGGTTGCGATCTTCATGTTTGCATGTTATTTCATAGCCGATGATGATCGAGGGTTCATCAACCCGAGGATGATCTAGGAACTACTTCTAAACCCTAATCTTTAGGTAATTTCCCCCTCATTATGAATGATCCCGATTCTTCTGCCTATTCTAATTCTCTGCGAACTACGCTGACCTGAGCTTCTCACATTGAGAGGAACGTAGGCAATCTTCGGATCCGGTCTAAATCACTAACACACTACTAACATACTCATCATGATAGAAAGACCGATCATTCGGGCAATAGGAGTGATAACGTCCAATACTCTTCTCTTGTTGTAATTTGACCCCCGAACCCACTAAAAATGCTTTTTTCAATGTTTTGGCTTTAATTAAAACGGCGTGGCAACTCTCATAATTTTAATGTCGTTATGAATATTCCCTTTGTAAATAAAAATAATCACAAGATACTTCCCATGCGTCGCTTCATCGGAAAGGGGTATTCACAGTGGCGACTCTGTTGGGGACTGCTTTGAAACTTTTTCAAACTTAGTGGGTCTAACTTTCGTTCACATCATGATGTCTGCCATGTTCTCACATGCACCTTACACTTTGCCATGTTCTCACATGCACCTTACACATTTGCCATGTTCTCACATGCACCTTACACTTCTGCCATGTGAACACATGCACACACCTGTCATGTTTACACATGCACACACCTGCCATGTTTACACATGCACACACCTGCCATGTTTACACATGCACGCACCTGCCATGTTTACACATGCACCCTACATACACTTGCCATGTTTGCACATGCACGCACCTTGCCATGTTTACACATGCACACACACTTGCCATGTTTACACATGCTCACACTTGCCATGTTTAACACATGCACACACCTGTCATGTTTACACATGCACACACCTGCCATGTTTACACATGCACCCGCGCACTCCGCCATGTCAATACTTGTACCTTGTACCTTGTACCATGTACCCTTGTTATCTTCGCTTTAGTTTTAGGGTCAAACAAAACTCTGCTATGCTCCCTTGTACATTATTCTCTCTCTCTCTCTCTCTCTCTCTCTCTCTCATGCATTGCATTGCATCATCCTAACATCAAAAGCTTCTCTCTTTTCTCCTTAAAAAGAATTAGTTTCTTGCCACACACTACCACTAGTCCGTGTCAGCACTGCACGGGTCCCCATTACCCGGAGTATTCGATGTGCAGGAATTTGTGCGCTACTGTCGCCCTCTTTTCGAGTCACTCGTATACTCCACTCACCGTGTACGTTCCGCGAGCGGTGGGAACCTTTTACCTAACCCGTGTCAACCCACACTAGTATAGGTAACACACCTAGGTTTTGACCGGTTGGTTTGGCTAGCTTTTTCTTAATAGTCAATTAACGTGCTGTCTATGTCGAGTCATCCCCAAGTCAATGATGAATCGAGATCTTTGAGAGAAAGTGCACAAAAAAGTGATTTCCCTACAAGGGACGTGCCATGGTGAGATGAGTGTTTATTTTCAAGATGTCCGCTCATCATTAACTTGCGTAGGATGTAACATAGACATCACGTTAAATGCCTTTAAGGAAGGGTTAGTCGTAGGATCCGATGGTTGGTGGAAGCCGCTTGCCCTATAGGACCCTCGCCCAAATTGTCCGTTTGGGGGTGTGCAACACAGGTGAAAAACGAGGGGTCTATAGACGTAGTGATGGCCTCCACTGATCGTAGTCCTCTAACTAGTTACGAAAAAGGGGTACCCCTTCCAACCAATTAGGATGTAAATAATGTATGTTTTTATAAATTAAAATATACTTTGCATGAGCCTTCCCCCTCTCCTAAAAGCTTCATTACCCTTCAACCTTTCAGCAAAGCAAGTTTGGATCCGTTCGGGTGGTCGACTACAACGTGAAGCTTCTACTCCGTCCACGTTCTCAGTCTTGTCATCAGCAATGTCAACTCCCGCTTCAGCTTCAGCCTCTGCTCCTCCTGCTAGTGCCGCCGAGCTCAACACTGAGGCTACTCTCAATGGTATTCCCCCAAGCCTCCAGAACTTCCTCGCCGGTCTCGAAGCCAAGTTCAAGAATCTCGAAGAAAGCAACAAGATGTTGGAAGATCAGAACCAACAGTTGAAGGGTCACATTCAACAAAAGGGAACTAAACTGGTGCCCGATGGTGAGAATTTCATTTATGTCGAAGATGAAGAGGTCAATACCAACTGTCCCCCCAACACCAATGCTACTACCTTCCCATTCCCAAGCTACCGCAATGTTCCACCTCCTTCTCTCTACACCCAACAAGGTTTCACTACCATGAGCAAGAACAAGGCTGTCTATGAACCTTCCCCTGAACTGCTTGGCGGCTACCTCTCCGCTAGCAAACTACCCGCACCCTCGTTGCCTTTGAGTATTGGGATGGCCGCTGCTACTGCTTCCACTACTCCTCCCGTCATTCTGTCAGAAACTATCCCCGACATCTCCAATCACCCTGTGGTTATGGCCATGCAAGAGCAAATGCGAAAGTTGATCGAGACCGTGGATAAGCAAAGTGCACCGACTACCAAGACAATCAACCCTAGCCAAGTAGGGGATCTCCCCAAGGATTTCAAGATGCCTAAGGTGGCAATGTTTCATGGTGACTCGTGTCCTAAGACTCATTTGGATAGCTATGTGTTGGCCATGAGGGCTCGTGACTGCACCAACGAACAAATGTCTCGCGTATTTCATAGCACTTTGGATGGTATAGCTCTGCGTTGGTTCTTGGGGCTAGAACCAAGCGAGAGGCAAACGTGGGATCAGATCAGCGCCATTTTCTGTGAGAAATATCAAGCTAACTTGGATTGGCACGTGAATCGAACAGATCTTGAGAACACTATGCAAAAGCCCGGCGAGGCTATTTATGATTTTTACAAGAGGTGGAACCATCGGTTGTGTGAGGTCCAATACCCACCAAAGGCGAAGGAACAGAAATAGATTTTCTACAAATGCTTGCTACCGGAGATGAAAGCAGCTATAGGTAATGGTTACTTCCCTGATTTGCGGGAAATGGTTGACGCCGGAGTAAGGTACGAAGCAGGGTTCACTGGGATTGTGCCGCCAAAGGAAAGTCCAAAGACCAACAACAACAATTCCTTCCGCTACAAGACGCCTACTGCGCCTGCGCCTCCTAGGGGTGGAAAGGAGGCAGTCGGCCAAGTGAATATGGTCCAGAAAGAAGTCCCGTTAGATGTCCAAGCCATAACAAGGAATGGGGCTCCGCCGCAAAGGGAGAGGGAGCACTTTGATGATTTTGGTATGCCTATGGGGAAAGTCTTTGACGTGTTAGTCAAGAGGGGTCTTATCAAGCCTTTAGAGAATTACCAACCTGCCTACCCAAGAAGTGATTTGGACGCCGCCAAGTTCTGCAAGTATCACAAGCACATCGGGCACACAACGGATGGTTGTATTCAATTGAAGCGCGTAGTACAAGGGTTGATCAATGACAAGAAGATTGAGAATCCGAAGGGTCCTAATGTGGTGAATAACCCTCTTCCCAACAATGGGGGTGGGGTGAATATGGTGCAAACATGCGAGATTAGTATCCTAGAGCTCATGGATGCCCTTGACAAGATAGGGCTCACGATGGTGGATATCTTCATGGCATTGGTGACGCTAGAAATGCTTGAACCATTAGAAGGACACCTTCCCCACCTTGGTTGCGATTTGTCGAAGTTTTGCCACTACCACAAGTGCACCGGTCACACTACCGAAGAATGCTTTGAACTCAAGAAGGCCGTGCAAGAGCTCATCCACAAGGGAGTCATCGAAGACCCTAGAGATTATGTAGCTAGCAATGTACTCATGGTAGAACTTAGTGAGATCACTGATCCGGCCGAGCCTGTTGTGGCGGACTGTGATGAGATGGGTTGTATTTCAATGACTAATAATAAAGAATCTTCTTGCTACTTGTTGTCTTTAGAAGAACTAGTGAGTGAAGTCGAATCTCTAGAGGAAGAGAGTCCCAAGCCCTCTCAACCTCTTTCTTGGGCCAAAATCTTCGAGGAGTCCGAAAAGACCGAAGTTTTGCTCCCTTGTCATGACTCGCCATTGTCGTTGGAGGAGCTACGTGCAGAAGTTTGTCTCCTTACGAGATCCGGTCAAGTGTACCAATCCGACCCGAAGGGTGCAAAGAAAGTCTTTGGGAAGGAACCCGAGCAAGCCGACCTAGACAAAGAAGACCCTATCCTCACTCAACTCAAACAAACCCAAGCCCATATTTCACTATGGTCCCTACTCACCTCCTCCCTAGCCCATCGCCTCATGCTCGAACAAAACCTCGCCGCCACCATGGTACCATCCACTATTACCCCGGAGGACGTCACCCACATGATTGTTAATATCCACTATGGAAACATCATCACTTTCTCGGAGCTAGATAAGACAGTGTTCGGAGTTGATCATAATGAGCCTTTATACATCACTGTCGAAGTAAATGGCAAGAAGATTCCCCGTGTATTCATTGACAATGGTTCTGCTATTAATATCCTGCCTTCAAGGATGATGGATGTGGTTGGCGTTCATGGTGTTGATTTACGCCCATCCAAGCAAACCATCAAAGCTTATGACTCTACATGCCGCGCCGTGATAGGCGAAGTCACCCCGCCCATTACCATCGGAACAAAGATCCTGCCGACAGATTTCCACGTCATCGACATCCCCGCAACCTTCTCACTCCTCCTCGGCCGGCCATGGTTACATCAGTCGGGCGATGTCCCATCTTCCCTGCACCAGTGTGTGAAGTTTCAATCCGGTAATGAAGTGACCATCATCTACAGTGATCTCGTAACTGCCCAAGGGACGGACACCAAGGGCGTTCCTGTCTTGCAGATTCAGCATGGGGAAGAGAGCCGGCTCTTCAATGGCTTCGAAATAGTCGCTCAAGCACAGATCTGCACGATCGACCTCACCAAAACAACGGACAAAGTGGCACCTGTTGTCAAGATACTGCGTAACATGGGTTTTATACCGGGGCTGGGGCTAGGTAAGAACTTGCAAGGCCCCACAGAATTGGTTGAAGAGATTAATCATCGAGGGTTGTTCGGCCTAGGATACACCCTTACTCTTGAAGACAAGATGGAGCAACAAAGGATAGAATTGCTTAAAAAGATGAAGCTTCCCTACAAAAAGCCTGAAATGCGGCCATACCGCCTGTCCCTGAATAGCTACTTTGTCAGGGAAGGCGAGGAGTTTTCATGTTTTGAGTTCGCCGAGCCATGGATTGACCACACCGGGAAATTGCAGAAAGGGTTCGAGATTTTCAGAGATGTGGAATTCGATCGGTCCAACATGAAGCTGACTTACATGGAATATGACAAAGCCACGGGCAGAGTTAGAACCATCAAGCACGAGTACTCCACCAAGGTTGCAGATGACTTGGCAGATCAACTTGAAGCCGCAACCCTTGACAAGCCAGCAATAGAAGCCGCAGAAACTCCAAGTTTGACTGAGACGTGGGACGGCCAATATCTGCTTCAACATATGGGTAATCTGGGGCTGCACGAAGACATGGTTGCCGTCATTGGAGATGAACCTGAGGATAAGGTGGACCCAAGGACATTGGTGGTACCCATGGGGGACAAGCTCAAGAATTGGTGCATCATTGGGGGACCTATAGCTACTCCGGAATTTATGATGGAAACACTGGGGCTTACTCCTTCTCCTGTCGCCACGCCCGCAGCATCTCCTGTCACTCACCCAAAATCCCCGTCCCCAGAGTCTAGTGTTTTACATTTTGAATTTGAGTCTTCCTTTAAGTCTGACGACCTTACGTCTGAAGACTATGATCTTGTTGCAAACGCTATTTTCCCTTTTGCCATGAATGAAAACCTCGACCTTTCTGAGTATCCCTCCATAGTCACTCTTTTAACTGATAAATTGGCTAATAATCAAACTAATGATATACACTTAGTTAATAATGATTCATTAGAAGAGGCAGACACAGACACATTAAATGATGAATACATTAAAAAGATCTCAGAACAGGTTATTAATCAAAAAGAATCTCGAGCCCAAGCTGCCGATGAGGTGTCAACATGCGTGAATTTGGGAACCGAAGCCGAGCCTAAGGAAACGCAGATCGGAAGCTTCTTCAGCGGAGCCGAAAGGGAAGCACTGGTTGAGCTACTCAGAGAATATGTGGATGTGTTTGCATGGTCTTATAAGGACATGCCGGGGCTCGACAACTCGATCGTAGAGCACAGAATCCCGACAGCACCAGACGCTAAGCCAGTCAAGCAGAAGCTGCGCCGCATTAAGCCGGAATGGTCTTTGCAAGTGAAGGAAGAGATTGAGAAGCTACTCCGTGTGGGTTTCATCAGGGTGATCGAATATCCAACTTGGTTATCAAATCTGGTGACTGTCAAGAAATCCAACGGTAAAGTCAGAATATGTGCGGATTTTTGGGATCTCAACAAAACTACGCCAAAGGATGACTTCCCCCAGCCAAATATCGACATGTCGGCAGACGCAACCACCCATTATGAGGCCAAGTCGTTCGTTGATGGGTTTGACGGCTATAACCAGGTCGAGACAACCGAGGAGAACCAAGAAGCAACCCCCTCCACAACCTCGGGGAGGACCATCAGTCGGCGAGTTCGAGCCGTGTTGAGAATGCAGTCTCCTCGGAACAAAGCCGAAAAGGAAGAACTCGTCAAGTTACTGTAACACCTCAACCATTTTACAACAGTGGGGGAACCGATGCTCAGAGAAATAGAAAGGGCCCGCGACCAAGAATGGAGTTCGAGATGTGAGTTCGCATTATGCTGCCTCAAGAAGTACCTAGCGAATACCCCAATCCTGCACCCGGCACATGGGAATGAACTTCGAACCCCAACACCAACGACAGAATTGTGGCCCTCGCACCAAGAAAGAAGATCAGTGAAAAACTGCAGAGATTTTCGGAAAAATACCCCTCTCAGTCCACCGATACACAAGAATGGGGACCCCTTTCGAAATATTGATCGACCAACTGAAACAAATGGGCAAGATGCAACCTTTAGGGGAACATTCACTACTCTCCGAATTACCACCTGTTAGTACCCGACCTGAAAATGAGTTTATTAGGATTTTCCCAAATATACAAGGACTTTATAGGAATTAGAAACCTTACAAAGACTTGTCCCGGATTCCCAAAAATATCTCATTTATGGCAAAATCTATCAAATTAGGTAATAAATGGTTTCCTTAAAACCATGCAGAAACCCTAGCTTAAGAATCAAGTCAGCCGGCAGCCTTGGCCACGCGGCCAACATTGCTCCGCGTTGATCTTGGCCACGCGGCCACTCTTGTAACCGGCTTCAACAATGGCCAGGCGGCCAACCTTGCGCTGGATGATCTGGACCATCAGATCTTCCCCTCAGTTTACTATATAAACCAATCCATGCTATTGGTTTAGGGGTCCGATTTTGAGAGCTCTAAATCCGAATTTGAGAGTTCTTAAACACAATTTTGCTCTCTAATTAGCATTCAAACCTTCAAGAAGATCAAGGTTTATTTCTTGCCAACATAGGTAAGTTTTCTAACTTATTTCTTCACGTTCTTGCATTATTTCTAATGTAGATCTTTAATATTCATGTTCTTGCATGTTTATTCATAGTTTCTTCATATTCTTTGCATGCTCATTCATATGTTCATATATGTTCTTCACATGTTCTTCGTGTTCATAGATTAAAACCTTATTTATGTTATATTTAGGGTCGAGATCTTCATAACTACATGTTATTTCATAGCCGATGATGATCTAGGGTTCATCAACCCGAGGATGATCTAGGAACTACTTCTAAACCCTAATCTTTAGGTAATTCCCCCCTCATTATGCATGATCCCGATTCTTCTGCCTATTCTAAATTCTCTCGAACTACGCTGACCTGAGCTTCTCACATTGAGAGGAACGTAGGCAATCTTCGGATCCGGTCTCAAACACTAACAAACTACTAACACATTCATCATGATAGAAAGACCGATCATTCGGGCAATAGGAGTGATAACGTCCAATATTCTTCTCTTGTTGTAATTTGACCCCCGAACCCACTAAACATGCTTTTTTCAATGTTTTGGCTTTAATTAAAACGGCGTGGCGACTCTCATAATTTTAATGTCGTTAAGAATATTCCCTTTGTAAATAAAAATAATGACAAGATACTTCCCATGCGTCGCTTCATCGGAAAGGGGTATTCACAGTGGCGACTCTGCTGGGGACTGCTTTGAAACTTTTTCAAACTTAGTGGGTCTAACTTTCGTTCACATCATGATGTCTGCCATGTTCTCACATGCACCTTACACTTTGCCATGTTTTCACATGCACCTTACACTTCTGCCATGTTCACACATGCACACACCTGCCATGTTGACACATGCACACACTTGCCATGTTTAACACATGCACACACCTGCCATGTTTACACATGCACACACTTGCCATGTTTACACATGCACCCTACACACACTTGCCATGTTACACATGCACACACTTGCCATGTTTACACGTGCACCTCACACACACTTGCCATGTTTACACATGCACCTCACACACTTTCCATGTTTACACATGCACCCTACACACACTTGCCATGTTTACACATGCACACACTTTCCATGTTTACACATGCACCTCACACACTTGCCATGTTTACACATGCACCCTACACACACTTGCCATGTTTACACATGCACCCTGCACACACTTGCCATGTTTACACATGCACACACTCGCCATGTTTATACATGCACCTCACATACTTGCCATGTTTACACATGCACCCGTGCACCCCGCAATGTTAATACTTGTACTTTGTTGATACTTGTACTTTGTATATACCTTGTATCCTTGTACCTTTGTTATTTTCGTCTTAGTATTAGGGTCAAACAAAACTCTGCTATGCTCCCTTGTACATTATTTTCCTTCTCCTGCATTGCATTGCATAGCATCATTCCTAACATTAAAAACTTCTCTCTTTTCTCCCTAAAAAGAATTAGTTTTTTTTACCACACACTACCACTAGTCTGTGTCAGCACTGCACAGGTCCCCATTACCCGGAGTATTCGATGTGCATGAATTTGTGCGCTACTGCCGCCCTCTTTTCGAGTCACTCGTCCACTCCACTCACCGTGTACGTTCCGCGAGCGGTGGGAACCTTTAACCTAACCCGTGTCAACCCACACATAGAGATTAGGACACTCCTCGGACCACCCATTTAGGATGTAAAAAAAATGCAAAAAACTTTTCGCAAAATAAAATGTGCATTGCATCTAGGCGACCTCTAAGGTCCATCGCTCATCCGTTGGGCCATCATTGCGATCTATTTGGGTCTACCCTTCACCTTTGACCGCCTAGGTCAACCTTCTCAACCTTTGACCGCCTAGGTCAACCTTCTCAACCTTTGACCCCCTAGGTCAACCTTCTCAACCTTTGACCGCCTAGGTCAACCTTCTCAACCTTTGACCGCCTAGGTCAACCTTCTCAACCCTTGACCCCCAAGGTCAACCTTATCTACCTTTGGCCTCTTAAGCCAACCTTTGACCCCCTAGGTCAACCTTTGACCTCCTAGGTCAACCTTACCACCCTTTGACCTCTTAGGCCAACCTTTGACCCCCTAGGTCAACCTTTGACCTCCTAGGTCAACCTTACCACCCTTTGACCTCTTAGGCCAACCTTTGACCCCCTAGGTCAACCTTTGACCTCCTAGGTCAACCTTACCACCCTTTGACCTCTTAGGCCAACCTTTGACCCCCTAGGTCAATCTTATCCGTTTAAGCCAACCTTTGACCCCCTAGGTCAACCTTTGACCTCCTAGGTCAACCTTACCACCCTTTGACCTCTTAGGCCAACCTTTGACCGCCTAGGTCAACCTTCTCAACCTTTGACCGCCTAGGTCAACCAACCTTCTCAACCCTTGACCCCCAAGGTCAACCTTATCTACCTTTGGCCTCTTAAGCCAAACTTTGACCCCCTAGGTCAACCTTTGACCTCCTAGGTCAACCTTACCACCCTTTGACCTCTTAGGCCAACCTTTGACCCCCTAGGTCAACCTTTGACCTCCTAGGTCAACCTTACCACCCTTTGACCTCTTAGGCCAACCTTTGACCCCCTAGGTCAACCTTTGACCTCCTAGGTCAACCTTACCACCCTTTGACCTCTTAGGCTAACCTTTGACCCCCTAGGTCAATCTTATCCGTTTAAGCCAACCTTTGACCCCCTAGGTCAACCTTTGACCTCCTAGGTCAACCTTACCACCCTTTGACCTCTTAGGCCAACCTTTGACCGCCTAGGTCAACCTTCTCAACCCTTGACCTCCTAGGTCAACCTTATCACCTTTGACCTCTTAGGTTAACCCTTGATCGCCTAGGTCAACCTTATCTACCTTTGACCTCTTAGGTCAACCCTTGACCGCCTAGGTCAACTTTATCCGCGTTTGACCTCCTAGGTCAACCTTCGACCGCCTAGGTCAACCTTAGGTCAACCTTTGACCTCTTAGGTTAACCCTTGATCGCCTAGGTCAACCTTATCTACCTTTGACCTCTTAGGTCAACCCTTGACCGCCTAGGTCAACTTTATCCGCCTTTGACCTCCTAGGTCAACCTTCGACCGCCTAGGTCAACCTTAGGTCAACCTTTGACCTCCTAGGTCAACCTTTGACCGCCTAGGTCAACCTTCTCAACCCTTGACTTCCTAGGTCAACCTTATCAACCTTTGACCGCCTAGGTCAACCTTAGGTCAACCTTTAACCTCCTAGGTCAACCTTTGACCGCCTAGGTCAACCTTCTCAACCCTTGACCTCCTAGGTCAACCTTATCACCTTTGACCTCTTAGGTTAACCCTTGATCGCCTAGGTCAACCTTATCTACCTTTGACCTCTTAGGTCAACCCTTGACCGCCTAGGTCAACTTTATCTGCCTCCGACCTCTTAGGCCAACCCTTGACCTCCTAGGTCAACTTTATCACCCCTCGATCTCTTAGGTCAACCTTTGACCACTTAGGTCAACCTTATCCGCCTATGACCTCTAAGGTCAACCTTTGACTCCCTAAGTCAACCCAATCACCTTCAACCTCTTAGGTCAAACTTGGACTCCTAGGTCAACCTTATCCGTTTTCGACCTCTTAGGTCAATCTTTGGTCCCATAGGTGAACCCAATTACCTTTGACCTTAACCCGCTTAGGTCAAACCGTCATCCTGACCCACCTAGGTCATTATTTGACCCACCGTTGTCCATACCAACCTAGGTCAACCCGTCTCGACCCGTTTAGGTCCACACACCATCCTCGACCCATCTAGGTCAACTCGTCCGTCTTAGGTTAAAACTACCCCTTACCTTTGACCCATCTAGGTCAATCCTTGGCCCGCTTAAGTTGACTTGCCCGTCTTGAATCTATCTACCGACCTCCCTAGGTCAACCAACCCGAATAGGTCAGCCTACCCATGTTTAACCCGTATAGGTCAACCATTTAGGTCAACCAACTCACATTCGACCCACTTAGGTCAAACCATGTCTATCCCGCTTAGATCATCCCATAGGCAACCCGCTACAACCCGCTATCTTGATTCATTCACCATATAGGTCAATCCAACCCTTCTCATTTTGGTCGACGTATCCTTTACCCATCTACGTCAACCCACCATTATCGTCGCATTCTAGCTTGAACCACTTCTTGTCTCAAACATTAGGTCAAATTTAGGTCAAACCATAAGTCAAACCATACCCGACTCAATCAAAACCAACTCCTATAGGTCTTCCTCACCCATGCTTGACCAAGGACCGAGTCATCTCCCTCTTTTTGACCCCTATGGTCATCTCTCACCTCTTTTTAAAAGTCTAACTTGATTCGAACTACGGCAACCTGAGCCTCTTATTGTGTGGGACCTCTCCCTCATGATAAGGGGAACGTAGGCAACTTCGGCCCGGTCAAACTTTCAATTTTTTACCAAAATGCATTTCAAAAATGTGGACACCGACTCTTTTCCAAAAATGATTTTATAACGATGCCTTATCATTAAATACGAATCTAATTTAATTCAACTAAGAGTCTTAATTCTTTCATGAATAGAGTTCTGCATCATGTCGGCTGCAAGGAACATCGAAGTTGCAACTGAAGCTGCTACCCAAGATCCCGAGACAATCCTCTACACCGGTACTGCTCTCAGTAAGCAAGCATCCACTTCGAAGCCATCCTCGATGAACAAGCAATCCACTTTAAGGCCATTCTCAACGAGCAAGCAACACACTTTCAGAAGGAGATGCATAAGAACCTAAGAGATATCGAGAGGCGCCATTTGTCTGACATTCGTGGCGTTTATGATTACCTCAGTCGAGTTCTCCCTCTTGCTCAATGTCAATACCCGTACGCTCCTCAAATGTACGGGCCGCCACAGACTGTCCCCGTCGGGATGCCTCCTATGACTACTCATCAACAAGGGGTGCCGGTACCTAAATCACCCTCAAAGACAGTTCGTGAAAGGAAGGACGAGCGCGAATTCGACGACTTGGGCAAACTCTTCAAAAGTCTAGTTCAAGCCGGCAAGTTGTCTCCTTTGTTCAATTATGAACCAAGTAAGGTGAAGCAAGGCTTGGATCCCTCCAAACACTGTACATTGGGCATGACACCGAAGATTGCCTCCAATTGAGGAGAAAGGTTCAAAGCCTGATTAACAGCGGAGTCATCACCCGCAACGAAATACATGGGCATGGGCAAAAGAGGAAATTGGGGCTACCTCCTTTAAATAATAATAAAAAAAAAAGGATCATTCAGTCTTCGTAGGTTCTAGAGTGTCCTTAGTCAAAAGTCCACCTTGGACGATTTTTGTTTCTTTAGTAAAAGTCCACCCGGACTAGTCAGTTTAAATCTTTTAGTTCAATAAAAGAGTCTTTATTTCTTTTCTCTCTAGACTTGAGACATAATCTTGCATAAATCAATTCCATGAAATTGTCTTATTCACCATTTTAACTTGATTGCTATATCTTTATATGACGAATTAATCTTAATCTTAATCATTAATGACGACTCATTAAAAGGTAAATGGACCCACAAACCATTCGCACAACTAAGTAAAATTAGTCTCAAGATAACAAATGCTTTGACCAATTAGGATGAACGAATCACTTTCTCTTCTCTCTACATTCTACCCCATACACTCTCTCTATACACTCACCCCTTGTACACACTTCATGTACACTCTCTATATACACCTTCCCCATACACTATCCTCATACGCCTCTCATCCCACCATTAGACCCCTTTTTTATAAGGTCGTGACAAAGAAATGGATTGTGGTTGCTCATCATCAAATAGACATCCATGCTGCCACAATTTAAAGGTTGGTTTGTTCCCTTCATGAGTACTACATGCCGTTACACTGGGCTGTCCGTATTCCATCACAAATGTAAGACAAGTGCACGAAGTCATTCATGCCATTAATTGGTGCACGTGATAATCCAATGGAGCTCTACCGATGAAAATCGAGGGGCTAGGATGCCCGCCGCCAGCAAAAGGCCGCTTGAACTATAAGGAAGCTACCTCGCAATCGAGAGAGGCAAAAACAAACTAGGGGCTTGTCTTGCCCAATGTTTCATGTACAAATATAAAAAAAAAAAAAAAAAAAATATGGCTCGATAGGTTGAAACCCAAAGGGCGACCTAGGCAAAAGTTAGAGCATTGCACAAAAGAAGCCCGCTAGGTTGAAAACCCGAAAGGGCGGCCTAGGCAAAAAAAAGGTGTGCACAAAAAGATAAAATAAAAAAGAAAAAGAAAAATAGAAGGGGCTATCACCATGGAAAAGTAAAAGTCCCATTTTCTTTTCACCTCAAATGTTCTATTTTCCTTTCTTTCCTTACAAAGTAGATAAACGGCAGCAACCCATGACAACTACGATGGAGCAATCCACTGCCAACTACAAAGGAGTAATCCACCGCAATGAGCTACAAAGAACAACTCACCTCAAACGAACCTCACACCCCTAAACTCAAACCCAACTTCATCGTCAACCGGGCACCACTCAAAGCCAAACACAACCTACCTTGGCCAACTTTCTTTCTTTTCTTTCCTCCCACACATACCCACTGAAACCCGACACCATCGTCAAGCGGGTCATCCCGAACTACGCGGACCTGAGCTTCTCACATTGAGGAGAACGTAGGCAACCTTAGGGTCCGGTCCAAAATATACACAACCACCTCGTAGCCAATTTTCCTTCTCTTCTCTCTTCCCCCATATTTCTACTCCTGATTTCTTCACTCACAATTGATCAAAACATTTATTAATTTGAGGCTACTTGTTTACCAATTAACCATAACTCATTAACTAATCAACGAGGTCCATTCTCGAGCAATCAAATGAGAATCTTGAATAAAACAATTTTCAAATGTCTCGACAAGTCTTCCGTTATACAATCTAAGAAAGAGCTAAACACTTACTTTCTGTCAAAGCAGGGGCTTCCTCCCTTTTGTACATATATACCCTCAGTTGCTCAAAGAGTCAAAATGTGAGTACTATCTCTCTCTCTCTCTCTTACTCTCCCCAAAATGCCCCCGCATGTTTCAAACAATTCTTTTTTTCCTTTTTTGAGTCGACTGAATGATTTCAAAAAAAAAAAAAAAAAAAAAATTGACGCAAAAGAGATGCCGCTAGATTGAAAACCCGCAAGGGCGGTCTAGGCAGAAAAAAGGTGCGTCTTAAAAGAGGTAGGATACCCCGCTCTA